>CAESWR010000019.1:588540-605132 GCA_903171835.1 Mullus surmuletus | reverse complement strand
CGAAAGTCACATAAGAAAATCACATAAGAAGCAGAGAGTGAAATGCCAGTGTGACGGCGCCTCCAGCTAAACAAAATACACTTGTGTTGATAATCTCTCAGAATGGAGAACTGAGCACTTTGAACATTTTGTACTTTCCATCACCTGCACAGAAAGTCAGAAACAGCTGATAAAAAAAAATCTAGGCTTATAAACGTGCACCTGGGGTCGGAAAAACATGGACGTACTTCGCAAATATATCAAAAAAAATATCCCGGCGAGATTAATCACACATTTCACGCCCTCCGCTGCTCCGACGGGACTTTTCCCTGCTGGTGTTGAAAGCTAATCACACATTTGATGTTTGCTTCTTGGATTTTGAGAGTTTCTTCCCGAGGAAGTGTGTAAAGTACGGGTCGTAAAAGGGCTACTGGACGCCGAAGGCTGCTGGCGAACCTTAAATATTGTTTCCTCGTCACTGCGCCAGATTTCCCAACTTCCCAATCAAAATCCTCATTTTTCAGCTTCAGTGGGGGACCGGGACTCTGAGACCATATATGGCACTTCCTCTCCTCCATACGGCTCTCTTTGATTGGAATCGCCCAATCTAAAGTACGTTTACGTAAGCAGAGAGTAACTGTAGAGATACAAGATAATCACAGTAATCCCCTCTGGCTATTTGCATCACAATGGAGGAGCGCCATCCTTTTTTCTTTTCTTTTTTTTTTTCTCTACAAAGGCTGTGATTTCAAAATAAAGGCAGAGAACAATAATCAGCGCGGCTGCTCTTGGAACCAAATCATCGCTGGAGTGTCACTTGGCGCTCTCATAGAAGAGACAATGGCGGGTCTCCTACTGTCAGCTGATTAAGGCGGCGGTCCGCAGAGGCTGAAGCAAAGTCTGTACATTCAAAGCTTCATTTAAAAACCAGGATGCAGCGACTGGAAGTGCAGAGTTTGATGGAGAACTGAGCGGTCGTTCCAATGGTGGCCACCAAAAACTGTGACACTGTTAACAGACTAAGACTGCTGGTTTTTGCTTGAAATCCAGCAAACGTTTCCCATCATTCATCACTAAACACCTGAGCTGAGCTTCCGGTCCATCCATGACATAGAATCAGGTGATTAAAAGTGCAAGCCTACATGATTTCCATTGTTACTATTTCAGTGATTGATATCTGGCGTCACCAGTGGCGTGAACAGACTTTTTGAAGGGCAGGCAGGAAAAGAAATTTAAAAAAAAAAAGGGCAGCTACTGTACAGCACGTTCTGGCCACTGAAGAGGGCACTTAAGTTCAATGTGTTTTCAAGGCACTTTAAACATGTTTCTATGTTCTACAAATGGCACTTAAACACGTTATCGACACAAAAGAAGACACTTAAGCGCACATTTTGGCCTCTAAAGTGGACATTTCATCATGTTTCACCAGCCAAGAGGGCAGACTAGTGTGTTCTGCTAACCAGGGGGCACTTTAGCACACATTTGTTCCTCCAAAGAAGGTAATTTAGTGCATGTTTTTTTCAACTATTGGGCTACAAGAGGGGGTGCGCACATCAGAGTGTGAATAAATAACAATAATACGTCCTAATAATGACCTTTTTGCCTCGTTGTCTCAATCTTGAAGGGAATCTTTGTCCCTCCTTCGTAATAAAATGCGACTATAGCACAGAAGCATCCAATTTCAACATAATTAAACGCACCTGCATCCTGTAATTCCAACTTGTGTCAGCAGAGAGCACTGCTGTTCAGCCATGATGCTTTAAAATGATTCGCTTTGTCAAAACCAGGACACGCCGTCTCTCTCACGCTGCTGTTAAGCCTCTTTTAGCTGTTTTTAGTTTGGCAGCGCTGCACGTCAGGTCGCCTGCAGTGACCGCTCTGTGGTCACACGAAGCTCTGCGGCGACGCGGCTGACTGATCGCCGCAGACAGCTGACAATCCAGCATCTTCTGACCCACATAGTTTGTTTGTTTTGGTTTTTTTCACAGGGATTAGCTGAAGCTGCAATGGAGCTAAATGACTCCTCCTATCAGCATCGCCTTAAGCCTTAACAAACGCAATGAGGAGGATGAATTTAGTGTCACTCTGAGGTAATCGAATGTAAGATGGACGAGCCATCGGAACATGCAGGTGACCCCCCCCCACACACACACACAGTTCTCATTTCCAATGTTCTCCCTTCACCACAAATGGAGGCTCATGCTCTGCAGATAGCGCTTTACATAACATCCTCTCCCCCCTAAAGACGTGGGGGGGGCAGCGTATGATTACAGTGAGCAGCGAGGGGAGATATAAGTCACGGGGATATTGTTACCGCCTGTGTTTCAAGCTCCCTCCTCTTTACTGGCAACAAGAAGGAGAATAAAAATACACAATTGAGGCGGATTAGGGCGGAATAATGCTGCTCACAGCCGCCGGTGGAGGTTTGCCGCCGACGGCTTCTTTCATCGTCGCCTCGGAATCAGCAAGCAACCGCCTTCTAAAGCAGAAACGCCGTGCTTCGTCCGAAAGGTGTAATCAGCAATGGAGGGGGCGGAGTCATCTCACGCTGGCATGGCGCATGAATGGCGTTTGATTAGTGCGCAGGTCGGGGTTAAAGGAATAGGGGGGATTTTTTGACATGAAGTTGTATGAGCTCCTCACCATCAGTGTGGTTCATCAGCTGTGACTTTTCCTGCACTGCGTCCCGTGAGCAGAGTTCCAGCCTGGTTTCACTGTTGCAGAAAGTAGTTCCTTCTAGTTGCTGGAGTCACACGGATAAATCGTGTTATCTTTTGGAGCAAAGCGATTTATCCGTGTGACTCCAGCAACTAGAAGGAACTACTTTCTGCAACAGCGAAACCGGGCCGGAACTCTGCTCCCGGGACGCAGTGGAAAGATTTGCTGCAGGGACGTCTTCTGAAAGGTGATGTTCTTCCTCAGTAGCTCATTGCTCTTTGATCTGAGCTCCAAAGGTTTCAGGCTCCACTTGGTGCCTCTAGCGAACTTGAATATTGTTTATTTGTCATCGCCATGGAGACTCAATAAAGTTGAATTTAAATGTTTCTGAATTCACAGTATTTCATCAATCTTTTTGAATAGTATTAACTTGTGTTCATCCATAATGTAACGTGTGTCGCCTACTTTAAACAAGGGACCAACATATTATTTCATACCCCATTAAAGCGATGCAGTTTAACGTAGATCCCTCCGCCGGGTGCGAGCGGCCGCAGAGGGACGAGGACGTAAAGGTGTTCAGACGCCCTGCACGAGTATTAGCTGTTGAATAATTGATACTCGTGGCTGAGCTGGGAGGCGATAAGAGAGCACTGCTGGTTGTGTGAAGCTCATGATTCTGATTCTGTATCGCGGTTAAAAAAACGTTAAAAAAAACAACACATGATAGCAGCCGAGGAGAAGACGCCTAATTAGAATGAGGAGCAGAGAGCCTTGTGGGACGGCGGCGCCTCCGGGGAGAACAACAAACCTTACAGTCGCATGCAGGCTACATGTGTGGCACGTGTGTGTGTGTGTGTGTGTGTGTGTGTGTGTGTGAAATCCCGGTTGGGCACGTTTGACCTTCACTACAAAGGCAGTGCAGATTTTATACACACACATGGAGGTGAGAAAAGAAGGAAAACAACTTTACGGGCACCATAATGTGTGCGATACTACAGCAATAAAAATACATCATCAATAAAACATAAAAATGGTTAAAAAATGTGATAACTATGTTTTTAATTAACACTTTAACATATATTAAATCATGTTATATTATATATGTTGTACATATGTTGGCTTGTGTATATTGTGTATATTGCTCTGGTACTTTATTTCATTTTATTTAAAAAAAAATCTCATTTATTTTATTTCCTATATTATTCGATTATCTTTATTCTTTACAGTAAAAAAGAGGGTTTAGAAAACCAGTCAAATTCCTTGTTTTTGTGCACACACTTCATAAAATAAAGCTGATTCTGATTCTGATTATAACACATTGTTCTATTATTAAGCATTTTTTGGTTTGTTTTTTTGCACCTAATGAGCAGATAATTGTTCATTTCCATTCCATATTTATCTATTTTTTTCATGGTTATGTTGACATTTCCTCTCCCCACCCGCCTTCATTGATAACTAAGATGATTCAAATTACAGCGAAATTAGGCTTACTTAAAAAAAACCCAGTGTTTAAAGGGAATATTTGACCACAAAGTGATAAACAGACGAGTGTTTGAGTGCCGGCAGTGTGTGACGCTGCCAGCTGATCTGCATCGCCACAATGGCTGCCAACTGCGGAGGAATTCTGACTTTAACTTCTGTGGTGTAATAGTCAGACAGCTGCGCGGGGAACAAAAGAGATCATTCTTCAATATTTCATGTGCTGTTTGGTGAGTGTTGTGAAGCCGGTTTGATTCGGGGATGTAATATGAATTTGGCTCGGGCGAGCGTGGGCGTCTCGGAAGCCCCCCGCCGAAACGACCTCATTAAGGTGGAAGATGTTTACTGCTGCCTGATACCCCACACACGGCTACTAAGAATCCAGCTGGTGTGTGTGTGTGTGTGTGTGTGCGGCGGTGATGTTGAGAAATGTGATTCACTCCCCTAAAAATAGGCGTCTATCGCCCCTGACTCCCATTAATAATCCAGAAGAGCGCGGCAGCAGACAGGCAGCATCACCCCACTCACAGGCGTGGACGTGTGTGTGTGTGTGTGTGTGTGTGTGTGTGTGTGTGTGTGTGTGTGTGTTCCCCACGAGTGCCGTTAAAAGGCAACTTCCAAGCTCATTTCCCACACTCTGCCTAACCCTGCCTGTGGTGTGTGTGTGTGTGTGTGTGTGTGCCCCTGTGATGCACTGAGGACGGGGGATGTCAGATTTGTTTGGAAGCCCCCCAGGGAACAGCCCCATCACTCTGACTCCTGCAGCTGCAGCCTCGTTTAAGGGTCGTAACAAAACCTCAACATTGCGATTTGGAAGAGGAAGCCAAAGCTGATGGTTTCTGTTACATAAGAGGACAAAAAAGCTTCCGCTGGTCGGTGCCTCTGCAGCGGTTTCCCCTCCTGGAGGCTCTTTTAGTCATGATTACAATCAAGCTGTCGAAGAGTGATGCTATTGTGCCACCGTGTGGACAGAAATATCCATCACATTGCCTTGGTTGCTTTTACATGCAGTCAAACAAGCCTTTCCTCAGCGGAATATGAGCAATAACCCGGTTGTGTGCAGCCGTAAACACCAATAACCTGTTTGAATAACTGGAACATGCTCATATTCTGGTTCTTAAACCCTCCTCTTCCCCCTGGTTCCTCCTCCTCTAAAGGTGAACATGTGATGATGTCTCCTCCTATCAGGATCTCCACATCAAAAGGAAGATGAATTAGTGTTGTGTTCATGTTCTATCAGCAAGGAATCTTGGTCTTTGGAGTCCAGGAACTCCTTGTAAACATGGCCAAAGGCGAGAGCAACACCACGCCACACTTTTGGAGTGAGGAGGAAACCTATCACTTCATCAGTGTGGGAGTCATACTTATGTTGAGTAGGCGTGTTTGTATTTGTGAATGGGCTGAACTGATGTCAGCGAGTTACCGTAGTACGTGTGGTCGCAGTCTTAATCTTCTCAGGTGCACACAATTGGCGAGCCGCCGCCACAGAGACACGGTTTTTCATGCACACCTTCCTAAGTTAATCAATGAACCCCAAAATTGACTGATTGGGAACTTCTCTCTACTCGTCTCATTTCATCTACATCATGTTGCATTTCCCTGCAAAATAAAACACTTTTGGGGGCATAAAGGTGATCAGAGACCCAAACAAACACAGCTAAACACCCACAGATTCTCTTAAAAATTGGAGAATAGCAAAATAAATTGACCCAAAAACACGTACTTACTCGTCTCACATCTAATATATGTCTTTTAATTATCAACGATGTCTTTAAATTCTACTTCTACAACCCTGAGCTCGGATCTGAAATGTCATTTCATGACCCTGTACTCCAACCTTTCCACCACCGCCTCACTACCTACTTTGTTTCTGACCCTGTGAGAGCAGCATTGCTGCGACCCGATTCCATCATGTTTTGGATTTGGCTGCAAAGCTTTTTGTTCGGTGAGCAGATAATGCAGGGATTTTCATTTCTGTGTGAACTGTCCCTTTAAAAAAGACCCCTCAGGGCAATTAGGGATAACGACTTCCTTTGAAAAGCCAGTCACAATACGGCCGGCAGACGCATCTCATCCCGGCGAGTCTCGCTTAAATTGGCTTTGCATATTGAAATTGGCCGTATGAGAGAAATAAATGACACCGGCTTCAGCACAAATCCACAGACGTGTTTCCGAGCGCAGCCACATCTTTACATCCATTAAGGCACCGGCAACCAGCGCAGGATTACATCTATTCAATATGCTCACTAATTAGACCTGATCCTGGTTTTCATTGCTCTATAATGAATCTGGCGCCTGAGTCAGAGGAAAGGAAATAACTTTGGAGGGCTTTAGTGAGCCACGACCCCGGGGACTCGCCCTGTTTTATCTCTGGCCTGCACGCCACGCAGAGAGGAGGGTGGAGACTAAATCAATTTCCCTGCATCGGTTCATTAGCCGAGGCCCCGCGGCTGCTCCGGCTCCTCCGCCGTGCCCTTGGAGGAACAGCGCCGAGCGCTTTGCTCCGCCGCTTGTAGAACTAGGAGGCGTGTCGGCGGGACACAGAAATGCTGGCCACGATATGGTCGGAAAACAGCCGCTCGCTAATGGTTCATCCAATCGTCATCTGATGATTGACTCCTTTCTGTCTGCTGTTTGAAAATGAAAGGGTAGCAAAGCTGCAAAATTCATTCATGACATTAATGACGTCATGTGAGTAGACACACGAGAACAGCTGGATGTGGTACTTGCTATCAATACACTTTACTACATACATGCACACATACAGTACATACAGTACATACATACACTATACATACATACATACATACATACATGCATACACTATACAGTACATGCATACACACACATATACACATTTTATGCATACATAAATACAGTACAGTACACACACGTACAAGCATGCACACACACACACACACACACAGTTAGTTGTGGCTGCAGCGGTATCAATCAATCAAAGGAATCAATTAAACTTTTGCAATATCCTTTTAGTGTTGAAATGCTGATGTGCTTCTGTGATGATGATCGAATCATATCAGTGAAAACGTAAACTGTCCCGTGTGGGTCAGAGTTTAAAGTGAACGCCTCACTGGTGTATTTACAAATGACAAACATGAAACATTTATCCGGCACACATTCAGGCGGTGGACTGCACCGAGACGACTGTACTCCCGCACACACACACACGCACACACACGCACACACGGCCTCACATATGCAGTGCGTGGCGGTGACAGCGAGGCGTGTATGCCAGCCTCAACATGACATATGGCATCACGTTAATGTGGGTCTCCTCGTGGCGCATGATCCAATAAACAGCTCAGTTTTATAATCTCTCTGGCTGCAGTTTGTTAACAGGTCTGCCAGTTAAACACCAACAGAATGCGCCGAATTTGAGCAGGATTACGGCTTTTGTTGTTTGGATTATCTGAATCAAATTACCTTGCAGAGGAGCTTAACTGGATCTGCAGCCTATCAGCTCAATTTCTAAGCTGTTGCCGGGCCAACTGATAATTTATGCACCAAACACATCAGCTCAACATTTAATATTTTATGGAAATGAACCACCCCGATAAACAAGTGTGGATCTACGATTACGAGAACTATGTATCAGGTGTCGTGCGAGCCAGTGAAGTCTGGAAATATGTTATAGAAGATGATCTTAGTTATGGTTGTGTTTATGTATTTTTCTATACTCCAAAGTGCAAAAACACAGAAAAGCCTGATTTATACGCCTCCATTTCCTCTGTGCTGAAACCCACCACGCATAATAAACACACACATCCATCTTGGACTGCAAACACAAACTCGCGGCAGCGCAAATGAAAGCTGGAAAGAAAAAAACGCTATCGAAAATTGCTTTTGAGAGAACCTCCGCAGTGGGTCGTTTGGAAAACAACATCAACGCGTTCTACTGACCTTTCTCTCAGCAGCCATGTTGACACGGAGCAGCAGGTAAACACAGGTGCTGCTAATGGCGCTGATGAAGCCCCGGCTCCTCCACCTCCACCTCCACCTCCATGAATGTGATTAGTAACACCTAAGCTGCTCTGCGGCTCCATGATCAGGAACTTTTTTAACGTTGTAAATTGAGCGAGAGCATCTACATCCGAACCAACACACACCAAATGCGATAATGCTTGTGAATATTGTGACATACATATAATTATAGTATAGTATAGTATAGTATAGTATAGTATAGTATAGTGAGGAACTATTCTATTCCTCTATTCAGACTCCGGAGAGTGAATAAGACCCCAAAAATTGACAAAGGAGAATAAAAAACAACTTCCATTTTGGCGATATGATTTGCCAGAACTATTGGCATGCAGTGGTCTGAACACCTGGAGTATGAAATGATCACAGTTTGAGGAATCTTTTTTGGGGGGGGGCAGTTGTGGCAGAATTGTTAAAAAAAGCACACGCTAAGATGCCCCTGAGGTTGGCAGAACACACTAAACTGCCCTCTTGGTTGGTTATAACATGACAAAATGCCCTCTTGGGAGGCTAAAACAAGTGTTTAAGTGCCCTCCTCACTGGCAAAACACACTAAACTTCCCTCTTGGCTGGTAAAAACGCGTGCTTAAGTGCCTTTGTCGGTGGCGAGAATGGCTGTAGGTGCCCTGTTTTTTTTTTACGACCCTGCCCTTAAAAAACTCTAACACGCATTGCAGACATAAACAAAGGGGCACATCTGCTTTGGCCACGCCCCCTCCTCTGGCCCGCACCAGCCTGGCTCTCCATGTCTGCCACGATTGATGCAGACACTCACTGCACGAAGGTTCCTCTTTTCAAAGTTTCTAATGACTTCTACTCCTCACTCTCTCTATTTTCGGCAAATGGATCGTATATCTCACCATCAAATTCACCAGGATTCTTCAATGCAAATAATCGAGGCTGTGCAGCAGCGAGTCATTCTGGGAGCTAAATGAACCCGGCGCCTAAAATATCTGCAGGAAAATGACCGCGTCTCCTTCCCTGCAGCGCGAAATGAATGGTTTCTCATATTACGGCAATCAAACCTCCCAAATGGACTATTTGCCACAGATGGAAAACTAAACCACCCATGTGAAATATTAAACAACAGCTCCGTGCACAGAAACCCGAGGTAAAATATGCAACCACCGTTCAAAGTGATGAAATATTCATGGGAACCTCAAAAAGTAGTTTACTTAAAGCACATGCGGTGAACGAGTATCAGTGGCTACATTTACATGCAATCAATAAGCCTTTTTTAGCTGGAATATTAGCAATAATGCGGTCGTGCGCGGCCACGTCAACACCAATGACCCATTTGGTTTTTAAAAACACAAACATTATCCCTGGGTTCCTCCTTTTCAGTTGATTACAATGGCTACGTTTCCAGTCAGTCCATATTCCAGTTAATAAAACATTGTGAATAAGGCGTTTCCATGGTGAGCAAACAGGGTTGTTCCTGTCTCCATGGTGACTGTAATCAATGGTGATATGTTGATCAAAGCAGCCACGCACGGAGAAGGTCTGCTACAAACCCTGCTACCAGTTATTGCTAATATTCCGGTTAGAATAGGTTAATTGACTGCATGTAAACGTAGCCAGTGACCATGTATACAGGAATAACCCTGTAATCGGGTTACTCCCAATGTTTCAGTCACCAGAATATCGACTTTAACCCCAACATCGGCTGCATGCAAACGTATCCAGTGAGCTGCACGGCGCCGGGCGAGAGAGACGTCACATTTTAATTTACGTCGCATACTTTAAGAGAACTTTGGGAAACTCCGTCGTGCCAGAATGTGAGCAATAAATATGGTAATGCTATAGGAAAATTATTATACTTGATAATCGGGGGGGAGAATTATTACGCTTGTGACTTTCAGAGTTCAACGCGCCTTTAAAATGTATTTCCTTCTGGCTTTGATCCCAGCTGTGTGTGTGTAGGGATTAAAAAAAGACGAATTGGTTGACCAAGGCTCGCTGCTGCCGCCGCCTCATTTACCCGTCAGAGTCCTCATTACTCCCTCACTCTCACACACACACACACACACACACACACACACACACACAGGATTCGCTATCACACTCCTCCACCACCGACGGAGAAGAAAGCGCTGTGGAATCAGCTGCAGAGCTGCAACTGACACACTTCAATAATTCACCCCCGCTGCCACACACTCTCTCTCACACACACACGCACGCACGCACGCACGCACACACACACACACACACTAATTAGAAATGTACATGTTTTCCCTCTGAGGCGATGATGCGCACGCTCGCATGAGAAGCACTTTTCATAAGTCGGCTCGGATCAAAGCCTGAGAGGCGCCGCCGCTCTGACAGCGTTTGATGGCGTGAGATCCAAACGGTCGCGCCATGAGCTCACGTTCCTACCCATAATGCTCGTCTGCACCACAACCCAACGCACAGGAAGTGGAGGGGAAAAATCTCTTGCTGTTCTCGCTCTTTTTCACCCTCATGTAAAAAGCATTTGGAGACGTCTGTGCTCAAAGACGCTGCTTGTTTTTACACCAACTGGGAAAAGACCAGCATCTGTGAGAGCTGAACTGGTTTGAGGCCAGTTCCACGCTGCCATCACGTCCCATTTGTCATCGGGGAACCAGACTGAGGTGTTGGATCACACAATCACAGACACACAGTTACATTATTACGGCTATATTTTTGTTTTTGTTCCTCAAAAAAAAAAAAACTTTCTCAATTGTCCCTCAGGACCAAAAACGTCCCCTCCCTTAAAAACTACAAATACAACATGCATAAATATTTCACTTAAGCATTTCAAATATTAACTATTTGGGGGCATTTTAACCTTTTGAATGAAAAAAAAAAACACAATAATTTCCATATAATGACTATTAGTGCCTCAGATCAGCATTCTTATTTCTTCTGCAGTGACAGATTTTTATAGCAAACTTTCTTATTAGTTCCTAGTTAGTTGTAATTTAAGAACAGATACCAGAATCTCAAATTTTAAGGGTTAAAGGTGACGGTGCTGGTTTTTAAACCGGCAACTCTTGTTTTAAGGTAGTTTTCCCCACTGACCTCGGATCCACTCTTCGCTCCACTAGTCGAGTCAATAGTGAGAATTCCGGCTTCACACACGTTAACACCACGAGCACGAGTTATTTTCACAGACTAGCAAGTTTTAAGAGAAAGAAATAAAGCAAGAGTTCATCAACAGAAATGTTGCTTTCCGAGGCAGAAGTTCACTCCGACAAGCAGTGAATGAAGAAAATCCCCAAAGGTTCATTTCATTCAGTTCAATAAAGTTCACTTCATTTAACAAACGCCGACATTCCAATAAGTTTAGAGCAAAAAAGTTTACTTCCTCTCAAAAAGTCCAGTTTTTTCACCCAGAGTGATTCCTCCCGTCTCCTGGACGCTCTTCAGCTTTTCTACTGACCCCCCGAATTTTAATCAGAGTGGGACCTCCTGATACTCCGCTCCATCTTGGCCACAATAAAGCAACACAGCAGCCTCCGAGTGGAGAGAAGGAACCCCCCCCCCCGGGCGGTGAGGGGGCTTTGCTCAAAGGCTGGGGCAGCTGCAGATGCACTTTTACTGACCTTTGTTGAGGTAAGGGTGCCGCCATCTTGTCCAGCGTTGCTTCTTTTATTCCTGGATTGTTGATCTTCCTCCTCCTCTTCCTCTTCTCCCTCCATTATTCTTATCATCATTGTCCAACTAGTGATTTTAACCCTTAAGAGTTCCTTAAACAAACGTTCTTAATCGACCCTCAGGACAAAAAACTGCTGTAAGAATTACATTTATCAGTATTTTTTCCACTTTAAATTCATCTTTTTAATCAACTTTTGCCTGAAATATACTTCTCAAACATTAATCATTTTAACCCTCGAAATGCCAGTTTGTTTACGTAACTCCACAGTCATTTTTTGGTAAATCGGAAAAGAAACACAAAAATGCTAATTCAAAGGGAAACAGATTTTTACAGCAAACTCTCTTATTAGTTCCAGGGGACAGAAAATAAAAAGTGTCCTGGACAAGAAAACGTCTCCAGGAACTCTTCAGGGTTAATGCATTTAAAGGCACATTTCAAGCAGAAACACCGCAGCACACGCGTGTCAGGTGAGCGGCGGCCATGTTTGGCCTCACCCCACAAAGAACTAGTGATGCGTCGCTGGCGAACGAGGCGGCTCTAAGAGACGATTCTTTGACGTGAACGAGAAGAGCCGACTCACGTCAAGGAGAGCCGGAACTTCAGCCGACAGCTGCTCCTGACCAGCTCCGTCCAGAACCCATGCAGGTGAGCTGGGACTTTATTTTGATTGGCAGACAATGCGGCCAATTACACGCAAGGACAGATTAGGATCATACCATTATATGAAAGAAGGAAGGGGGGCCGACGCTCCACAGACAGCTGTGTGGTGGTCCAGGTCTCGGTCACACAGAGACAGAGAGACGGGGAGGCTCATCACCGGGACTTCGGTAAAGAGTCAAATGAGCGACAAACGAAACATTTAAACTAAAAATGCATAAAAATAAGGCTTTAATGAAGTATCTGAAAGGAAAATTTCTACCCAGGATAAAAAACATTCATATTTTCTAAATTAGGTTAACATAGAAGGCTCGGAGTGATAATAAATGAAGAGCCGTTTGGGAGCCGGAAGAGCCGGCTCGTCTAAGTGAGCCGAGCCACAAGAGCCGGATCTTTGAAAAGAGCCGAACTTCCCGTCACTACAAAGAGCTGCATGAGTGATAATAAAAGCCGCGGCTCCCGAGGCCACGCTTCAAAAATTCATCACGTATCCGGAGAGGAGCTGTAGGAATTTTCTCTTTTTTTTTGCAAGGTCGTGGTTTACATATTTTTCCTGCTTGTGAGAATGTCTGACGTGAAGCCTGAGGTGAGTTCGGGACGAGCTGCATGTGAGGAATGAAATCTGGAAGTTGAGACGCTTTGGATCCACAGCAGCTGTTAGCGTCGCAGGCAACAGGTCCAACATGTTTCTTGGCTCCGGGAAACCAACAAGCATTAGCGTTCTCTCAGCTGTGTGCCCCCCCCACACACACACACACCTGTGACATCATGGTTGGCAGCGATGGCACCAATTCTACTGATTGGAAATGTGTCACTGTGGAAAAAAGCATCCATATTCATCCATTTGGAGCTGCGCCAGCCTGGGAGCATTAATGGGCTGGAAAAGATGAATTCTTTATTAGTCCCTAAGATACATTTAATCAACCGGCGCTGAGGCGACTGAGCATGTGCGGCCGGCGGCATCCCAAGCTGCATTTTTCTCCCCTCAGCATTGACACAAAAACCTGCTTGATATTTGCGCGATTTGATCAAGCGACAGCCGGCTTGTTCGCCCCCAACACGGGCGATCCGGCGGCGAGCAACGTCGCACGTTAATAACGAGGCCGCAGGAGCGAGCGAGCGAAAATGTCAGCATGGTGACATTTGTGCGTCGCGGCTCGGCGCTGGCACTCCCGGCCCGAGGGGACGGGAGGATTACACGCACCTAATGCGAGCACCTGCGACTCTGAGGAGCCGGCGTGGGCTTTCCACCGCCACCGCCGCCGCCGTCGTCGCCGCCCAGCAGATTTTTTCTTTTTGCCATGTCGACCGGACTGATAAGCGCCGCCTGCAGCCACAGCGAGGGCCGGACACACTTTCTTTTCTTGGTAACACCCTCTGTGATTAAAACAATAAGTGATTGGGCCCCCCCGGCTCCTCGGTGAATTCCCACCCGGCGTCGGAGGATGTCGTAAGAAATTTGGCAAATTTCCCCCTTTTGAGTCTGATCCAAAGTCATCATCAGCCCAGGAGCCTTTCCCCCTTTCTTTCCTTCTCTTCTTTTATTTCGGTAGGGAGCTCATCATTAGACAGATGCCCCTCAGTGCGGCGCCGCGGCGCTGAGCTGTGTAATCTGCCCGTGACACGGCTGGCGCGCTTCGCCCGCGTCCCCGCAATCAGCAGAGAGCGCGGCGGCGTCGGAGTGCCTAATAAGTGCTCGGCAGTGGAGGAGAGAGACGCCAAAACGCCGCACCGCTGTGCCTGCTAACAGCCAGTTTTCATATTAGACAAAGCCCCAATTAGAGGCTAATTGTCCCAGGTGACGGTTCCCGCGGCAACGTGCCGGCGCGTCTGCAGCCTCACAACTGCTGCTCTCGGGCCGGAACATCATGCAGCAAGAAGGTTCCTTCAGCTCTGATCAAAGGACGCCGTTCTGGGAAGTTTCACTCTTTGAGCACAGGAAAAAAGGCATAATTGCAGCACAGCTAACAGCATATGTGGTCATTTTTTTCTTTACATGAACTATTGTGACCTTTGGTGTTTTGATCAATAAAGCTTTGTGCTCTCTTCGGTTTCTCTGTCCGTCCACATGATTGTCTTATCCGGGCTGCGTCTCAGAAGATAGCAGCGATGCTTCACCGTGAGGACACGCGAGAGGAATTCACGCTGCACACACACACGTGGAAGCAGCTTTCATGTGAACACACACACCTCAGAGGCTCTGAGACGTGTCGCTCAGGATCACATTTAGTTTCATCAAACCCTAAGAGTTCCTGGGGACACGTTTTGTCCAGACGTTTTTGGATGATTTAGAGGGTCAGAATCCACAAAGAATATTTCATGTGTGTCCTCGGGCTCAAATTCAATGTTGCTGCTAGTCCTTGACCCATCTGAGGCTCTGATAGTGGTAGTAATGAAATCCTCCCAGAATGGCATTTTATGGAAATTAATTGAGTTTTTGTCTTTTGTAGTTTTTCGTCCTGAGGGACAACTGGAAAAGGTTTTTTAAGGAACTCTTAAGGGTTAATTTCATCATTGCAAGTCGTGAAATTAGCTGTAAAATCTCAAAGCAATCAAAAAAGGACCTAATTTCCCCCCTGAGGTCAGTGACCCCCGCACACACACACACACACACACACACACACGCCATCCTACCCGTGTTGTTTCCTGTCGCTGCGCGGTGAACACGACTTCCCGCGCCGCTGCCGTCCGCGCTGAAAGATGTCGATGCTCCTGAAGCGTCCGTCCTCGGCCGGCTCCTCCAGCCTCAGCTGCGGGACGAGGTGTCCGGAGGCCATGGTCCTCCTCCTCCTCCTCCTCCTCCTCCTCAGACGGGGGTCCGGGCCGGCGGAGGCGCTGACAGCAAAGATCTAATGGCTCAGGCTGCAGAGTTATTCACCTGCAGCCGCCGCGTCTCCGTCCTCACTTATTCTGTCTCTACCTGCGTTTGACATGAGAGGGCGTCTGTCCCCCGGGACGCCTGGGAGGACGAGCGCCTCACTTTGCTGAAATATGCAGCACAAGAAGCAGAGCTGGAACATTTACAAGCTAAATCTAAAGAGCGTGTGCAGCTTTAGCTGCAAAGAACACATTTGAATCTGACTTGAATATAACTGGTGATGTGTTGCAGGATTAATGGTGAGCATCAAAGCAACAATATGCAGCTAATTTACCGTAAATATTCAAATAGCTCAACATCACACACCAGCATTTGTGCATTTGATTCCGAGTCAGATTAAGGGAGCAAAGAGAAAAAAAGAATCACACCTGGGAAATGCTCTTACATGTATGTGGAATGTGCAGAACCCATTTACATGACTGCGCTGTGAAGTACTTTTCCATGTACTGTGAGATGTAAAAAAGGACACCAAAGGACAACGATCACAGAGGCAGCCGGTTTAAACACAAACCTCCTGTGACTGATTGCAATCGATTGATAAAAACAGGAAAGAATAGAAAGGGAAAGAGAATTATTTCTCGAGAGTTATTTTCGGCTGCAAATTTCCTCTATTTTACAGTTTTCTCCCCGAGTTAAGAACACAAACAGCTGATTCTGAGCCCCAGATAGCTGCTGAGCGAACAAATGAATCAGAATATTAATAACAAAACGTGTGAGCAGCAGCAAAACAAAGGGAAACATGCTGTGCTTCCACCAGCTCTGCATGAAACACATTATATTTGCACATGTTTGTTGGTTTTTCTCCCCCCGGGTAATAAAGGTCAGAGAATCGTGATGCAAAGTGATGCTCACATTCATCAGAGGTGTCTGAGGCGCATTAATCACCGGCAGGCCTGTCAGCCGCCGCGCCGTCAGCCCCGTTAGCTTTGGCAATTTCGCCTCAAAAGGAAGCATAATGGATATTTCATCTCAATGCAAAGACAACTTAAGTTTTAAAGTGGAATTGCAGCGGTGGACGGGTGTCAAGAATAGCATGCTATTAACCTCTCTTTGTGAATTTATGGCAGCTCTATAATTAGTGCGGCTGTCAGAGAGTGAAATATGTTGAGGATGTGGGTCACAGTGCGCCACTCATTATCCGCACATAATCAGTACAAAGACTTGTAAAGCACTGATAAAACCTGCTGCTATTACCCCGAAAGATTGGCAGAGCTGAAGAGTATTACTGCAGTTCTTCTCGTATATTACAATTCTTTTTTTTCCTTCTATGAAGTTGACAACCTCAGACAATCTGCTCTCAGACGGATTAAAGGTTAAAAAAAG
>CAESWR010000019.1:470503-483440 GCA_903171835.1 Mullus surmuletus | reverse complement strand
CGCTCCAATGTTAATGTGGAAAGGACTCAAGAACACAGCTGCTGATCTTTCGTCACGGATTTTACAGCACATTTTTACAAGGGTGATAACGAGACGGGGCATCTTTCAGTCCAACAGGCAGATGAAGGGAGGGAAATGAGGGCGTCGTGTCGGTGGCCACGGCTGCGGCGACCTCGACCGTCACCGTTATCACACCATCACTTAAATTCCCTTCACGGAATGACTTGGGTGACAGTGATTGCTGGTATTTTCTGTCCCGCTGATATGAAACGGCTCTGACAAAACATCACACACACCTTCCAGTACTGAGTCCAATGATCATCTGTGTGTGTGTTCCTGAAATATTCCATTTGTATCTGCAAATGTAATCTCCATACACACCAGAGGAGCCATAGGCCACGCATTCACACTATGAATCATATCGTTTTTAGCTCCTAATTTGCTTGTTTTCCTGCAGGTTTGACTCAAATGTTGAGATTTGTATTCAATATTCGCAGCTTCGCCTCCACGAGGCCTTTCTTTATGTGTTGAATCTGTGTGAAATGATGCATTACTTCCCGTCTCGCTCCATCTTTTGTCGACCAAATCCCTCGTTGTCATTTTGAAATCACACTTGCTCTCGAACAAAGAGGTTCACAGGATCCAGACGATTGCAGTGAAAGCACCGCGGGCTGTTTCCCCGTCTTTAATCCGCACAATTCATTTATTTATTTTTTTATTTTTTTAACCACGGCAGCAACTTCGCCGAACTCTTTAAGACTTTTTGTCTAACAGGCACAATTATTTGCTCAGGGAGTTGTGAGAGCGGAATCGAACTGACAACAAAGAGATCCCGACACACTCCAAAGCCTCAGAGCCAGAAGCGGAGTTTACAAACTCGCTCTAACGAATCCGGATGCGTCTTGTTGATCTCACCTCAAAGCACTCCGGACAGATATTCCACGCCGATTGCCGTCGAAGAAGAAGACTAGAAGACAAATATCCAACCGTCTTTGATAAAAGAAATCAACTTGGACAACTGGAACGCGATCGGTGTCTCCCTTGGGATAAGCGATAAGTGTTTTGTTTCTGAGCGGTGCACGCACATTGCTGGGTGTAACCTAGCAACACAGCAATATCATTGGTCAGTGTGGATGCTGCTATCGTTATATTTATCTTTATAGTTTGCGGGGTGGACGGGCCTTAAGACTGCAAGGGCAGTTCAAATGTCAAAAATTAAAAGGTCAAATATGTGAATATTTCATTTATTAAATATATTTTCAAATCAATTTCAATTTCAATTTTCACGTTCATCTGGAAGACGAGCTGGTTCAGAATCAACTACTTCTCACAGGTTGACCGACTGCACGTTGGTCACTCTCAAACTCAACGCTGATTGGATAAATCCAGTCATCTCTGAGGGTGAATGGAGCAGTGGGCGGAGCCTCGGCCGGCCTGGGCGCATGATTATTGGAGGATCAATGGAAAGTCCCTTTTTGATTGACAGCTAATTGGAGATCTACACGTCACTGAGCATCGGGAGCTCAGACCCATCGCCGATTTTGCAAGTGAAGTTGAAAGACAAACTGCTTGATGAAACTGCTTGACAATTTCCATTGCTCATTTCTTACAGTGTAAATAAGACACTCATAGTATTTCCTTGTTTCATTTTAACATAACTGAAATAAATAAACAGATTTTATGATGTCGGCCGGCGATGAACTTCCCCTCTTTGAAAGATTGACCCTCCTCATTCCTGAGGTAATGGAAGCCATTGTGAAACACTTCTGAAATTCCACTCTTTCAGAAGATTTTTTGCCTTTTTCTCCCACAGATCTGTCGGGTGCCGGCGCTCGCTCACCTTGATCAGCACTCCAAGTTCACCTGTGAGCAAGTGGAGAGCAAATTCTCCTTTCTTCACAGATGGTATCAGACAGATGGAGGTTTTTTTTAGGGCAACTGATGTCCTTGGGCGGCGGTGGCGGCTGCGGGTTGAAGTATTGTGGATGGAAAGTAGGAAAGTGCCCAGAACTGTATGTCAGGTGACGAGTCCTGTTATTTCATAGCCAGATGAGTGTTCTGCAAGAACCTGAAACAGGATGTGGAGCAGCAAGCTTTGAGTCAAATGAAAAGAAGTTTCCCAAATTATTTTATACCATTAAATTACACACATTTGTAAAGGCCAGGCGCTGAACCCCTGAGACGCGGGTAATAACCCGCCCTGTCCTCCCACCACCTTTTTAATATTGTTTTGATGGTCGCTCTGATGAAAATTACAGCCTACGTAATTATAACAACTTTAGTGTTTTCACACCTCGGTCGGCAGATTTTTGCTTTGAAGAGCTGATTTTTGGGGCAAATACGATGTGAGGCTGCTCGGCTTTTTTGACGTGATCGGCCGAGCCCATTAGAACGGAGCGCACTGCTGTGATTTTTATCCCTAAAGCTCCAGGAATTTTCCTCCGCATTCATCTTTTTTTAACTATTGTTATTATTATTTCTGAGTGAAGTCTCCCTGCTCCCCATGCAGCGCTGCCTCGGCGCGCCGCGGCCGTGACGTAATTATGAGCAAAAGAGGCCGAATAAAGAGAGAGACGATCCCGAGCGAAGCCCTGCACGCAGAGCTCCGTTTGGACGCCGCTCTCTCCCCGCAGAGAATCCTTCTGCTGAGGGTTTCTGAGCACCGAGAGAACAGTTTGCTCGAGCACGACGGTTCCCTTAGAAAACACAAAGCAGCACACACACTTTTTAGCCCCTTTTTTTCATACATACATTTGCACCTACATTGTACTTACATATTTTCCATTCTATGTTATATTTCCGTTGTATTTCTCACATGCTGCTTTTTAAGTATCACTTACTACATTGCATTGCATTTGGTATTCTTCTTTTTTTTTATTAGTAATTTATATTCCATTGTAGTTTTGACATGCTGCTCTTTTTCAATCACCTTACATTTGTATTTCAACCCAGTACTACCTTGTATCAATGTAGTACACTTTGTATCTCTATTATTGTTATTCTTATTCTATTGTATTACTGGCCTTTATAATGGGCAGCCGAGTAAGAATTTCATGGTGCAGTAACTCGTTTCCTTTCTGCGCACATGACAATAAACACTCTGAATCCTTGAATAAGCTTAGTGTTCCGTTTCTCCGAGTGGAGCCGATCCATGCTGTGGTCCCACCTGAACAAGCAGCAGCAGTTCTGAGGCAGGCGGGCGCTCACAGTGGTGAAGTCTAGGCGACACCGTACACGCCGCACACCCACCATTGGAGTCCCAAATTACCGTATAACCTCTACACAATGTGCAAAGGTACGTGGTTAACTTTCTTCTTCATAAATTCACCTTCTCTGTGTTATGAAGCGGGAACTTTTGGACCAGACTCTCTCCTCCGCCCACCACATCCTGTCCTCTACAGTGGAATAACTGACTGTCTGGCTCTCAGCAGGTAACAATCTGCAGTCACTTTATTTTATTTTACCTTTATTTTACCAGGTTAAACCAAACAAGATCAAAGCCACTCAGAGTTCACCCACTAGAATAAACCACACCGCTCTGCTGATATGTCGTGTGTGTGCGAGTGTTTTCTTTTCTTTTTTTTTTGCATGTAAAAGTCAATAAATGCCAGCGCCGGCAGCTTGCCTCCCTCTCGTGCCCCTCGGTTATAAATTAAAGCCGATGCCAGTCAAGCTGACGTTGCCCTTCACAGGAGCAGACGGAGGTTGATTCGACTTCGACTTGGGCTGCTTGATCAAACCCCAATAAACGCTCCTCTTAAGTTCTTCCTATCTCGCTCTGCTCAAGAGGCGATTTTCGATTCTTTCTCTCCGCCGGATCAGCCGACTGTACAGCAGGACGGGCAAATCGAATCCCCCCCCCCGCCACCATTACCCGAGCGGTAAAATGCAATCTGACTGAGCAAAACCGGCGACTGTGATGCTTTGTTTTGGCAGTTCAGCGTTTTCTTACCTCATAACAAAGCTGAAATTGACATGTAATGATAAGCAGTCGTGCCGTATAAATCAATTAAGGAAAGAAGAAACGGCCGGACTTCAACAAAAGATTGCACTAAAAAGTATTTTTACAATTAACTTAGTGACTCTTTAGGTTATTACTGCGATGCATTGATCTGCTCCAGATGCTTCCGCCCTTTCCTGGAGCGGCGTTTCCCTTCCGCAAGGAGCTATTGTACGTGAACGACAATAAAGAGGGATTGATTTTTTCTTCTTTTTTTTCCGTGATTCAAAGGACGGGGAGAGGTGAGCGAGCAGGAGGCAGCTCAACCCCCGACACAATCTACCTTAATGGAAATTCGGATGGACGCCTTGTCTCCTGGCAGGTGTCACTCACGGCGACACACACACACGCAAACACACAGACATGTTTGTTCTTTGTTGTCGTCGTGGAGGTGGAAAAGCCGAACTTTGTTGTAATTAGTTTGTGGTGGGAGGTGGGCTAACAAGCTCAGGGACACGTTTTTGTTTATGTTCTCCTCCGGCTAATTTCTCAGTTGGAGTGTTGTTTACTCGGCGCGTACAATTACAGAACACATTAGTTGTCCAATGTCATCGGGGACGTCCGTTACATAACAGCCAATGTTAATAAAGAGTCTCCCGACGACGGAGAATTTCGGGGGTTATTAGTTGCCGTAGTTTCTATATATATTACGTTCAACATATAGTCCAATCATGTTTTTCCTCCCTTTTTTGATTGAGAACAAACCCTGGGAGCAGATCGTGTGCAGCTGCTTGCACGCTGCCTTTCTGGTCACATGACCGCGGCGGAGTGAACAATGAATCACAGCAGTTAATCGCCGCTCTCTATTACCCGACATGTCAAACCAAAAAATGGATCCCGCAGGTGTAGTTATCGTAATTAGTCCGCTCACAGCAACCCGGAGGAGGGAGCCGGAGCAACTCGCCGGTGGGGGGGGGGGAGTGAGCGAGGAAAAAAAAAAAAGCGGCGCCGGCTTCAAAGTGTGGCGAATAGGATAAACCGAGACAAAGAAAAAGCGCCGCCATTTATAGAAGTCGTCCCCCAACAACAAGCCAAGGACGGCCACGTCAGTGCTGCTGACCTGGAGGTGTTCCGGTTCGCCAAATATACTCTCATCCCTCCCTCAATGTGCCCCCCCCGATACCTGAAGGATTATTCCGGCTGTGGCGGCGAGCGACACAGGAGTTCGCTCAAGGGCAGCGGATAACCCTGTGACCTTTGAAGTACCCTGCAGCGCTCTCAATTAGCTGCGTATCAGAAGGATGGAGCCCGCCCCCCCCCCCCCAGTCCCAGTAGATGAGCTCTTTAATTACATCTAAGGAAGGTAAGTGTGTGTCTTACGAGCGCGCCGAGAGGGGAGCGGGGCCGGGAGAAGCACGTCTGCACATCAATGACAGCCAACATTCACTTACACAGATGGAGATGAAGTGGACGGAGGGTCTTAGGTGGGATTATTTTCACAAATCACCCTGATTTCAGCCGTTTTCAATCTGTGTCTCAATGAGAAACATTCAAAGAGCCATTGGTGTGTGTGTGCAGTGGTGTGCATGGGGGGGGGGGGCACGATTGGTGAAAAATGTGCGCTTAAGTGCCCTCTTTGAAGGCAAAAACTGGTTGTCAAAATACACAACACTGCCCTCTTGAGTGGAACCAAAACCCACTTAATGGGCCTCCTGGCTGGTTAAAACATGATAACACGGACTCTTGGGTGGCAAAAACCTGTGTTTATGTGCTGATCGTGACTCCAGACTCAGTTGACTTTAGTTAGTGTGTTTTAAGGCGATGTAATTTGCCATTTGTAGGACATATAATATAAATATGTCTAAAGTACCCTCGAAAACACGCTGACCTTAAGTGCCCTCTTCAGTGGCGAGAATGTGCTGTAGGTGCCCTTTTTTTTCTCTTTTCGTCTCTGCCCTTCCATAACTATGCAAGCCACTGTGTGTGTGTGTGTGTGTGTGTCGGATTATCTCTCAACCAGCAGCAGTGAAGGATACCGGCCTGCTATTGGTCAGTTCATAATTACTAGTATTTAACATTCTAGTTCCTGTTGAATTTTCTGCTGATAACACACTCTCACTCGGCCTTGATTCCATCGCAGCCGCTCCCTCGCTTACCTGCTCTCCAGTGGACCCTCGCTGCATCCCAATCACGACTCCACCGACCACAAAGCAGTTTTAAATTCAAAGTCTGGTATCGAATCACCCATGCGGTGCCGCCGCTGGCTCTCACTAGCTTGCTACTGACTCCTTAAATGACACCTATATTCCTTTTGCTATTTCAAGAAATGCAAAGAAACCAGAACTGAAAAAGCAGGCTGTAAAGCTCTAAGAAATATAACAGGCTGAACTTCCTGACTACTAATTACTCATTTTAATCTTTAAAAGGTCCATTAGGGCAACACTAGTATAGTATACTGTAGCGTAGTAGAATAAGGCTACATTAGTTAGCAAATAATAAGCCTGAAAACAGGGAATTAACTTTTAAATCATCATTAGCTTACGCTGCTCACGCTAACTAAGGTGTTAATTGACTCTTTATTACATTTGAAATAAACTCTTGATTAATTTCCAGCTTTGGGAGACACTCGCTCATGTTATAGATTCTGTCTTAGTGGTCCCAAATAAATTCATCAGCACAATTAAATGTTTAAATGTGATTTTTCCTTCCCATCGAGTAGATATCATCATTGTCTCTGCTTCCCTCCAGCATCACAAGCTCCGCCCACCTCCAACGACCTTTCACCTTTTAACCTCAACGATGCTAATCACCGCATCCACTCATGTTAATTCATGTATTTGTGTGTTGTAACGTGTGACCACAGCGTGTAAGGTGGTGAACATCATCATCATGGCTGCTCTGGCCCGTGTACTTATACCCACGTTGTACTGCGAGAGGTCACTGTAGCGTGAAGGAGTCGCCGGTGGACCAGAGCGCTGAGTCCATATGGCGCCGTTACTTGCCAAGACTGTCACCGTGGAACCCGAGCACCATGAGACGGTTAGCGTCGCACAAGGGAGTGGCCATTAACTCATCAGCGAAACCAGTGCTGTGTCCGGCTCCCCACCCATCCCTCCCCCCAAAGAGGGTATCACGACCTAGAGGACGATGTTCTTTAATGAGCTCATTCACAGCAGCTTTCGGACAATTCACATGTCATCGATTGAGGCGCTGGTGATGATGTCACTGCTGTTGCACCATTATGATGTGTCAGACCGCCGCGGCGGCTCCCCTGGTTCTCCCATTATCGTTATTCCACATTACGGGAGGAGTTTGCTGACAAATATGTGTGACGTTCATGACCCGTTTGTGAACTGCCCTGTCCCTCCAACATGTTTCATCTTCTTCAGAGGCGCCGCAATGCATGAGTGGACATCCTCCACTCGTGAGTGACCATCGGCTGGTCACTTTTTGCGATGCTTTCTGGCAAATTCGAGTCGCTTACACAGGGCATTGAATTTGATCACTACAAAATGGCGTAACCCCCATATAGGGCTCTATATGTACGCGTTAGGGGGCTATTTTCGGCTCTATATAAGGGGTTAGGGGGCTATTTTAGACAGCCCTGGAATATGGCATAACCCCTATGTAGACCCCTATATAGGGGTTATAGAGCCCCTCTAAAGGGCCCTATATAGGGGTGGGGGGGAAATATCGGACACAGCCCTGGAAAGCTGTGTAACCCCTATATGTAGGGGTTAGGGGATGATTTTCGGCTCTATATGGGGGTTAGGGGGGGCGATTTCGGACTGCCCTGGAAAGCGGCATGTAGAACCCCTATACAGGGTTCTATAAGGGTTAGGGGGCTCTATAGGGGTTAGGGGGCGATTTCGGACACAGCCCTGGAATCTGGTTCTTCTGGTGGTTTCTGCAACCGAGTTGGAATGCCGAGCGAGCGGCTGCTGAGAGGTTACCGTGATCGGCCGCCCCCCGTCGGTCTGGGCCGTGCAGCTTTCATCAGAATACAAATATTTCATGCAGAGGCAGGTTTGTCTTCATGCCCGAACAGAAACACATTTAGCTGGCAACACCGCTGCCTCTGGAGCCCCGTTTTATTCCCCCACCGAGCAAACACTTACCGAGAGCTAATAGATTTAAGAGGGTCACTTTGGCTCTGCCGCCGTCACCTCCCGGCACGTTTGTCTTTCAAATGAAGCCGCGCTCCTCCGAGTATGAGTGATTATGCACTTGTGTACAAGCGTGTACGCACGTGTGGCTTTTATTATCGCGCCCGCCTGATAGGAGCAACCACTCCGAACCGCAGCGTCTCCATCAATAGTCAATTACCGCCGTCCAATGGAGGATTTATCTCCGGGTTTGCTTTCAGAAGAGGATCATTTGCAAACGCAACTGGCTGAAACAAAAGGTTAATAGGTGTGTGGGAGACGGAGGACATAAATAGTTTGCAGAGGAAATGGATTCTGCTGTGAGTCGGGGTTAAACTGTTTTCTCTTAACAGCGAATGCATATCTCCTCAGAGCTTGTCCGCATCGATACATCTGACGCTTTGGCTTTTTGAGACAACGTGGCGCTTTTCAAACACACATACACAGCTGTGGATATCAGCGTCACGTGTGAATTACATGAGGCTTTCAGTGCATAATATCATAAATAATACACGGCATGAAGTGGGACTGATGATGCTTAGTCACCAGGTCATATCAGGCAACTTGTATTATGCAGTAAACCAGCGGGTCTTAAGGGAGCGTGTCTATGGTCCCACATTTCCTTGTTTAATACATTTTTATCAGATTTGATCCCTCTTTCTCCCAATTTGGAAGCCAATTACACCCAACCATTATCAAGTAGCAAAGGACTACAGATGGAATGTCGCCTTAAGCTAAATCTAGTGTGCCTATCTCTTTATTTATTGTAAACATTTAATGTAAGTCCTAGAAATGTGTGAACATAGGCCTAATTTTAAGAAAAATCTTAGAAATGTGGGAACATTGGTATGTTGGAACATAGTGCTGACCCTGTTCTTAGAATTGTTTTTTAACCTGCACCTCTTTTCCTTCCTTTACAGTATCTTATGTTGCCGCACGTTTCATGCTTGGGTCCATAGGTCACTTTTTTTTAATGGCAATCTTATACTGTAGACTTACATTGAGTGGATTTAAATTTGTTCTACTTTCATTTATTATTATTCATCACTGCGTGGGCATTCCACCGGTCCAGAGTTATACTGAAAATAAATATTGTTGAAAAGTCATTGAATTGTGGCGTAACTTTTTGTGCTGATACACCAACACTGCTGCTCCGATGTGAATGAATCATCATGTGTGACGATGCTGCAGATCCGTTGCTTTCCGGACCGCTTTGATTCGGGATGGAAACAACAACTCAGTGCTGTTTGGTGGATCCCATTCATGGCCTGAGCAGACCAAAGTCCTCTGTTGCCGGGCTGCAGCGGATGGTGGGTGGGATGAGGCATCACCCGCTGTCAGAACAGAGGACCCCTGCTCGCCTTGATGCATGTTGTGTGTGTGTGTGTGTGTGTGTGTGTGTGCGGCCCGCTCATTCAGCTTTTCAGCGCAGCCTCTCCTAAAAATACCTGACATTTTTCGAGTGAGTAAAGCAAACCCGCAAACACAAACAGAGCCTGCTGCCCCTCCACTGGGATGGGATGGGGGGGGGGGTAATCCCTGGACATCTGCCGGCGCCGCGTCCTCCGAGACGAGCCCGTGGAGGAGGGAGCGTTTATTTTTGGTCGAGACAACAACAGGGCGACATCCTGCACGGGGGGGTCGGCAGACTCATTTTAGACACCATCTCCAACTCGTTACTGTTTCCATCGCGGCTCTGACAGCCTCCACTCTAACCTGCCCCCCTGGGAAGGGGGGGCGGTGGGCGGCGTGGGCGGCGTGGGGGCACTTCCCTCTAAGCTATCAGTAGAGGCCGACGTACTGTTTCTGTCTGATCCAAACACAATTTAAGAGGTGATTTTTTTTGCGATACATCAACAAACCAGAGCAAAACAAACCAGTTTTGGGCAAAGTGGGTGGATTCATACAAATATTTACTTAGAATTCAGCTGCAAAGGCAGATGTAGCTCACAAAATATGTGCCGCAGTGTACTTTGTCCTCCCTGAAGGCTTTCACACACTTTTCCCAATGCACCGAAACCTCACACACTGAGTCAGTTAATTTCTTCATGCGGAAGGTTTTTAAATGGTCAAGCAGCCCAACTGCGATCGGGCCCAATCCTAGGCTGCTGTGTATCCATGTGCAGTAATCCATTACACATTCTTAGCTACTTTAAAAAAAAGTAATGCCTTACTTTTGCCAAAGTAATGCCAATAGTTACATTACTTTTAAATTACGCAATGACCTGACGACCACCTGAAATGTACATGTCACGTATGTCCTCCCGTAAAGAAGCGCAAGTAACAATATTATTTGATGATTCATAACTCTGAACAGAAATGGCGCTGAACAGAAATACTTGCAGACAAATGTAATCTGATTCTCCCAAAACTGATCTCGTGCCACTGCTGATGCACACAATTTATCTTAGAAATATTCGTCACATTCTTTAATCATGAATCAGCCTCTCCGCTATTTTGGTTGATGGCGTCTGCATGTGCAGTGGTATAAAAGCCCCAAAATATGGGTATAAATATTGGTTTCAGAGGCCGAACTACAGCGATGCGACGTGGCTCCGGGTCCAGGCAGAGAGAGGACGGCTGCCGTGAGCGACCTGTGTTTTGTTCACTCGTTCCTCGTGTTGTGACACCGAGCTGCATTTACACGACAGGTAATGTGACAGGAACCAAAGCCGTGAGTCCAGACCGGACGGCAGGAAGTCTTCTGTTTACATACGAGCAGGTTCTGCTTTGTGTTTAGTCTGATTGCATGTTTCATTCCATCACATGGGAGCCTCGGAATCACCGTTTGCACCACAGTAACATTATTACCGTGCGGAAATGTACACGTGCAGCTTCTGAAAAAACACAGCTCTGATGTAGGTGAACACAGGTCAGTGCGTGCGCGTGTGTGTGTCTGTGTGTGTGTGTGTGTGTGTGGTGATTATTAGTCAGCCTGTCTCATCACTGGTTTCGTGACTCTGAAGCAGTGGTGCCAGTCACAGTCAAATGTAATAGCTCCGGAAAAGCAGAAAGCCGCGGCTCGGGAGATACAACATCGCCCTGCAAACAGACGCAAATAAAACATGAAGAAATTGGTTTTGTGGAGCCGTTTAAGTTATATTAGTCCGAAGCTAATTATGCGATAATGACAGTGTAGTTTAACAGTTGAAATCCCACAATATGCTCCCGCAGTGGCACGTCCTAACCAGCAGAGATTCCGCTCTGGAACGCGGCGTGATTTTCAGAATTAGTGTTGTGAATGTGGGAAAACACATTGTGGGAATGTGGGACAACAACACAGAGCCTTAAGGGTAATGTCATAGAACTACACAACACAATCATAATGCTATAGTCAGGAAAAGAAACAAACAAAATTAGATGAGTTATTTTAAATCTGATGAGTCTGGATAAACATGTTGGAAGGGAAACATAATAATCTGTGCGCTTCCTCACATTCCAATTAACTAGTTCATTCAGACGGCTGCAGAAGCACGAGCAGCATTTATCCAGTGGCTTTGACCTTTTCTCTGAATGACACCGGTAATTATGTTTTTCAATAAATCTGCAGCAAATCACATTTTTGTAATAATTCTTGCAACCTTAATATTAACCTTGTCAGGAGTCTTCAAAAGCGTATTAAAAGTGATTTATAATTCCCTTATATCTCCCATAATTCTGCTGTTACTCCGTGTTGCCGGGCGGGTTAACAGTGAAGCCAGGGCAGATGTTTGCAGGTCGGTATACGTTTTTCTTGCTGCTTTTCTAACGTGCATTAACCCTGAGATCAAAACCATTTATTCATTCATTAAAACAGGCAGCACATGTTCCAACGTAGAGTAGATATTCTGATGAGGTTTAGAAAAGAATCATTTTTTAAATGTGAGCAGCATGAGGTTATAAAATCACCCCATTTCGCTCATCTGTCCATTTATTGAAGGAACTAATTTGTGAGGCTGCTGTTGGTGGGATTTTCTAGTTTACACTCAATTGACTGCGTACTAAGTGGGGAAAATACAAACAACAGCAACAATATTAACTAAAAACAGCGTGAAAACTGCCTGCTCACAACGAAATCTCCAAACAAAAAGAAGTGGTTTCAAATAATTTACATATTACTAGGTGAATATAAAAAAAAAGAGTAAAGAATATAAATAATACATGTTTTGAGCTCTTGGGATCCACATATGACATCCATGATGTATATTGCTGGAACCAAAGTCACCGTAGAAGCCATATTTCATTGTATTCGTTAATTTAATTGATAAAAGTGGACCACGCAGTGAATAGATAAGGATGAATCGTGTCCTCGAAGGAACTGCATGGTGTTTTGGACACCTATGACACAACAGCGAGACAATAAAGTTGTGTATTTGTGTGTTCATCTCTTAGCAGAGCTGGTTTGTTGTGCTCCTAAAAACTGTTTCCTGGATTAAACTGAATGAAATACTCAAAAATGGGCCAAATCCCCGCAGGTATGATCACATCTCTGCTGCTCTGGTTCATCCAGCCTGTGCCAGAACTGCTCCGCCGCGGCTTCATTCAAGAAATTCAATTACAAAACCAGACAAAAAACATGATACTTCCCCGCCGTGCGTAAACATCAGCATGCAAACATGCTCAGTCTTCAGCGGTCATAAAGAATTCAGCTCTGGGGTTGAAGCGAGGTGACATGGTGCGAGGGTGGAATTCTTCAGCAGCCATGAGACAGCAGAAGATCTCGCTGCCACGGGCCGAGCGTCACGGGGGCTGCAGGGCCGCCAGGCCAGCTTTAACATTAATGCGAATGCTGGCAAAGTGCCCACAGAGCGAAGATCACACAGCTGGGGAGGCTCTGACAAAGTCGCCCAGGTGGAGAGACCCCCCCCCCCGC
>CAESWR010000019.1:432905-444011 GCA_903171835.1 Mullus surmuletus | reverse complement strand
GAACTGATCAAGGCCACGGAATGTTATGACAAACAGATGAAATTATCTGCATTTCTTACAGTCAGATTTGACCGAACACAACAGGAGGGTTAATGTGAGCGTGTGTGTGTGTGTGTGTGTGAGGGAGAGAGAGAGAGGGAGAAGTCACAGCATGTCAGCGCGGCAGCAACATGCAGCACTGATATCGAGATAACAAGCAGCGGAGGAGGCGAAGCGGCTCCTCAAAAGGTTTTTGCATCCATTTGTGTCCGGACGGCGCTGAAATGGCGTGGCACGCCGCCAGTGACGAGCTCTTGTCACCGAGAGACGAGAAGGTGGGAGGCGGGGGGCACTTCATCTGAGTGAAGACACTGCACTACATTTCCCCAAAGCCCTCCGCTTCATTTTGAAGCAAAAACCTGCAGCAGGTGATTGATTGGAAAATGTAGCAGAAGTAGAATGCAGAAGAGATGCTGAAGTTGTGAGGTTTGCGCGGCGGCGCAGCTTCTCCCCGTTGGAGAAAAAACCCCTCTGAATCGTGGAGCGTGTAGCATTCCGCAGACATGACGTACGACACGCGCAGCCAATGGACTCGAAATGCACCGACTGCGCAGTGATATTGTCGGACAACCTCGGCAGCGTGTACATGCGGTTGCAGCAAAGCACAGAGCATCTTATAGAGTCTCCGGCCCTGAATAATAAATGGCCGCTCGCTACAAAAGTGCTTCTCCTGCTCGGCTGGATGAGGTGTGATTGATCCACGTATCGCCACCGGAACCCACGCAGATCCGTGTCAATAGCGGCGCAGAGGGCGTAAAATAAGAGACGCAGGTAGTCGCTTGAAAGGCGCAGGTCATTAAACGGGCCGCGACGTCACACAGCCCAGAGGGGGATGGCTTCATTAACCCTTTAACAGTTCCTGGGGATGTTTCAAAATCCCCCCAAATAGTTGATATTTGATATGTATCCTTGAGGCTGAAGCTGATTAACAAGACTGACTCATTTAAAGTTGGAAAAAATATCAATATATGATATTTTTACAGCAGTCTTTTGGAAGGAGACACTTTTTGAGAGAGTTTGCTATATAACATTGTCACTGCAGTAAAATCAGAATACCTCAAATACAATGTTGTGGCTAATCATTGACCATCTGAGGCTCTAATACTACTAATAATAATAATAATAAAATCCTCCTTGAACTGCATTTTATGGAAGCTGGTTGAGTTTTTGTAAATTTAAAATACTGTAGAGTTACATTAAAAAAAAGGCATTTCGGGGGTTAAAATCCCCCCAAATGATTAATATTCACATATATATATTTCAGGCTGAAGTTAATCAAAAAGATTGACTCTTTTAAAGAGGAAAAAAATCCTGTTAGATGTTATTTTCACAGCAGTTTTTAGGGAGGGGACGTTTTTGTCCCTGAGGAACAATTGACAAAGATTTTTCAAGGAACTCTTTAAGGGTTGGAGTTTAATCCGACAAATATACATGTGCATTTAATGATCCCCGATCGCTTAATTCGCTGTGATTTATGAATATCACCAAGTGGGTGAGGAAGGGCGGCAGGCGGAAGGTCGCAGGTCGGCGCCTGCGGCGAGGATGGGCGGCGGTCAAGGAGAAGGATGTGTCTCGCCACCAGTCAATCACGTCGCAGCGCCGCCGCAGCCCGCAGGCGAGAGGTTATAATTGGGAGTGCATCTNTGTGTGTGTGTGTGTGTGTGTGTGTGTGTGTGTGTGTGTGTGAAGCCTATTTACGATAGCCTTGTGTGGGGGCACATAAGACTTCAGCCGCGTCTGACGCGAGCGGGAGTGGCCTATTTCCGGGGTCCTTCCATGTCACGTCTCCCCTCCCTGCCAGCGCTCGCCTTGAGCACTGCTCTAATTTTATCCTGCATTCTTTTCTTTTTTTTTGACTCTCCCTGTTAATTAAAACAATGCAGCCGAATCTCAGGCGCACGCATCCGTGAGCCGAGACATAAAAACAGCCATAGATGCAGCCGCGCTAATGATGGCGAGCGCCGGGCTGCGGCCGCGGCTTCGGATTTAGCTCAGGAAAGGATTCTTTAATTGCCATAAATTGGCACAACGATTTTTTTTCTTCTGTTTGGGCTTCACGGCCAAATTAAAAACTCCAAGTGTCTCACAAATCCTCTGTTTCAGTGGAAAAAAACAGATATATGTGACGGGAAGTACTGATATCTTACAAATATCCTGTAATTTTATCAATCCGAATGATCACTTATTGAACAAGAGTTGACAATCTAACAGGTTTTAAATCAAAGTTTGCTCATTTATATATACATTTGCTCTGATTTGATAGACTGGGATTTATTTTTGCTGTTCATGTGGTATTTTAATTTGGCCCCGTCTGTTTCCTCCTTCGTCTTATTGAACGCACTATGTAAGCACACCTTTGCTGCGTGTAAATACATTGATTGATTAATGATTGAACATGGGTGAGGGTGGAGGAGGAGCGAGAAGTGCTGTTTTTCTTTTCTTTTTCAGGCGGCTCTCGCGAAAGAAGAGGAAACACAAGCGTAATATCGCCTGAGAAGAAACGAGCCGTTCCAGGATGTTACGAAAAAGCTGCTACAGGCTAAAAAAAAGAAAGAAAGGGGGGTCTAGTTTTCTGCCGCGGTGCATAGCAACCGTCTCACATCCCCACCGAGCGGAAGGCCTCGCCGCCCGGCCCGAGCCCGGACCAATGCTGCCATCTAGTGGTGCAGCTCGCCCTCTTCAGCCCAGAGGAATAGCCGGACTGCTCCTTTTCAATGTTTGTTTTACAGATTCCGCAGCTCTTTCATCCGCTCCCATCCAGCTCATTTGCACACTGTGGACTTTGTCCCTCCGAACAGCGCTCCCATAGTGCTCCGCTGAACGCCGTCCAACGGTTATAAAAGGGGTGGGGCGCGGAATCCATCAGGGGGATATATAGCTTAATGGCAATGTAGAGACTGAAAATAGATTCAAGGGCTTTAGTCATCAAGTAGGATATAGTGCAGGTGTAGGTTTTATGGTTTGGATTTCTTTCCTTTTTTACAGCTTCCATCGCAGCCTTGCAGCATTTTAAATCATAAGGATTTTGTGGGAAAGCGCCAACGCATCAGGTGTTAACGACTCAGCACAAGTTCCTGCAAGACTTAACGACGGCCAAGGGTTCGGGTGTGAAATCGTGATGCTAATTGCTGCGCGGCTGAAGCGGGTCCACACATTAAGATAATGGGGCTGTTTTGGTCCCGACTCTCCTCCTTCCAAACCAAGGACGGCAAACATGATCTGATGATGATCTTCTCAGATGATCCTATAAGATGATCCTGTGGTCTGAGGTGTGTTAAGAGGGAATTCTACTCAAAGGTGACTGAGACCTTTATCTACCTAAACTACAGAGGATAACAGGACTTTTTCTCTCTAATTACATCTGATTCTCATGTGTAATTGATGTATTTTAATAAGAGACATCGCTCCTGTTTGCATTGTTCAAAGTTACTCCATGACGCCGTTAATACAAACTTATCACGATTTGCATCCATTTCAAGTTATGTTTCGGTGGGCAAACATCATTCATTTCTTAATAATGCTCTTATTGTGAAACATCTGCAGGAAACTGTTATGGGAAAAACTCATTAACGTGCATGTTCAGTTAAGATAATGTTACAAACAAAGAAGAAGAACTGTTTCTGCATCACTTGTGGCTCTCTGACAGATAAAACAGACGTGAAGAGACACATCTCTTCACATTTAGAAAATCTTTATCTGTGGACCTCGCGTTAATCGGCCGCTCTTGTTCTCCTCTGTGCCATCTGAGGAGTTCACCGTGTACTTACTTTGTGATGGTTTTTTTCTAACGTCCTTTAGCTCTGATATCCCATTTGAAGTCGGAGTTGTTGGAATTTATAATAAAGTTACAGCGGAGAAATTTGTACAGGACGTCACAGCTGATTTTATCTTCCCTCCACTCGCTTTATAAATAAATGAGGCGAACATGAAGGCGAATGTGTTCCCGCTTTAACGACGGACAAGGTTTTTGCTGTTAAAGTGTGATGTTAATTGCTACGAGGCTTATGAAAACTGCTACGAGCCGCCGCCCGCTCAGGCCCTCCGTACTTTGAGGATTTTTCAACAGTTTTCTTTTTTTTTGGGGGGAGCCGGGATGTTCCTGGTCCATGAAGGAGAAAATCATTAGAGTTTAAATTGATCTAATTAATATGTAGTGCAGACACCAAAGCACATCTGATTCTCACGCCATTCACTTGACCTCCACACACACACGCACACGCGCGTGCGGCCACAGCTGAGGCGCTCGGCCGCAGGTGCTCGAGCCTCCGAGCAAATCATCACACCGGGTCAGAAAAGCCCTTATCTGTGTGCGACAGCCGGCCGCTCAAAGAAAATGAAGCAGACGCAGACGAGGAGAAAAGAGAGGAGAACATGAAAGGAATCTGGAGGAGGTTGAGGGGGGCCGCCGCCTCCCAGAGAAACGACTGCTTTTTTAAATTTCTTTGCAGTAAAGAAAGCCGCAGAGGCCACTGGACGGGGCGTGTTTGCATGCTGTAAGGCGACATTCATTCACTCACGGCCGAGCAGCAGTTTGTAATTAAAGATGCCGTGTTCCAAGTGCACATTTCGACGTATCACAGCAGTAAACGCACAGGTGTGAATCATAAAAGCCGGCGCGGGAAGGAGCTCCGCCTCTCCCAAACACAGGCGCTCTTGATGTAACACCTGTGATTCCGATGACAAAGTCGAAAGTGTGCTGTGAGAAGTTCTGTATTACCGAGCAGGAAAACACACCGAGAGTTCTCCAACGTTTACATCTGCATAATTAACTGAATATTGCAATCATTCATGGTGTGAGTAACCACACAAAACACTGTGAATTCTCTCATCAGGAGGGAAATCATAAAGTTACCAGCCAAAGTTCCATTAAATAAGGTTAGAATCTTGCAGCTCAGCTCAAAGAGCACAACAGTTATTTTAATACACTTCATCTGCTGGTTCAGCAATAATACTAACAGCACTAATACCAATGCTAATAATACATTAAAAACAAATAGAAAAAATAAAGAAATACAAAAATAACACCGACTCGTGACAAGACAGAAACTTAGGCTGCGTTCCAAATCTTATACTTCTTACATTTGCCCAGAGAAAGTACCCACTATTGCATGCAGTATCCATACTATTGGAACATACTATCTATCACAGGCACGGTGCGCTGAGGATTGTGGGTAACATTCTCGCTGCATACTGCAAAATCCAGCCGGATGTACTAGTTTACCCGGGTACATTTAATATACTGCATTCCACATACTACGTATTGGGACATAATAAATCATTTTCTGTCATACTCAGTAGTAGCCTAGTATGCGATTTGTAACGCAGCCTTAACGGGAACTGACAATCGGATGAAGAATTTGACATAAATAAGTCTTATTGATTGCTTGAGAACAATCAGACAAGAAAAATACAGATGGGAAACACTGAAGTCTGTGAGGTGGGGATGTGATGTGGAGGTGAGTGTGTGAGTTGTGGTCTGTCCGGGTGTGTGTGTGCTGCCGGCAAATCTCACCGCCACATCACAGTTATGGGCCGTAAACTATAAAACTACATCTACATATAAAACTCAACTGCCCTGTCAAAGCGGAGCAGTGTGTGTGTTTATTATAGAGAGCATGCAAAGTGCTCCCGCTTTTATGCATTTCTTTTAACGACGATGTCCCTCCTTAGAAGTGTTTTAGTGAAGTAAACGTGTACAAGCTATTTGTGACACCGGGGATCAGTGACAAGCATGGACTTTTTGAAGGACTGGGGCTAAAGGAAGAAAAGGGCACCTACAGCACGTTCTCGCCACCAAAGAGGGCACTTAAACACGCGTTTTTGCATCTCAAGAGCGCATTTCATCATGTTTTAACCAACAAAGAGGGCAATTTAGTGTGTTTTGCCAACCAGGAGGACACTTTAGCATGAATTTTTGCGTCCCAAGGGGATATTTTATCATGTTTTAACCACCACAGGGGGCAATAGAGTGTGTTTTGCCGACCAGGAGGACACTTTAGCATGCGTTTTGCCTCCCGAGAGGGCATATTATCATTTTTTAACCAGCCAGGAGGGCAGTTTAGTGTGTTTTTTACACCCAGCAGGTCAGTTTAGTGTGTTTTGCCGATGAAGAGGGCACTTAAACATGTGTTTTGACACCCAAGAGGGCATTTTATATCATGTTAGCCAAGGGGGCCTTTAATCATGTTTTAACCAGGAAAGAGGGCACCTTAGCGCACGTTTTTCAACAACTGGGCCACGAGGAGCCCCCCCCCTTCTGTGCACACCACTGCTGGGAATGTATCATCATAAATCACGGTGCATCGCAAGCTCATTATAAACACACAAAAAATATGCACAAGTGTGACGTAATTGTGGTGAAACAAGTTTAAAAAAGGGACAAAGTGCTTTGGTAGGACGGCATCTTGCACATTGCTCCGTTGTTCTTGCATTGAGATGGTGTGTGTGTGTGTGTGTGTGTGTGACGGAGGCTGTTTAAATGGACACTCGGCGCCTCAAGGCTCCCTCCGAAAGCTGCCTCGGTGAAGACAGCGAGTCTGCTGCAGTGATTTTTTGTGCTGCTTGTGTAATGAGCGGCCGCGCGTTCGGGCTCTCTGCTCTCTGCGGACTCGCACAGAGACTCTTTCTTCCCGACTCCCTTCATAATCATTTTGTGTACACTGGCAGGGCTGCTCCTCGCCTGCATTGTTAGTTTGCCAGAAGCCGGAGCGATGCCAGAAAGAAACTCAGCGTGATCTGGCTGCTCACATCGCTCAGCCCCGTTCACCTTAGAGAGTCCATGCTGGTCGTGTTCGAGATGGCCACTTTCAATGTGGATTCTCATCATTTTTATGGATTCTCCCTCGGTTATCATTATTATTGAGATGATGTGTCCTCATCGCTCTGAATTCTTCCATATGAATGCGATTGTTAATTGCAGTAATTACACTCTATTTTGATTAATTTACACATTCATTGTGGCACTTTTACAGACAGAGAACACACTTTAAATAGACCACAAAACTTGAGGGCCTTCCAAGTGTATTAAAAAATTGAAAATAACTATTGTTTGTACTGCGATATTGGCTGCGTGATGAAGTTTATTAATGATGAATTAATTTCCATTATGTTTCAACACACACGCAATAGAAGCTTCTGTCTTTCCTAGAACACGGTGGCTGCGTATTCACATCTCCTGTTTGCTCGGCACCACAAACAAACACATTAGACTTTCCATCTGTTTCGACAAACCGGCCCTCAATAGTGTTTTTCCAGCTCCGTCGCAGAGAAATGTGTGTGTTTGTGTGTGTGTTTGCGAGTTACGTAACGCACAGAGCTGTCTTTGCAGTATCTGTCAGGATGCTGCTGCTGCTGAAGTCTCAAAGTGCAGCGTCTGCTGCTGCAGGGTCAGCGATGCCCACTGCAGACACATGACAGCAGACTCTTAGATAACACACACACACACACACACACGGCCTACTGGTCGAGCATCAGCATAAACACACACACTTGACAACAGTTTCACTGTGATGTTTACTGTCTTTCTGTTGAAATGAAACCATGATGAAATGTGTGCAATAGCGAGTGAGCAAACACGTGCTGCCCCCAAATAACACTGGTTGGATCCTATGAGACCACAGGGTGACTGTTTCTGATGTGTATTGTCTTATTATTCTACACGACTGTAAAAAGCACCATATGAATGAATCTTCATCAAAGTGACACCTTACATTTGTGTCGGAGGAGGCTGATCTGCACCATCACACTGCACCCACACAGAGGTATTGCTTCTCAAACAGGTCGAACATGCAGGAGAGAAGATGGGACGAGCTGCAGTGGCATCACCTGTCCAGCAGGCAGCAGGATGCACCATCTCTTTTAGCTGCTACTACTGTTTCAACAAGCTGCTGTGACATCTGAAGAATGCAACACAGGCAGGCAGCGGGTGATACTTCAAGCCAAACTATTTTTCACTTTCACTTCACTTTTTCTAGTTTAACTGAAAAAAAGCAACTAACAGAAAGTTAAGATATCATTTCAGTCTAATGTGGAGAGGAAATAATGTAATAGTTTACACATGCAAACCACTACATTTCTTTTGTGTTATTTTGTAGTTTTTTTGCTCTATAAAAAATAGATTTAAAAAAAATAGTGCATCAAATCCAGCAGTGGGAAACTATATATTATTGTATAAAGTTTCTCTGTAAATGTCGGGCACTCGCTCTGTTACATGAGGGAGGAACTTTTATAGTTTTAGAGTAAAAATAATTTAACTTAAACGTTTATAAAATTACAATTTCAGCTGTAATTTTCAACACAACAAAGCTTTTTGACTGTTGTTTACTGCAAACAAAGGAAAAGCCATATCTGTTGGCAATTACAGCAAGTGGAAACCGAGTGTCGTAAAGTGACGCGCAGCTACAACAACGCTCCGCTTTACGGCAGCCCGCGGCCTCCCGGTGATTTCTGCCCGAGCAGCCCGAACCAGCGGACACCTGCACCGCCTCCGGAGCCGCCGAGCCCGCGGGAACACGATGGGGATCGAGGAGGAGGCGGACCGGACGCTCTTCATCAGGAACCTGGACTGCAGGGTGACGGAGGAGCTTCTGTTCGAGCTGTTCCTGCAGGTGCTTGTTGTGAGCCGCGCGGGGAGCTAACGCTAGCTAACGCAGCTAGCATCACACACGGCATGCTAACAAACCGGAAGTGCTTTATTTCACCGCGGTTATCGATATTGCACATTTGATTTGAGCTTCACAAACACACACAGCGTTCATGTAAAACCCGCACATTGTTTTTCAGCTAATAAATAATAAATAATATCATAATTAAATAAGGATTTGCATGAAAAAGTGACATGTTAGCATGCTAGCTAGCTCAGGAACCTGTGTGTGTGTGTGTGTGTGTGTGTGTGTGTGTGTGTGTGTGTGCAGGCGGGACCTCTGATCAAAACAAAGATCCCCAAAGACGCCGAAGGCAAACAGAAGACGTTCGGTTTCGCCGTGTACAAACACGAGGTGTCGGTTCCGTTCGCCATGCAGCTGCTCAACGGGACGGCGCTGTTCGGGAGGTCCATCCACGTTCAGTTCCGGTCCGGTGAGTGGACGTCCACCAAGACACACCCAGACTCCTCACACATCTGTTTGGTTCTGTGGCTGCTCAGTGTTTGCAGGTATCGTGCAGAACCATGTGAGGAGAAGCTATCAACACAAAGACCAGGAGCTGAAGTCCAGTATCTAAACTACACAGAACCTATAACGCATAACAAGTTGTCATTTGCTTTGCACAGCTGTCATTGAGCTCCTCCTGTCATCAACTCCCTTCTGAGGGAGTCGATGCAGCCACATCTGTACTGATTATTCATGTGTCTCAGAAACACCTTAACTCTGATAAAGGCAGAGCCCTAAGATAAGGGAAATCGCTCTGCTGTAGTAAAATGGAAGTGAAAGTTAGTACTTTAAATACTTTCAGTTCCCGATTGTCTGTGAAGCACTTTGTCAGCATCACTTTTATTATTTATTTGATTTGAGTGATGAGCTTTTATTTATTTAGTTAATGTGACACGAATGCGCTGTTATCTCAAACCTTTTTGTTTAATCTTATTCTGCGGCTTGTTATCTAAATAAACAGCTGCAGTCGGTGTGACGTCAGACAACAGTCCGTGATCGACTTGTAGTGAGTTTTTTCGCAACATGATATTAAATGTCCCATCCATCTCTTTGTTGTCGCAGGGAGCAGCCATAGCAGCAGTCCAGGGAACTCCCAGAATTCAAGTCCCGCAACAACCCCGAATCCTCACGGCCAGAGGTAGGAATGTCCCACGAGCTGTCAGTACAAGTGCTCTGAAATCTTCTGGTCAACATTAGAAGTATCACAGCGATGGTCACACGTGTTCCACTGATTCTGGTGTGTGTGTGTGCGCGTGTGTGTGTGTGAGAGTGAGAGAGTGAGATTCCACTCATACATGCTTCTACGGTTAGACTGAGTGCAGCATTACACACAATAAAATCATGCCGGTAGTAATGGAAGTCTGTTCCTGCCCAAATTTACATAATAGAAAAGCACAATTGGTTCCTTTTTTAGCACACTGGGTTCCATTCAGCAGCTCCAGTATGTCATTATGGTGGAATGATTTGACTTGTTGTTTTGAGATACCTGGCAGAGGTGGAACGAATGACTTCATGTAAATGCTGTTTAGTTCGTATGAATCATGTCAATAGACCTTCACTTTGAATCTCAGCGTTGCTTCATCAGCCAGAGCGGCTGGTGTCCTGCGGATGTTCTCGAGGCTGCTCCCCCCGTCCCCACTATGACTTTGACACGCAAGTTTCTTGTGCTTCTGGCAGCGCAGTGCGAAAATTGGTGTTCTGCCTCCAAAATACGGCATGAAATGGGATTGGACTGGTCTGTATTTGCAAATAAGGACGAGTCAATGTGTAATCCTTTCCATGTTTCATGCCAATTTTCACGGCGGCTGTGCTCGCTCAGACAATTGGCAGAAAACCTCCCAAGTGTTGGCCTCAGATTAATTAGGTGCTATCAGACCAACGTAATGTGTATTTGTTTTGCCTGCGAGCCGCTTTGGATATTGACTAAGTTCTACCAAGCACCGATTAATAACATTAAGTCATTCGCTGCCAAATCTCAGTAGTCTGCAGCGTGAGAGAGGAAAGTCAGCGCTGTTTCCAGGGCTTGTTGCTGCTCGCCGCTTTGCATTTGTGCAAGTGGAGCAGAAATGATCAGCCATGACGTTGGTTTTCCACCTGCATATGCGTTTTTGCGTGTTTGCCTGCCTCACATCCACGCGTGAACACGAGCCTCTTCACACATTCCCAGCGAGAGCAGCTCAAACAGCAGCTAAGTGGATTATTTTGGCTGCGTGCAGCTCGGCAATGAAACAAGCTTTTAAGAAGCAAAGGAATAGAAAATCAATAAAGCGGCCGATGTTTGAAATAGATCACTGCACAGCGACCTGATCAAGACCCCCCCCAACACCTTTTGGACTTTCAGAGGGGGAAACAATGTGATATAATGGAATCGATGGGTGATCACATCTGGTCACCAACACTTATTAATCAGGTTTTTTTT
>CAESWR010000019.1:373073-387933 GCA_903171835.1 Mullus surmuletus | reverse complement strand
GAAGTATGTTTATTTTGGGGGTGACACTGCAGTAATGGGCTTCACTGGGTTCCAAATATATAGATCTTGTGTGGATCTGTGACAGCCGGAGTGCAGACGGCTGAATAAAAAGTCTGGCAAAGACGCAGCGAGAGGACGAGATGGACATTGAGGGTAACGAGCGACTGTCTCTGTGCCGTATTTCCTGAGCCGTTGACTTGGCGGGAAACGCGGGAATATATTTCCGTCTGGATGCTGCGGCTCTTTACAGCTTCCCTCCAGCCGGCCTACATGCAGAATTTCTTTTTAGAAACTTTTTGTCCCCTCCAACAACAACAGAACTTAAAGGTCCCCGGCTCGCGCTCCTATTGCAGTTGGACCGCGGCAAACCCACGTGTCACGAAAAATATATTTACGGCCTCTAAAGCTGAGCCACGACTGTTACGAGGGAATAAAGTCGAAGGTTTTAAAAAAAAAGAGAAACAAATCGGCGTTCCTATCGAAGAGTTCAACCGTTTGAACTTTCCGTCCACCTGCTGACGGACCAGAGTTTGCCATCTCCACACTTTCATTTCCAAATCCTCCGCTGGAAGCCTCGCTCGTCCCCCCTGTAAGGAAAAAAAAAGGGATTTGCAGAGTATTAAGCCATTTCGCTCCACTGTCATTTACCAATTATACGTCTGTTGAGGGGAAATAGGACGGAAATCCTCGCGCCGGAGATGAAAGGGCCGCGCCGAGACCCGGAGCTCGCCTTAGCCGTGGTGGTCTTTCCCCCGCCCTCCCCCCTCCTCTCACACTCTTACTTTCCCCTCAACCATGTTTGCCAGAAGTGGATCCCCTCACCCCCTCTTCACCCCCCCCGCCCCCCCAGACTATCAGAAAGCGGCCACCTTTGAGTGTGGCACGGAGCTGCTGCTGCTGCTGCTGCTGTGATCTAACAGCTATAAAACGCCAAATAAAACTTATGGACGGCCATTGGCAAAGTGCACGAGCCTATACAACACAATGGATCATTGTTATGGAACGGATGATGTCATGGCTGCGTCGCGCTCCTCTTCACCAGACCCCCCCCCCCATCCCCCCCTTTTTAAAAAAAAAAAGAAAAAGGAACGTCTTACTCGATGTGTACGTATCCGCGGTGATGTCATGTCCTGGCTTCGTTAGTGGTGGAAATCAAATTCATTAAAATCCGTAGAACCCAGACTGTCGCTCTGATGAACACTTCATGAACATACGGTGTCAGTAAGCGGCGACTCCAAAAGGAGAGCACTTTATATTTGCACTCCGTACATACTTCAAATACAAATTCTCACTGTAAATAATATATACAACAAATACTTGATAGACTTCTGCTCACTTCTACTCGTTCTAACCATTTATTATATATATTTCTTATACTATTTTTCTTCTTCTGGTTGTTGTCGTATGTTTCTAACCATTTGTTGGTATGTATATGTGTGTGTTTAATTGTATTTTTGTGCCCGGCCAATAAAGCGGATTATTATCAACAAAATGATCTTAAAAAAAAAAAATCATTTCTGTAAAGACCAGGTATAAAAAGTAGTTTTGGTGCGTCCCGAAGCGGCGCTCTCCCTCCCGCTCGCTCGCTCTCTCACCTTTGCCTTAATTACGTCTTTCTTCCATGTTTAGCCAAAAGAACCCAGGGCGACTGAGGCGCGACACATCCTCCACTCTCAGATTTTACAGGTGGATAATTAAATAATTGCATTCTTCCCCAGCAGCATCACCACTGCAAATCATCCCCCCCCAGTCTCCTCGTCAAATGCTTACTTTTCGCAAGCTAAGTGATAATTTGACAGGTTGCCCTCGGATGGCGAGGAGAATGTGCGAATGATAATTCACGGCGAATGGCATCATCGGGCAGGTAGCAATTAAGTGCAGCAGCGATAAATCTCAGCTATGATTTCCATGTTTGACACATCTTGCAACACAGGTTAAAAGGCTGAAATCTTCCCTCCCTGATGCGAGCTATAAATTATCTTGGCCGAGGATACGTTTTGTACCCGATGTTTCAAAGGATGTTTTGGTAGGTATGTGTGGATTAACTTTCTTTTAGACGATATAAACAAGAAGGGTTTTTTTTAATTATACCCATTAAGCAGTTGAAAGGCGTCATAAACGAGGCGGCGACGGATGGATGCGGTTGTTCCACTGTTTTTGGCAGGTTTTTTTATGTGTTTTTTCGTTCAGGCGTGTCATGCTAATGTGTGTTTGCCGCTTAAACTGAGCAAAAGTGCTGCTCATCTGTTAACTCGCTGCCAGTGATGTCGCTCCGGCTTCTTTTCCGCCGTCCTGAGAGTTTTTTTAGATTAAAGAAAAAAAGAATACAAGCAGCGGCAGTGTCTGGTGTCAGTGTGCTTTCTTGGCTCTAACTTCATGGAACCCCCCCGCCCTGTGTGAGTGTGTGTGTGAAACCAAAGACCCCAGAGTTTGTCCGAAGCAGCACTTGTTCCCGCTCCCTGGTCTCGCCGCGCCGCGCCATCAGCGGCGCTCTCCGCCGCCCCGACCCACTCGCGGGACCAGCCGAGTGGTCCGCGCTTTCAGCCGCCCTGCGCTCCGTCACCCTGGCGTCGCATGACATTCTTTCCCACAGGCAGCCACATAGTTCCAGCGTCTCATCATGCGAGGGGGCCTGGGACCCTGCAACAGGCGGGGGGCACTTCAAAGGCCGTCCGGCCCACAGCTGCAGCCTGTCGCTCCAGCAGCCAGCTCCAGTTTGTAATCATTATTAAAGGCTTGACCTCGGAGGCATCTCTGCCGCTGTTCGCACCCCCTTCCCAGCCCTGATAACGCTGCACGGGGCTCCTCTCAAGGCGACTCCAGTTACCCATCAGGGCTGAGAGTGATGTGGCCGAGGCATTGTTCCGCGCCGGCGAGGAGCTCCTCACAGGGCCGCCGCCTTTTCTTGGAGCTGCTCGCGGCCGGCGAGTCGGGCATTAGAGATGCTTCACGGCCTGGTGACAGTGACGGCGTCCTAACAAGTGTGCTGCGAATAAATCAGCGACACATGGTTGGGACGGAAATGTCAGAAACATTGTTCCACGATTACGCAGCGGCACAAGAAAACCTCTTCTGTTCATAAATAACTTCTTTTTTTCCCCCACATATGTGCCTATTCGCTCACACATCGATGGCAGATTCAGGGAGGTCAGGACACACCGAGGGTTTATATCAAACTCAACATTGCCTTTCAATAAATCTCCCTTTCCAGTTTTCCAGTTGTTCGGATCTGCCGTGAGTCATAATTTGTGGCTCCTTCACAATATGGGAAATTCAGGTCAATGAGATCAACAAAAATATCACGAACAGCAATTAGAGAATTATACACTAACAGTAGCCACCATCATTCCCACTAATTCCACTTATATTACAATCAAAAACGTCACTCCTGTTTAAATTGAGTGGAAGAAAAATACACTTTAACACCTCAAGTCTTAAAACAGGAGGTTTTTAATTTGAGATTTTGCTCACTAGTTCATTTCAATGAATTTTCCTGATTATTATTTTCAAACTTGGCTCCGAAAGATTTATTTCGAGTGGCTTAATTTCAGGGATATGATGATTCGAGCTGCTTTGGCTGCTGTCACGAGCTTATTAGCCGTGATGTGATGAAGCTTCCAGGTGTGATTCGCGGCCCGTAACATTCTTTCAAATGTCAGCGCTCCTCCCTGAAGCAGAAGTGTGTGTTACTCATCCTGTATTTTATTTATTAAGAGTTTCAGAAGCCCGGTGATTAGAAGTTACCGGGTGCCCCGAATTACGAAGGGTTTTTAGTGTGAGGAGGAAAAGAAAACAAACAAGTGTGTGTGTGTGAGGACGCGAGCCGCCTCCTGTGATAACAATAATCCGCGGCGCGATGCTCGATGCTCTCATTCTTCTGTTACGCCAAAAATCCGCGAACAGATGTTAATGTCCCAACTGTGAGGACACCCTCCTTTCCTCTCCTCATTAACGGCCCGGTGCTCGCCATTGATGTAATGCTCTTGAGTCACTCCGAAACAAGAACAACAGCAGGTGTCGAATAATGGCAGGCCTGCGGAAATGGAGTGGGAGGGGCCTCGACCAGGTGTGCCGCCGCGCCGGTAACAAACAGGCGTGATAACCCTTTATTAAAGATTCCGTACGGCTCTGACCTCAAACCATCTCAGCGTAATAATCAATCCGCGCGGTAACTCGTTGCTTTTATTGGGGCTTCACGTTGTGCCACAGATGTTTTGAAATCTGAAAAGGGTTTACGGCTTCGTTAACGGCGCGTTCGTAAATCACCGCTTGTCAAATAAACCGGTTTCAGACAACAGGGTGTTAAAAAACGCCTCCGCAAGGGCAGAGACAAAAGAGCCGTACGCGCCTTCATTCACAAATTTTGGAGCCTCTCGCTTTGAGCGGCGACAACTGGCGTGCGCGCGGCGGCGGCCGGCGAGCTCCACAAAGCCTTTTTAATGGAATATTGGATGTCGGGGCGTCCGTCGTCAGGAGATCACAAAGGCAAATTGTGCTCGGCGAGCGTTTGAACCGCATAAAGAATTGTTTCATCTGGTGCGGCGGGCGGCTTCTCCGGCTCACCCCGTAATCCACGTCACCTTTGACCTCCCCATATATTTGAGAAAACAAACACTTTGACCCGACAAAAATAGAAAGTCATAGCTCTCTTGTTCCTTAAGCAGTTACTCAACACCGTGATGACATATTCCCCTTTAAATAGGCCAGACAAGGCCGCGGCCAATTAGACGCTTTCTCAGGTTTTTTTTTTTTTCTGGAATGGGTTTCCTCACCCAGCAAACACTGCAAACACTGAAGCGTTTCCATGGATACAGCCACAACACAACAGGCTCAGTGACGATGCGCCCGATCAGAATCTCAACATCCACAATCGTCATGCGGAATGAAGGTGTTTTATTAACTGGGAGGTTGTCGTAATGAGTCGGGGCTTGTTAAGGAGAAGAAGAAAGATGGGAAACTTCAGGGAGGGACGAGAATCAACGCGGGAGGTGATCATCAAAACACTGAACAACGGTGACAAAGGGGTACAGAGAGAAGCAGAGATAAGCATGCTGGTGATATCATCGTGTGAGTGTGTGTGGTTTGTGTGTGTGTGTGTGTGCTTGAATAATATCGCCCTTAGTTCCTGGGAACGTTTTTTGTCCAGACATTTGTTCAGAGGCTCAAAATCCCTAAAGAATATTTGATATTTGATACGTATCTTTGAGGCTGAAGCTGATTAACAAGACTGACTCATTTAAAGTTGGAAAAAATATTAATATATGATATTTTTACAGCAGTCTTTTGGAAGGAGACGCTTTTTGTCCCCAGGAACTAATAAGAGAGTTTGCTATAAAAATCTGTGACTGCAGAAAAAATAAGAGGCTCTGATAATACTGACAATTAAATCCTCCTTGAATTGTATTCTATGGAAATTATTTGAGTTTTTTAATGTTTTTTCAACAAAAATACTGTGGAGTTACGTAAACAAACTGGCATTTAGAGGGTTAAATCCCCCCAAATAATTCATATTTGACAGATATTTTAATTTCCATTTTTTGTTTTTTTCATATTCTTCAAAAATGAAATTCAATATATTCTTTGTCTTCACCAATTCATGGCAAACAGTTACGCCTCTGTGCTCTCACATGGAGCGCTGTGTAAGCCACGCCCTTTGCAATATTTACAGCGACCCAACAATACCAGAAAAGCACGCGCTCGGCAACAGGGGGCTGGAAAAAACTCCCTTTGATGGAAGAAACTCAAGGCAGAAGCACAGCTCAGGGTGGGCGGCGCCATCTGCCTTGAATTGTTTAGTTTTTCTTATTTAACAGCAGTCCCTCCTCCAGCCGTCTGCTGCTTCCTACATAAAACTCTGCTAATACTTTTTTTTTTTTTCTTCCTGCAGCATCGTGCGGTCAACAAGCGAGCAGTTGACCTCCGGTGGTGTCTGAGTGCCGACCGGCTGCCGGACCCTCTACTCGCCCGCTGTGCGTCTGGCCTCTGTGCTGTTCACAGCAGGTTAGCGCCCTTTTCCGGGGTGGCCGGCTCAGAGGGGAGCGCGGGGGCTTCGCGGCGAGCCGTCTGACAGCCAGGATCTGCCGCCATGAGAGCCAGCAGCCCCCAGACATCCCGATCCCACTGGTGGGCACCGGTCCAACGGCTCGGCTCGCTCCATCTCGGCTTTTCTTCCAAGATCTCACAGCTCCCCGAGCGCCTGGTGCCTGATAACGGAGCCGTGCAGCTGCTGCTACTGCTGCCCCGGCTCTGCTGCGGGGTCACTGCTGCAGTCGGGACCCCACAAACCGAGGCCAGGCCAGGACGCCTACATTAAAGCAAGAGCACTGAAAAAAGAAAACTTCTCATTCTGTTCTGTTTTCTAGATAAATACATCTGACAGCAACAAAAATTGCCACTGCATTGACTTTATTGAAGCAACAAAATGCAGCAAATCAACTAAAGTATTTTTTGTTTAGGTCTTTTCTTGACTTGAGAAGCCTGTAGTCCAAGTTTCTTGGCGCCCAGGCAGCGACTTCCACTCATTTTCTTCTTTCTCCAGCAAAAAATCCCATAAAGAAGGCAGAGGCTGCAACAATCAATCTACCAATGATGGGCAGTGATCGGCTGGTGGCAGAGATGGTCATTGTGACTTGGACTCCAGTCGCTGAATGAAAAATGAAAACTTGAGACTCGACGTTGACTTTGAAGTTTTAATATGAATCTAAAATGAATGTCAGTACTACCTGGTATGGGTGCAGGCTGTGAATGGGGTTGGCATGATTGGATCAATAGCCTGTCAATCACCCTCTCTGCCGACCTCAGGTGTGTATCGGAGAAACACGGCCTTCCTCATTGAACACATGATTCCTATGTTTTGTGCCACTGGGTTCTATGAGTAAACACAGATTCTATAACCAAGTTCCCTGAAGATATCGTTTTTTTTTGTTCTTAAAGCTCAAGCCGTCGGTTGTAATCCACTTTGGAGAGGTGACCTGTTCGGGGGTTCACACATGGAACAAGGCCACCGAATGTGCTCACATGTGCGGGCTGAACTCAGTCACCAGTGAGTCCGTCTGCACTCACACAATCTGCAGTTGAAATATGCTGCTAATGATTTATGTGTGGCTGCTCCATGCCTACACAAACACACCCGTACAAAGGCCTATTGTTGCCCAACAACAGAACATCCTGATACACCACGTCTCATAAAAACATTACGCCGAATTCCCCAATTATGAAATGCGTCAAACATTGGCTGTTTGTTTTCAGTCGGAGATCTGGCATGCTCGGGATTAAGTATTTTATTTATACATACATATAAAAGGACGTGTCATTAATGTGAAGCTCGCACCGCCATCTCACTTATTTGGTGTCACAGTAAAGACATAACAGTGTTTAGGTGACAGTCCGCCAGGTGTGCGCCGGCGATCATTCCGAGGCCTGACGGCTCCAGACAGATGGGAGCGCCGGCCCACCGCGCAGACCCACCGCGCCGGCCCACCGTGCAGACCCGGCCTCTTTTCCACCACCTTTTGTTTTGTTGATTTGTTTATTTTTGGTTTCTATACAATCGAGAGCCCCTCGAGCTTTGGGGCGTGGAGAGGCCTAGACATAATACGACGGTGGCAACGGATGAGAGGGACACGGAGGGACGGGACCCCCCAGGCGTGCTGCAGGGGGCCTGTCGGAGCCGGATGCCAGGAATGGCTCGGCGGTCCCAGCGGCACGAGCCTCCGACACTTAACAAGCGCCTTGCAGTTGTCCCCGGCCTTGACCCCGTCTCGTCTTAAGTCACATATGGAGCTCATAGGCGGGAGGGAGCCGCAGGGACGCCATCAGTCGCACCATGTCATATTATAGGAATATCCAATAAGACCTTTTCCATGACTTTATGTTCTCAACTGCTGTTTGTTTTACAGTTTGCGGCGAAGTTACTCGAGGTTTGCTCGCCGCTCTTTCAACAGTTTATGAAATGTCAAGCTGGGAGGTCACGCAGCGACTCCATGGTGAGCTTTGGATATCAGCATAGTCAATTTTGATTCCGCCCTTTCTTCTCTTCCCTCGAGGAGGTCTGGGGATTTTCTGACGGGCGGGCAAGTAGGTGTCCCGGCTCGGGGGGCTTCCGGTTACAAGACCATAAGAGACTTTGCTTGGTGAGTAACAAGGACACATTCCCTGGCTCCCTCCAACGTCCTCTGGGAGGCTCCGGGTCACGTACAGAAATCAGTAATGCGTGCTGCTCGCTGGACGGAGCCGGGAGTGAGAAAATGGTGGCTTGTCGAGTCCTCGTCTGCGAAAGAAAAAACCTTCGCAAGATGTGTTTCAAAGATTAAATTCAGCTCGTATCTGCAAAACGCTCGCACGGCGCGTGGACACCTGCCAGCATCACACAGGTTGCGCAAGTTTGAGTGTAAAAGTCAATGAGTTATGACTAATATTTTTCTTTTATAAAAATATTTTGGAAGCCATAAAACGTCAGGCTCCCTCAAGCCGCGTCCTGACGGGCTCGCGGCCTTATAAATATCTTCACATTAAAATGTTAGAAGGGGAAGAGACGTACACAGCTAATGTTTTTATGACCTTTGATTGCCAAAATCATCAAAAGGTGCTCTTTTACAAGCCAAATAAATTGTGCAACCCAATATAAAAGATATCCATTTCAAATAAACTAAACATAAAGCAAACAGTTGACTTGCGGGATCAGTTGGGACTTTTGGAAAGAACTCTTTTACATGCTTTAAAACCAACAAATCTGTGTTGTTGACACGGATGTATTTATATCAAAACCGATGCGCCGATGCTTCTCGGAGTCGATACCATTAAGAATAAACACAGCACATACCAGGCAGTTAATGTGGTGGATATTTGCCAAGTGTGGATTCCTTGCAAACCCGAGCTGCCCGGCTCCCCCCGCCGGCCTGGGAATACACAAAATGCCTGACATGCATTATGTGACACCGAATTGTGCTTTGGAAAACGTGGCTTTTAATGTTTCCCTAATTGGGGGGCATTAATCAATTGTGCTCCATCAGCGGAGGCTAAGGGGGCCTGTAAGCATCTGCCCACCATCCAGTTCCCTGACCCGAGACCAGCTGGCTCTCCACCCACGCTCTGCTGCAAGAAATCACTTTTGACTCCATCCATCACAGCAACATTAATATTCTGTCTTAAGCAGCCCACGACTTGGACCGCGCTCGCCGGCTTAATTACCTTCAGCCTTGCCAGAGGAAGGTGACCGCAGAGAGCAGAGCAACTGTATCAGCTCTCCCTCTCTGTCAGTTACCATACATTTATACTCCATCAGGGACCGGTGACTCTTTCAGGCTTTGGCTCGTACATACCGTGTACAAAGGCCGCGGGGCAGGGGGGGGGGCGAGGGGGGCCGGGGGGCTTTAGGTATCACAAATCGGGGACAATGGCAACAACTGCACATCTAATTTAGCTCTTTGTTTATCACAAGTTTGTAATCAGATCCACGGTACAATGGAGGGGGAGCACAATGGAATGGTGATCAGGGAGCTATTGTTTTTCAAGCTAATTAGCCTCTGGCCGCCAATCCTCGGAGGTGTGCGATCCCGGAGTTAAACGTGGCTAAAAGTGGCATACATCCCCGCTACCATTAAAAAGAGCCTTACAAGTCCATGGTATTTGGGGATGTGTTATATGATGGCCTAGTTATCTGCTCATTACATTGCTCTGTTGAACATAGCGCGGCGCCGCGGGAGCCCCAGCGACCACACAACAGTTGTTTTGGTTCTAATGTGGTTCGGTTGATCTGTCGCACTGCCAGCTCGCCTCGTCTCGGCCGCGACTGTCACTCCGCTCGGAGCTCGGGAGACCAGAACGGCGGACCGGGCGGTGCCAAGTGTGGTGAAATTCAATATTCACCGCTGGCGTTCATTGCCGTTGCCAGTGTTGTGGAGTAATGAATATAATTACAAAATGTACGTAATTGCAATCTGTTACATCACTGGGAGAAAATGTGCTGTTAAATTGCAGTTACTTGAAGTTTCCATTATTAGAATTGTAGTTATATTTGAAAAATCTCCTCAAAAACTCGAGCTGCTGCTCGACTCGATCGGATTGTTTGCAGAACAGCAGTCAGCAACAATGTTGGAGGGGCACAAGACCACGTTCCTGAGTTGGAAATAAAAAAAACACTTTGTACAGACAGCAGATAAGGGCCCCAAAAATCAACTGTATACTGCTGTTCTCACAGCAAAACAAATAGGTTACTGAAGTTCAATCTTGTGGAGTCTTTTGTAGACTTACGTACCGCTTAAAGGTTAACATTAAAATGTGAAAATGATTGTCAGTTGAGAGCATTCATTCAAAATTAAAGAAGTAATCACATGTTATTAGTTACCCTACTATTGTAACCAACTCCATTTCCAAAGTAATCTTCCCAACACTGATTACCTCATACTCCGTGTTAGCTTGACGATACACACAGCGGTCATGCTTCCCATTCCCGGTCATGGGTCTTAAGCAAACACTGGGCGACCCGGGTGGGAACATTTCCACAGACAGAAAGCAAGAGTTCCAACCCGGCCGTGTGGAAACAACCTTTGACCTTCAAGCATTAGCCCCTGACCCACAACAGGTGGAGACGCTGTCCCTCCAGCCAGTTGGGTCGGCCTCAGCCAGTGTCAGGGGCTTTGGAGCATCCACTCGCGGCTCTTTGGACAAATATTATCATTTTGCTGAGGGTCCGCCCGGGCAAACATGGTGTCGGCTCCATGTGCGGTCTGACAGCACATGTGACCGCTGGTGTAAATGCTGTGTCTGGGACCCGGCGAGGTCTCGGCTAGAATGTGTAAAACAAACCAAACACCTGTTTTTTTTTTCACCCCGGTCTCTCGGCGGCGCTGGGGGACGCGGAGCGGCGCGGAGGGGCAGAGATAACAGCAAAATTTATGGTTACCTCTCAGGGACATTTGCCTAAGAATAGTGCGTGTCACGTCCAGCATTTAAACAGGAAATAATGTGAATCATGTAATGAATGGAAAGGCAGCGTGAACGCCGTGGCATGGTAATAGTATTGTGTGGATGTCTAAAATTCATGATAATTTGGGAACGCGCCGCCGCCGTGTCGTCCAAACCATAGTCGGAATCTTCAGAGGCGTCAAAAACAAACAGCCTCCAGTGTGAAATCTGCTCATTTTTAATCAAGTTCCTTTAAACGATTATTATTTCCAAATCTTCCTGGCTTGGCATCTATCGGGCGCTGTTCTCTTTTAGAGCTTATGTCTATTAGTAATGGAGCGAGAGGCGCAGAGTGGTCTGTTGGCCGCCGACCAAATGGACAAACTTTGATCTGCAACTGTGTGGTTCTGGAGGCCAAAGGCGGATTCATGAGCCCGCTGAGAGGAGGAGGCGGGCGGAGGCTCCCCTATAGGTGTCGGCAATCACCCTCTGCTCTGTCCTCATCACGGCCAGAATGCACGCAAGTGGTCCTCGGAGACCCCCGAGCCCCCCCCGAGCCCCCCGGCTTTCAATGGCAAACGAGTTTTAATGGAGAGGTCAGGAAGAGGTCCTGAGCGGCGGGTCGGGGCCAGGTGGCACATCACAGCCTCCCTGTGTGCAGCTATCCTCAGAATGCGACACAGTGGCGTCGGCAAGTTTGCCTCTGATCAACAAGGGGAGGGCCGGCCGAGGCTGCGCTGCCAAATGCTGTGTGTGTGTGTGTGTGTGTGTGTGTGTGTGTGTGTGGGGGACCACCGTGCCAACTTACGTCCGGGCCATTCTGCTCTCCGCTCTGGTATGAACCCAACTGGAGAGCGGCATTCCTCAGGATGCCAAGCGAAAGAAATAATAAAATGTAGCAGAGATGATCCTGCTGGGGATTTTGTTTTTTGGTTGTTTTTTCCTTTTTGCGAGGAGACACAAACATTTGTTAAACGTTTGCAGTCTATTTTCAGTTAGTGCAGTAATGACCTTCACTATTTCTCCTTGTTGGATCTCTGCTACTACACGCTAACTAATTATTATTTTTTTCCCAATGAAATGCAAATTGGAAACAAAGAAAACAAAAAATCATCCTTTCAGAGTAAAACCTAGTTGGACTTAATAAGATTCTTTCACCATATTAATTCAATCAACAGCTTGTTTACTGTAAACATCTTTCAAAAAATCTTTTAAATCACTCGATAAATCTCTGGGCAGTGAAGAGTTTATTGCTTATTAGATCCTCCTTGAAGGGTTTAACTGCCGTTCTCCTCAGGCTGGGCTGGAAGCGCAGTACAAGTACCACATAAAGAGTATAAAAACACATATGCAACAGCATCTAAAAGTGCAAAAAACATTAAAAATCAAACTAAAAAGAGCACCAAAACGTGTGCTTTCCGTCCCTCTCCCCTCCAACGCGGTTTTTCTGTGATCTCTCAGGCGTTTTCAGGCGGCGCCGGTTACACGAGTGAGCGCGAGACGTCTCCAACAGAGACGTCAAAGTGAAAGCAGAGCGCGGCTGCTGACAGGAGCGATTCAGTTATGCCATCTGCTGGCTGCACGTTTCACTTCCTCACAAGATCAGACGGCGGCTGTGAGATCAGACTTTTCTGCTTTTTTTTTTTCGGGGGGTCTGATGAAGATTCACCTGTCCACAAGAGGAGACGCACATCACACGGAGACGCCGCTCGCCCCGGCTCATTCATCTCCACTTTAATGGAGCTCGCTCGCGTCCTCCCGCTGAGGACGACAAGGACTAATTACGCCGCGTACGGCCCACAAAGTGGCTCTGTCATCTCGTGGCTGTTGAAAAGAACAAACAGTCCCGAGCCGCCCTCAGCTGTTCGGAGATATTAGAAGAAAGGAAAAAAAAAAACATTTTGAAACGCCAGCTGCCTTGCGGTTTTCAGCGCACAATCCTCTCAAACCGCAGTGCTGGCCGGACGGCAGCGCGCGCCGCCGCTGCAGGTCAGCAGATCATGTGAGCAGCGCCTGTTGTCGTCCCCCGTCCAATAAAACGCTTTCAGGACGGCGCTTTCTGCTTTTATATGCAACCAAATAGCCTGCTAATGACCTGCTCCGGGAAACACGCAGCAAAATCCTCTTATCAACACGTTGTGAGTGAAGCGGCTCGAGCTGAAGCCTCGGCGCTGCTGTTACGTCTGCTAATGCTCGGAGGGAAGCGCCAATGTCAACTTTTCTCTCTTTTCTTTTTTTCATTTATTCGCACATGCAGGGATTTTTGAACCTGTGAATTTGTGATGAAATGAGACGAGAGTGGGATTATTGACTTTTTGCCTCCTGCGCAGACTGGATTTCAGTGCAGGAATGAATAAGAGGGCAGCGCAGACCTCTTTTGCAGCAACTCATCCCCAATATTTCCAGTTAAAGCCACCACAAAGTTATTATGGGGGGGGCGGAGGTGTCAAAAGTTACTGAGGTAGAAGTATAGATACTACGGTTTAAAAAGACTTGTGTAGAAGTTGAAGTATCAACTTAAGTTTTTCACTCAAATAAAAGTTTAAAAGTACTGGTTTCAAAACTACTTAAAGTATAAAAATAAACGTTATGTAAGGGAAAAGCTTAAGCGGCGCCACGGGGTCCTACGGTGCACTAACGAGCCCACCTCCCCAAAAACAGGTTTCTAAAGGCCATCGCGACTGTAATGTTCTATTCAAATGTTTCAGCCGCACTGATGCCCATCGACAAGTTTGAAATGAGAACAAGCCGGAATGAAATAGGAGTAACGAGGCTATTTTTAAAGTGTGAGGAGTAGAAAGTACTGATAATTGTGTGAAAATGTAAGGAGTTGAAGTAAAAAGTCGACTGAAAAATAATGACTCCAGTAAAGTAAAGATACCCCAAATTTCTACTTATCAAAAGTAAGAAAGTATTTGTACTTGTACAGCGATAGAGTGAAAATATGTGTGTTATGAAGGTAAATAAGCGCGTACCTGAATCGGTTAATTAGTCTTGCAGGATAATTGTGTTTCACATCTATTCTGAGGTCGGCTTTTCACCCGAGCGGAGGACGTATCAGCGCGACTTTGTAATTGGTGCGACGAGCCTGAGAAACTGTTTGCGCCGCCCGAACCACAGCAGACTTTTCATATGTTGCACATTCATGTCTTTTAATTGCCTGTTTGTGATGCCGCGGCTTTGAAGACGCCTCCTCAAATAAGCCCCGCCTCCTCACTTTGTGCTCCTCTTCAACTCTGATTGCAACTCTGCTGCCCGTTGTTTCCCACGATAAGTTTATCATCACCGTTTCTATTCATAGAGCGCTTTTTAAAACCCTTTCAAAAGTGTTCAGACAAACAGATTGTGTCTTATTGTTGTTTTAATTAGTTTATTATCTTGAATCTTTTGTCTGTAAAGTGTCCTTGAGTGTTTGAAAGGCGCTTACAAATAAAAAGTGTTATTATTATTACTAAGGATGATGCTCAGAGGTGGACATGGAGGACAATAGATACAAAAGTAAGATATAGTTTACAGGAAAATACAATAATTACAGAATGACTTTATTTTGACACTTTGATTGACTTGGATTTTGAAGCTCGCCAACCATCAACGAGCCTCACTCATTGATCTGCTCACGTGTGATTGTCCATAACAAAAAATAAGTCAATGAAAACTTCCACATGCTAAAGCGGACGCACATTTTGAAAACAGCCTGACCTTGATCGTCGCCTCAGCAGCTCTATGAGCAACGATAAAGAGATCAAACGCGAAGAACGCCGCCACTCGCCTGCTCCCACTTCCACTGACTGACAAGTGCTGAAGTATGAAGTCGTGAAACACTTGGCAGATGTGCGATGAGATCAATCTAAAGCCTTTCAACCTTTTTCTCTCAGGGAATAATGAAAATAACGACTAAAGTGTCGTTCCTGGCTTTTAAGTCGTCACCTGGCGCTTTGATCAGTGGGCGGAGTCT
>CAESWR010000019.1:311061-321873 GCA_903171835.1 Mullus surmuletus | reverse complement strand
TTTTTTTCTTTTCTGCATACATATGCAATCTCACACAGCCTTTCTGCGGCGGCTCATTGTTGCTGATGATACTGTCATATAACAAAGTCTTACTTTCTGTTTTAATTTTGCTTGCAAGTTCTCTCTGGTGAGCACAGATGGAGACGGGCAGTGAGGGCATAACCAGGTGCGCTTCCTCTGTGGTATACAGACAATAGACATGCTGAAGGGACCAGTAGCACAGAAGTTTGGTTCTTGGAAAGAGGCAGTTGCTGACTACCTCTAACCTGAGTCACTTGGTACATGGGTGGGTGGCAGTGAACACAGCGCGAGATGTAAATAGCCTCTGAATGTGAATGCAACCGGACTGCGTGAAATGAGTCTTTTAGCACAATCTGGCTATCTGTGCACAGCAAAAAAAACAAAAAAAATGTCCATCTCAAGAAGCGTGACAGAAACCTGCAGCATCTCTACGTTTAAATTTACCCCGCCAGAAAGGAGGTTTTTGGGGAGGGTTTTTTTTTTTTTTCCAATGACAAACTAGATCCCCGTTCACATCGATGGACACTTTGAGTGCGGATGGAGATGCGTTGGGCATGCGTGCGTCAGCCGACGTGAGGAGGGAGAAAAGGAGGAGGACCTACTTCTTTGCGAGCGGGTGCAGCAGAAGGCTCCGATGGTGCCCATGAGGACGATGAGGGCCACGAACGCTCCCACTGCAATGCCGATGATCACCGCCACCGGGAGGGACTCTGCAGAGAGCAACAACCCAAACATGTCCTTGCTGCAATAACACACATCGCACGGCTGCACAATACACACACACACGCACACACACACACTCTTCACCTCTTCTGCAACAAACAGGACTTGAGTCAAGTAAGTTGAAAACCTGCCTGTGTGTCTACGAGCAACAGCACTGCTGTGTATAACTGTGCAATAACTAGGTAATAACTGTAATTACATATAACTTTTAATTCATCTCACGCTAATAGAAACTTTTGTATTTATTTAGCAATTTTTGCTTTTGTTTACCCATAATCATTCCTTGGCGGTGGCATTGGGATGCATTTTGCAGCCGTGAGGAGATTAAACCTCCGGGCATGCAACCTCGCCTCAAGCCGCTCCAACATTAAAGGTCCTCTTCAAAGCACACTTTAATGAGGACCTGAGTTGCCAACATTTATGACCTTCTCGCGTTTTTTTTTTTTTTTAAACTAATGCAAAACAAGCGAGCACTCTGCCTACACCATTAAAGCCAATTTAATGTCTTCATTGATCAATGTCACTTTCACATAAGCCGCTTATAATTTATCATTTGTGATAAGTGGATAGAATACAACACAGCTTCCCCCGGCAGTGGAGGGGAAAAAGGTCAACAGATTAAAAAAAAGGATTCATTTTTGAATGTTTTTACAGGGAGTTTCAAATTCAGGAGGCGTCTGCATGCCAAGAGTCAGCGGTTCAAATGACCAGGGAGTTGGACTTGATGTTAACCCAGAAAACTAATTTGTAAGGAATTTATCAGTGTCATCATCACATTTACAGCACATCAAACGTTTCCGTTAGTCTGGCGCGGCGCCACGAGGAATCGCAATCTCGCGCTCATTTGCAAGGTAATGTGGTTTTTAACAGTTTATTTGTAATAGGTTTTGTGATTCCACTTTGGCGCGGCCGCAGTTTGATGCTCGAACTTGTTTCCCATAATTCCCCGCTGACCCATTTGGAGTTGCCGTGCGAAGCCTTCAGCCCTCAAACAGACACACCAGACGAGCACAGACACACGGACGGACGCCGGAGGAGCGCGGCGGCGGCGACGCGACACCACGTGAAAGCGAAGAAGAGGAAGATGGAACCTGTCGGACCTTGACTCCCACCTTGTTCCTTCAGGCGAATGATCTCCGTGTCGGAGCCGAAGCTGTTCCACGCCGTGCAGTTGTAGATGGTCTGGAAGTCGGCGGGGACGATGTTGCTCATGGTGAGCGTGGAGATCACGCCCTCCTCCGTGGTCACCGTCTCCACCGTGTAGCGGCCGGACGTCCCCGACTCCAGCACCGTTTCCTTCCACGACCAGGCCTGACGAGAGACGGACACACACACACACACACACACACACACACACACACACACACACACACACACACACACACACAACGTTGGCGCCATGTTTCTGCTGAGGCTACATTCATTAACATCAGCTGGATTCTAAGCTAACAGGCTAAAGGTCGTTTGGAGGTGGGAGGAGCTTGTGATGGATGGAAGCTGCTTGTGTCAGCAGTGAAAGTTCGGACAACCTAAGCAACTTCTCTTCTTAAGATGATGGGAATCAATGGCAATCAATCAATCAATCAATCAATCAATCAATCAATGAAGACTTCAGTCAGTCAGTCAAAGTACTTTGTTTTGGGCCACGATGGTGAAAACAACATGATTGATTAATTGGTTGTTTGGGTGGTTGGTTTGTATTTGATTGATTGATTGATTGATTGATTCACTCATTCATTCAGTCACTCATTAATTAATTAATCAATTCATTCATTCATGTTTTCTTTTCTTTCTTTTTTTTTTTTTTACAATATGGACGATTCTTTTGACTGACGATCCTGAATCTGTCACTTCATGAAATCACGGCGGGTAAAACAATGGGCATCAAATGACGTTTGTAATAATGAGTCAATTAACATCTAACAGTTAGTTAACAGGAGCAGCGTGAGCTAATCATTACTTAACACATAGTTAAATGTTATCAAACAGTTTGTTCATACTCGTGACTGTCTTTGTCTCCAGACCACCTTTGGAAGGTCTTGCTCACGTCTCGGACTCAAAGGCATTTTAACTCGATCAGAGGTTATTTTTGTTACGATCAAATCTATTAAAGTGAAGAAAAATAAAACTCTGTTCTGTTTCGTGATAATATTTCTACGCTCTTGTCTCGGTCTCAAAACCCAAAGGATTTCTGTTCTTATTTCTTTCAAACAATTTAGCAGAACAATTCAAAAGTTATATCCAAACACTAAAGTTTAGAGCATCAGAAGTTTGTTGCCGCCGTCTCGCGGCTCCTGCGGTCGCAGCAACGTCTGCGTTTGTGCTGATGTCAATGAAAGAACCCTGGTGACCTGAAGCGTCACACAGTCTGTGCAAAACATTCTACATGTTGGTGTTTATCCTTTTTTCATATTCACATTTGTATATAAGGCAATTAGACAGTAAGATTTTATATTTACACTTATTTTTGTAACTGTTTGCACTGGAAAGGGATTAACGCTCCAATCTCGTTGCATAATTGTAAATAAAGGGCATTCTATTCTATTCTACTCTAATTCCTCAACAATAACTCCCCATTACTCTGCTGAAGTGAACACCCAAACATGCTACTTTCCGCAGCCGCAGCCCACAAACATGTGCTCGGTGAGTGAAACAGGTGAAATGGGATCGCGGGCCGGCGGTGCCCCCCCCCCTGACCCCGCTAACAGCTGCCACGTGTTAAATCAGCGACCTCGCATGGGAGCGCCGGCACTTAGGAGCCAAAGCCGGCCGCGCATCTGTGGCCGCGCGCCGCTCGCTTCATTAGCCCGATCCTCCTCTCGGTTGACACTGCAGGTGATTAAAAGCGCAACACTCCTCCATTAAGCGACGGTGCTGCGTCCAAGTGCACTGTTTTTGCAGGTGCGCGACGACGATGGCTGCGCCATAATAAAAGGCGGAGTCATGTTTGTCCACGATTGTCATCACACAGACATGAGCTCATTTTCTTGTCTGAATAACTGAAATCTCAGAGGGGAATGAATTCATGTCAGAGTTATGAAGACCGTGTTTGCGGTCGGTGAGCTCAAAAATCTTGACTGATATAATGATGGAAAAGCCTATGAATTTTGAGCGTATTCAGTAATTTTGATGAGAAGAACAATAACAAAAAAAAAAAACACTCGTCAATGATAAAAGACACGGCGCCGGTGAACCTCTTGGGGAAAGTGTGTGTTTTTCACCATGACTCTGCAGTCAGTATTGTCTTGCCAACCCTTGCTTGCTTATTTCAGAAATGATTAAGATCTGGTGTCACACTGATGGGCAGAAAATCAAACCGAATATCTTGAATAAATGCATTCTGAAGTCATAAAATAATGAAAACAACAAAAACTAAAATGTCAAAAAAGCAAAGGGGCTTGAGAACACTGCGAGGCGTAGCAAATAGTCAAAGTCTGACGTGTGACGGCTGATGGACTGATGTGGAATTGCATTGACACTTGCAGCAATGCGGGAAGCGAAATGTCGGGAAAAACAATTGCCATTTGCATATTGCCGAGATATTTATGCAGCGTTATGATAATTGAACACATGCCATTTAAAGGGGGCTTTTGTTGGAGGAAGCCGACGCTACAACGTTTGTTTCGGCCACTGTGGTGAAAACGACATGATTGATTTATTTATTTATTCTTTTTACAGTGTGGAGGATTTTTTTTTGACTGACAATCTGGGATCCGTAGTTTACGGGTAAACAACGCGGCGCCTCTTGCTCGCGGTAACTGGCAGGTGGCTAAATAGAGTTGTAAAAAATGCAGCGTTACAATGAGGCGCTTGATGATTTGATTTGGGGAAGAAAAAAGGGAACGGTTTCTATTTTCACCAGGCGTCTTGATTGCAAAAGTATTTCTTTGTTCGCTCACTTTCTCCTCATAATGGACACATAATTATAGAGATTATAGAGCCCTCTGAGATCAATTTATAACGTTTTGCTTAATACATGGCTGCATCGCGCCTGATAAATTGCCCCACAGTTGTCATTTCTATGGACTGGAGGCAAAAAAGTTTCAGATAAATAGTTTGGGAATCCGGCGTTAACAGCGCGGACCGCTCCGCTCCGCCTCTACACACACAAATGAACCTCATATTAATTGCGAGTTAATGCCGGACGTCGATATAATAAAACACACATTAGATGACAAAGTACGGTGGTTAACTGCGGCAGCGCACAAACACACACACAGAGCAATTATTAATTGGAGCAAAGTGAGCTCAGAGAATAGGCTGTTTATGTAAGCTCCATAAATCCTAATGGGATCAGCGAGAACAGAGTGTGTATTAGACAAACTACACAACTACAGGTGATCAAACCAATAATGAATGCCAGCAAAAGCTTTAATTGGTTGAACCCGGCAACGACTCCACACAGACCCAAAAAAAAAAAAACGGGTCATTATACCCTGTAATCCTCTCTGTGCAATACCAAAGACCCCCGAACCGGAGGAAAGTAAACTGTAAAAACACAATTCAGATGTACTTACAATGCGGTCCGGAGGGGGTGTACTCCGAATAAAACATTTTATTTGTCCTTTCTCTCCGTGCAGAGCCTGCTGCGTCTGTGTGCTGGAGATGGTGGGTGGCCCTGAAAAATAGCAATCAGAAGAAAAAAAAAAACTTTTAAAGAGGAGTCAGAAATTGAAACATGAATAAGTAATACATGTTTCAGTCTGGGGTCGTACTTAGTTCTTACGGTGCATTATATTGTAATCACTCTTTTTTTTTTTTTTTCGCTCGGTAATTTGGATCTCGGAGGGAAGATCTATTGCCGCGCTGCGTGTCTCCATTCACGCTGCCGTCGACTCAAGGACACGCCGGAACCAAACCAAGGGCGCGAGTGAGGACGCGGCCCTCGTTCTGGATTGAGAAATTGTTGATTTATGGCGGCTGTGATTTCCCCCGCTCAGATAAACGTGGGCGGAGGCTGACACGCCGGCCCTGTGCCGCGTAATCAGGACGACACAGATGGAGAGAGAAAGAGAAACGCCATCGTGGGGAGATAAGACACTTGTCGCAGTTTCACCTCCATCAGTTTCCTCACGGAGGATTTGACCCCTGAGCCAAAAGGTCGGCAAATAATTCAAGTCCGTCAAGTCAAGTAACGTGGAACTGCTGAGGCCGCCATTGCAAAGATCTACCAAATACTTTCAAAGCCACATGCAGATTTCTCACGTCACAGGTCTATTGTTGTGACATAGAACCCACACCTGCACTACGATGCAAATCATTGGTCACTGACAAGAAAATAACTCGTCGCTACATACAGGTAAGCCTTAGAAGTTGCGCGAGGCAGATTACCATGGCAACAACAACAACGGGGCTCACTGTTTGGTAACACTGCTCCTACATGATGACTGAGGATGAGAAACAATGTCGAGGATATGACCTACATTCACCTCAACAAAAAACATGTGCATTTCTTGTATATTTCTTGTATATTTGTGTAGTTGATAGATAGCTGGATGGTTGCTTGGTCACCCGGGTGGTTGGGTAGATAGATGGATGGATGGATGGATGGATGGTTGGTTGCCAGGGTGGTGGTCGGGTGGGTAGATAGATAGATAGATGGATAGATGGATAGATAGATGGATAGATGGACAGATAGATAGATGGATAGATGGATAGATGGATAGATAGATGGATAGATAAAGTGGAATGCCATCATTTTCAAATAAATAAGAACATTTTTTAAAAGTCATTTTAAAAATCTCTCTCTCTGCTTTTCCCACATGGGACACTTGCCATCCAGAAGTAATTAATATTAGAAGTAATTAATGAAGGCAATTACCAGCAGACGGTTCACATTGATGTAGAAGGTGGCAGTGTTGCTCTTTAGCGTTTAGCATTAGCTCGTAGCACTGTGCGACTCCCCTCTCGTCCGCTCTCCAAAGCCCTGTCCTGGTGTGAACAATGGGTTTTTCACACACTGCGAGGACACATTCGCACAATTTGACAGCACATCAGATTTGAGGCAGGCCGAGTGGACGGAGGGGAGCGGTGGGAGCGGTGGGAGCGCGAGGTGCCGACTTGGAGCCAGTATGTGTTCAACTTTGATCAGGCTACAAGATCTTCCCCGACAAGGGCAGCTCGGCCTAAACGACTGGTCTGCTCGCCATCTGGCGTGGAGGCTGCTGGCGCCAGGTGACGGCGCTAATATGAAGACAAGATGTCACGCATGACCCAATTCTGTCTTTCAAGGGTTTTTTTTTTCTTCGCCTGGATCATGATGAGTTCACTTTTGTAATTAAATTACATAGCAGAAGCTCCGTTTATACTGACTTTGAAGAGCTACAGTCACTGAGATTTGTTTGATGTCTCAGATATTCACTCATGACTCAGGGAGCAGAGCGGGTAGGGCCCCCCATTGGGACGGGTGATGTCGGACCACATCAATGACAACACGCTAGCCCTTAAATTCACACAAAACACGACTCAGAATAAGAAAAAAAAATCAATGTAAAGAATTTTTGGGGGTGGGGGGGCAGTCGGGGGCTCCAAGCTGCCTCCTCCTTCCGGCCCCCGGAATGTCTAGTAACAGCCCTGCCCGGGTTGTTTTGGTGAAAGTCTCCACAGAGAAGTTTAGAGGAGCTAATTCAACAAATTCAAGTGACTTTTTTCACAGCTTTCCTTTTTCTTCCGACCCTGGAGCTTCATCAGAGGAAGAGAAAAAAGAAAAAAGACGGAAAAAAACAACACAACCCCAAGGACATAATCAAACGTTAGGCAAGTCTCTTGTGGTGGTTTAAGGTTAAGAATGTGGGTTTGCGGAGGAGGCAAAGTGAGGCGGCTTCTTGATTAGTGAGACAACTCGCCTCCCCGCCAACTTCCCTCAAACTCGCGCTCTCTGCCATCTCTCTGACGATACATAATTGCAGTTTATTACCTGTCTCTTATTAAAATGAATTAGCATTTTAATGAGACTTTGCCAGATGGCGTCTTGGTATGCTATTGGAGGATGCTGGAAGGCTGCTGCCGAGGCAGAATGAATGATGCAAACGATTTAAGGGAAAAAATGTATCGGGAGCTGTTGCCGTTTCACCGGTTTGCCGACATGAAAAAACAAAAAAAACACACAAAAAAACGGCACCATATGTGTGTTCTACTTCATGTGCTGTATTTGTGTGATGTGCATGTCCTTAATTACGATTAGGAAATTAAAAGGTGTGTATGCCGTCTGTATGAGAATGAAAACACAGCCAAGATCAATTGCTTGCAGGCTGTAAAAGGCGGGTGGTGGCGGCTGGGGAGGATCTATTCTATGGATCAGAGCTGCAAATGAGGAATATAATTAGATAGCTTTATCTCACTGACTCAGCTTGAAAGTACGTGTGTGTGTGCGCGCCAGCCTGTGAGTATGTACTTGCGCTATCAGGGCACAAACATGCTGGTTGCGAGGTGGTGGGTGGCACTACAACAGCAACGTTAGCAGCAGGGGAGGTAATCAAAATGTTGGTCGCGATGTTTCATTCATTCATTCGAGGCGATGTTAACTCTGGAGTGGATGTCGGAATCTGACTACTGAGTGTTTTTCGGGGCGGTGTGTCAAAAAGGGCCAGCGTGTACATTTCCTCCCTAAACCAAGGCATCCGCTTTGAACAAAGAGCTGACATTTCCTCGCTACCTCAATAGCGGCGCTTTTGATTTTGATGTTTTCCTCCCCAGATAAAAGAGCACAAAGCTTCTGCAGAGCAAGTGAAAGGGGAAGAAAAAATATTTGCAATGGTCACTAGTGGGCACGTTTTCCCCCGGAGGGAGAAATGCTTTTGTAAGAAGGTCCCGTCACCGTATGTGCTGAGGCTGACAGCCGCGGGTTGATATTACCGATATAGTAACACACTTGTTAACTCCGCAGAGCTTCTTCTTTAAAGCTGTGTGTGTGTGTGTGTGTGCGTGTGTGTGTGTGTGCAACCAAACAGCAACAGCAGTCCTGATGTGATCAACAACAAGGCTCTCCAGGAGCAGTATAAGAAGAAGAAAACACGTCGGGGATGACAATGACTGCTTGACATCACCAACCGTTTTCTGTTCTTTCCTTTTGTTAAAACATAAACAAAACATTCAAAAAAGTGACTTTTTTCACTGCAAACAGGGGGGACGACTCTTATTTTGAAAGGTCGGGCATCTCCCACAGCATTCGTATCAAGCATGTGAGTTGCTGCAGCTGTTTCAAATGATGCTGCTGCAGAGGACGACTACTTACTCCCTTTAACCCAAAAAACCTGGAGCAGAACCATGGCTCGGGTTTGGGAGATGCTAATGTAGCTTTGGAGCCATGCAGAACCAGCAGAGTTTGACACCTTGATGTAGATAAAAGATGTTTCATGCCAAATTTAGTTACAAAATATCTTAAAAACCAAAAGCCTCAGCACGTTTCCCCCCCTCGGTCCTTCACCGCATCAACAGCAATCTGCCCATTTCTCATGTTCCAGAGTGTGGAAACTTATTTGGGTCGCAGGACTCGCTGTCATGAATCGAAAAAGAGGACACACACTTTGCAAATGAAGGCAGAGCTATGGAGCTAAATATATCTCCTGGTGGAAAACCATGCGCCCGCATTTAACTTTTTTATATGACGGTACGGTGAATAAATAATATACTTTTTTTTTTACACATTAAAAAATTAGCGCCTCAGCCCAGCGCAGGGATTGCATGTGACAGGTGTGTATGACGGCAAAAGTACCTTCAAAGTCTGCTGGAAAAAGTTGCGAAAAAGGCGGGCAGCGTCTTTCTTTAGCCGGTCAGATGAAATGTACTGCTTCTTAAATGCAGTTTTCTCCTTCATTAATTTGCACTTTTCTTTCTTATAGGGTGTCATTGCGAGTTTAAAGAAATTCTGGAATGCTAATTAAGCGGGAACATAAAGGCTGTCGAGAAAGAGAAATGGCAGGGAAAAAAAAGACCTATAACAACCGGGGACTCTGTGGGATACTGGAGGAGTTTCAGGCCCTCCCTTCCTCTCACTGTGGTAATGGGCTTTCTCTCCCTAGGCTGCCCGAGTAACGTGCGTGTGTGTGTGTGTGTGTGTGTGTCGACACGCCGCCTCACACTCACATAGACAAACAAACGACTGCACATGTGGATATATTAATTACTATGTATTGCACGGATACACGGTCATTAAGTCTACACAACCTGCATCCGTTTGAAGGCGCCACATGTCTTCTCTCCATCCCAACTTCTGCAGGGGGATGCGAAAAAAAAAGAATCCATGCATATATATCGTACGCCATATAAAAAATCACATGCATGGACGTGCACGGCCCTCTGCCATACATGTAACCACTTGGAGATCTCATAACGGATGCCGAGGAGCGTTTCTTTCTGGATGTATGACGAGGGGGAAGCAATATGTATCCATTAGTGACTTTAACGCAAACTGCCTCCCCTGCTAGCTGTTTGATTATAATTAAATCACATTCTTCCCCGGGGAAAGCGGGAATCTTCGTGTCTGTGTGGTTTGCCACAGTGGGAGCCGGCAACACACCACGGCGGCGGAAGGGAGAGCCACGGAAGGAATGACAAATTATAAACACATGTAATTTTAAATGATGGCATTAAGGATAACTGCGGGGAAAACAAACAGGGGGAAGAAGCATTAGAGTGCGCAGCCCGAGACGGCGGCGATGGCCCGGACGGGCGCCGTGATGTCACTGCCTCCTCCCCGGGAAGCCCGCTCATCTGTTATGTTGGTTATTCATGGCGGGAATCAATGGAGGCTCACAGGGCTGATGAGAGGTGAGGAGCGCTCGCATTCATCTGCTGCCATAGGACAATCAATGGCGCTCGGGAGAGAGATCCCCCCCGACACACACACACACACACACACACACACACACACACACCTGCCTCTACCACTGTGTTTACACTTTGACAAGTTTGACAATCCGATTCACCTCGAGGACTGGAATGACTTGGGATTCCTCGCGTGGTTTTGGAGAAAGAGATGAATTTCAATTATTCAGGAGGGTAAAAAGGTAAGGAGGCATCTGAATGTCAAACGCCGACGCAAGATGAGGAGCAGGTATGGGTGGGTGG
>CAESWR010000019.1:286608-297152 GCA_903171835.1 Mullus surmuletus | reverse complement strand
AAAAAAAAGGAAAAAAGGCCCCGGTCCCTCTCAGCAAGAGGTGGTGTCATAACGACTTTACATCTATTCCTAAGGCAGAGGAGCAATTTGCGAGATAGTTGCCTCTCCCGGATGAAACGGAATCAAAGACGGCCACGGGAGCAAACAGCTGTCAGAAGTCGGCCGGGCGGCGCCTCGGGTGCCAATCCGCCACTTCTGTGACCTTTGCCCCCGCAGGCGATGACAGGCGCCTACTTCATAAAGAAGCCCATTTGTCACTTTAATGTATGAATGCATGAGTTGCCGAGCAGATGTGTGACGGCGCATCAATATGCAAGACTGTTTGATTTTTCCAGGATTCCTCCAGAGAGGAAGGTGGCGGGGATGGACGGATCGGCGGGATTCTGAAGCTCCGGTTAAAACAAGAGGACGAGTGGAGGCGGCGGCAGCGGCGGCGGCGTTTGATAGGTTAGTTCAAAGTGGAGGCCAGATGGTGTTTTTGGAACAATCTTCCAGAGCTCCTCTGTGTTTGCTGGAGATAGTGCCAACATAAATTGTTTTTTCCCGCTCCTTAAAGCTCAGTCTCCCGCCTCCCGCGGTCACCGCAGACAGCTGTTCCCCGGGAAGGATCGCCTTCAAACCGGTGGCGCTGGCGGCCTCCGAAGACCGTGGCTCGGAGCTGGCAAACGGACTTAGCGAAGAGATCAAACGTGTTGATTGTGGGACAGCGAGACGCAGAGCAGCAAAATATGCTCGTCTTTCTGCTCGTGGAGGAAATCAAGGAGAGCAGAATTCCTCACGGTGGCTCTCAGAGTGGAAATGTGAAGATCAAATATCTCGCAGAGGAGGCTGACTTACAAGAGTTTACTGAGAGCAAAAGGAACCAAGACCGAGGCTGGACCAGGACATTTGGGGTTCCGGAGCAAGACCAGACCAAGACCTGAATGTCCTTAAGGAATAAATCAATAGGTATTGATAGACAACTCTTTCTTAAAGCCATTTGCAGTGTTTGCGCGACTTAACCAGGACCACGGGGCACCGAGACCAGGACGTTTGGGATTCAAGAGCAGACAAGAGCAAGATCAGATGTGGATTTGCTGACTGAAATCAGAGGAAGACATTTAAAAAGAAGGCTACCTCATCTACCAATGACTGGATGAAAAAGAAAAAGAAATCCAGAGTCCTCTTAAGACCACATACTTCAAAAAGTGGTCCTGAGACTTCAAAACCAAGAGCGATCTTGAGTACCGCTAGTTGTAAGCGTTTGATACAGCTGCAGGGTAACTGGTGTGATATGTAGAAATCTTTACACAGCCTCAACATACAAAATGACACGCAATAATTCTTTTGCACATCATTAGTCTTTAATCTAATGTAAACACACACAAAAAAAAAATCTGAGCTGAACATTCTTTCCGTCTCACTTCCACATTCCATTTCAGATGAATTTGCCATTATCTGCTTGATTAAGCAAGGAGAGCATGTAGCCGAGTCTGCTCGCAAAAACAAATCCTCCCCAATTGCACATCTGCATGTTCTTTATTAATTAGTCTCAACAAATGGCATTCATTTTCCCCCCACATGGCTCGGCTTGTTTGCAATGCAAACACGCGGGCGAGAAAACCTCAGCCTCGCCTCGTCCCCGGCGCCTTCATCTCCCACTACGGGTTTTGAAAGCGTATTTCTATTTGGGTCAATGCTCAGAAGATATGCGGCTGGACTAGAAAATATTTGAGGAATATTTATTAAGTCGTGTGATGAGCAGGATTCATCAAGAGTGTAGAATCGTATTTCATTGCAGTTGTCTTTTTTTTTTGTATGCCAGGAGGGGGGTTGTGGGAGCTTGCACTGATTAGAAGTCCAAAGGGCATAATGCAAGTAAAGACATGCTGCTGGAGGAACCAGCATCGGGGGGTAGCCAACCCTCCGCTATCAAATAATTACAGGCAGCTAATGGACTGCTATGGACAACTGAAGTCAGCAGTCTATCCCGGCTTCTGAATCACCTCTGTTCGCTTTAAATCCCCTTCATTTGCCAACATCGCCGCAACATACTGTATTTAGATGCTAATTTGTCTCACCCCGAGTCAGATAACTGCATGAAGTTCCGCGGGAATAGAAAAAAAAATAAAATGCTGAGGCGAATGTAAATCGTCAAACTTTGAAGCCGTGATAAAATAAAATAGTGTTGTGAAATGCATTGGATTTTTTCCCCTTCTTTTTCAGAAGGGTTTAGCTCAGATTTACAACGAAAAGAAAAACACCTAGCGGAAGTCGAGCTTGACAGACAAACTGAGGGGATTTTAATTAATTTTGCCGCCATTACTATCATCGCTCCAATCAATGGATCATTTAGGGCAGAGAAAAGTAAATGAGACTTTGATTTCCGATGCCGCCTCGCGCGCACAAAGTGATATGCAATGGGCGACATTTATGCAGAGAGCGTAAATGTTCGGAGACCCCCCTCCCCGACAAATACACACCCGCCATATCTTTCGGGAATACACAAACACTTGAGGAAATTTGCTTATTTGCTATCTTATTGAGTGCTAGATGAGAGCATCAATATCAATTTCCTCCCAGCGTGCTCCAACAATACGTCAGCGCCCGGAGTCGGCGATATATTTGCCGAGACATTAACCCGTATGTTTGGAATCTTTTGGCAAAGAATCTTCACCTTTCTCATCCGGAAACAGGGGAAATAAAGCACCTTAACCCGATCACGCAGACACGTAACCTGCTAAGACATGCAGAGACAACGTGAAACCACTTAACAGGAGCAGGAAGTACATTTACTTCACTTTTTTTTCCTCTTTTTTCCAATCAGGAAGGTGAGGCGAACATCATTTCCTGAGCCGGGCCGAGGTGCTGCACTGATAGACCCAAAATGGGGGTGAACATCCTGCCTGGAGATCAAAGGGAGCTTCCAGGCCACCAATTATAATGTCCCCAACTCGGGTCTTTGAAGGACGCCGGCGGCTGTGGACTTCAGTGTACATTCAGTATCTTACTGTACCCCCCCAGTCCCCCCCACCCACCACCACCACCACTAGGGACCCACTTTAACTAATGGAAGCCATCACTGCAGGCTGCCATTAATCCCACCTTTTATTTTCTTCTATTTTTTTCGAGACAGCGAAACCACTAAAACATTTCCGATGGAAACACACAGAAGATGTGAGTGATTCGATTTGCGTGCCTTTGATGGCGACCTCACGTGGAAGGTTCTACCAAGACGGTTTTATCAATTTGCACTGATTGCCGCCGTTAAGGCATTAATCGATACTCATATCAATTATCCCCCTCTCTGTTCTGTGCAGGTCACATGATTATTGGAATGTTCCTCAGTGAGGACAGGAGTCTTGTGGTCAACCAGGACCACGACTATCTACATCAAACCAAGATGATCACTAGATAAAGACATCAGGGTGAGACTCGGTAAAAAAAAACTCAACAAAAAACACAAACTACTACTACTACTACAACTAGTACTACTAATAATAATCATAATAATAATTAATAATCTAAATAATTGGAGGCTTTGTGATTAATTAATCCCAATGAATCCATTTCAATGACATAATATTTGCCACAAGAAGCTCAATTTTTCAATTAAAATGTATTTTGGTCTAAGACTCAATCAAATGATAGACACATACATTCAAACAACAAACCATTGTTTACTTATCGTCAGTCTGACAAACGGCACTGACAAACGTCCAGTGTTGTCTGAAGTCCACACTGCCATTAAATGTAATATATTTTTTAATATTTTCATTTTTTGTAATTAATTAATTGCACCTAATTCGTTAAAGGCCTTCCCCTAAAATAAACACATTTGACGTGGAAACCCCGTGGATTTGACTGAAATCAGATGATGACGATGGTTTCGTTGTTGTGAAGGAAGCTTCACCCAGGTGACGTTGGCGCCCGGCGAACTTCCTGGCTGTGTTTTTAAAGCAGCGTTTAACACAACAATTATGAATTATAGATCTGGCGGAGCGGCTGGTTGTGGCTGCACGGAGCATGCACACACACACACACACACACAAACACAGACACACACACAACCACCGCCGGCTTGTAAAGAAAGAAATTGACAAGTTTGACACGTCTTAGGCAAAGCTGACAGGAGGTGCATGAAAGGAACTTTTGATAGGCCGATGGCTTTTAGGCGTTTTATTTTTTTTCCACAAAGCAAGCGGTTTGTTTCTCTCGCTTCGAGCGAAATGTGGAATTAACAACCTGGTTACCAATTATTAAACAGCACAGCCGACTGTAGCCGCAGAATTTTGACACTGATTTGCCTTTTCCTTTTTTTTTGTTTTGATATTTGTTTAAAAATAGTTTTATGTTGTATTTTCCGGCCTTCCGCCCATTCATGTGTGCGCGCGTGTGTGTGTGTATATGTGTGTGTGTGTGCTCCCTCTTGCCGGCAACGTGGTCGCGAGCAGGTGTGCACTCGGCTCCGTCTCTCCAAGTTGCTTCCAGGCTGGTTATTTAATCCTCGCTCTCAACTCTGCAGCTGTCTCCCGATTCAGAATCCGGATCTTCTGAAAATTGCGCACGTGGAGGCAGCATACTTTCAAACAGATAGATATTTTCTTCCCCCGTTTTGAAAAAAAACCCTCAACTCCTACTTTGCCCCAAAGTTGGAGCAGATCAGCACAGATTCCAGGCTTCTAACTGTCTTTTGTGAAAACGCTGCCAGCTTTGAATTGGTACCCAGCCGGCGTTTGTTGCCTCCCTCTGCAGGACAACACACACTCTTCCCCCATCAATATTTACCACAGTCAGGTCGACCCACCACTGAGTCGTGGCCGAGCTGTCTAGACTGATGGTGTGCGGTCCTTGGAGTCGAGAGCCCCTCCCAGTACAGAGTGTGTTTGACCGCTACCTGTTCTTTTGCTCTTTTGGAATCCTCTGCCTGCTCATACTGTAAGAGTGTTGAAAAAAAAGCAAAAATGCACACGTTCATACGGGTCCAGTGCGGTGGACGAGGGCTGCAGACGCGCTGCAAACACAGAGACGCTCCGGAGAGAGAAGCTCTGCAAATTCCAAAACAAAACGGAAGAGCAGGGGCAGCAAACTGAGGAGCGATCCAGTGGGATCAGTCCCTCTTTAAAACACACGAGCGGAATGTTTTTACTCTCGTCTCTTACACGAAGTGATATAAAAATGTACATTTTCCCTTATGTTGTTTTCAAACACTTGGCCGTAAAAAGTTAGTATTAGTTGGTTGTTTTTATATATACATTTAAAAAGAGGGACTCGTGTGTTTAAAGAGGTTCCGATCCCACAGGATTACTGATCTGTCCCTCAGTCTGGCGCCCCCAGTGGCCTGACTGCTGCACTTCCGCTTTGTTCCGTGAATTTGCAGCTTTTCTGTGTTTGCAGCGCGTTTCCGTATTTGCAGATCTCGGCCACTGTAGTTCAGAGCTTTGTAATTGAATTAGGCGGCGATGAAATTAAGCAGAAACCCGACGTGAAGTTCAATTACGGGATGATTCATTTCAGGAAGTGGATTCTTGGATTCCTGGAGATACTGAGCTGAACCGCTCTGAAATACCTGTCAGATGGGGAGGTGAGGTGTGTGTGTGTGTGTGTGCGTGTGTGTGTGCGTGTGCATGTGTGTGTGCGCGCGGGCACGCGCGGGGGGGGCCGGAGGCTAAGCTTTGTGGGAGACTCTTTGAATCTCGACAATTAGTCTCTTCTGCCACTCGGTTTGATCTCACACAGTGTGAAAAAAAATCAGGAGCTTCATAGTGTAGATAGCACATTTATGGAATGATAATTACAAATCTGCACCGCTCGTTTTTTTTTGTTTTTTTTTGCATGGTTAAATTAAACATCCGGAGTCAAGAAGCGACGAAGTGAGCGTTTATCACAGACACATCATTACATGTGGTGACAAACCCATTACCTCTTACAATACAAAGAAGAAAAAAGCAAACAAAAGCGAGAAACAAACTGCAAGGGTTGCAAACGCTAACAGTTCATCATTTTTACTCCGGCGCCGGAGTCGGCCTGATGGTGCCGCGCCCGCTCCCGCCATGCCCGCCTCTCGTGGTGTATATAATGAAAAGAATGGAGCCGTCAGTCATAATGGCTCTCTAAATAGCATTTTCTGCTTTATTAGTCATACTTAATGGTGTTGAAGGAGCTGTGAGTGATGCAAAATCCCTTTGCTGAAAGGCCTCGGCTGACTGTGAACGCTTCTCGATCGAAAAAAGGTTCCCTGACTATTGAGGCCCAAAGTGTTTTACACGCTGGGCTTACTTTGCCTATTTTACAACGCTCTCATCAAAAAGATTGATAGCACAAGCAGGAGGGAGGCGGAATGAAGGAGGTGGAACCGGCCGCACACAGGTAGCCACACCAAGAAAAAGACAATTCCTTTCATTTCAGACGGAAGGCTCTTTTTTGATATTTGCTGGCGTGGTGCGAGAAAAGTGATGCATCGCTAATCCATCCCGCCGCCCACCTCCACGGCAACACGGAAACCAATTATAAATATCCGTCAGAGCTTAAAATGAATTTACAGTGCGGGCTGCGAGGAGAGCTGGGATGACGAGGAATGCGTGCGTCTAATCAGCCATCAAGGCGCGTCAATCAACGTGAGGAAGACGAGGAGGCGAGAAGCCGAGCGGAGACGAGCGGCGAGCTTACGCTGGATGTCGATGGTGACGCTGGTCTCCTTGCCGTTGGGGACGGCCTTGTTGGAGGCTTTGCAGACGATCTGCTGCCCGGTCTCGATGTTGGACGGCGACAGGTAGAGCGTGCTCACCGTGGTCTCACGCCGCCCGTCCCGGAGCAGCGTCTGCAGAGAGAGAGAGAGAGAGAGGGAGACAGAGAGAGAGAGAGAGAGAAAGAGAGAGACAGTCTTTTTAATTGTCATATCAGATGATGACTGAGTATCACTTTACCTGGATCAGGTGACAGAATTCACTTGTAGCAACGTATATGCTGTATTTGTATATGCTGGCTATACGTTTACTTGTGCTGACTTAAAAACACAGCCAGGAAGTTCGCCGGGCGCCAACGTCGCTCGGATGAAGCTTCCTTGTTGCTCAAACACCACAACAGAGAAACGATCGTCAGTCGAAGTCAGTCAAATCCACGTCTGATTACGGTGGCGAAACAAGAAGAACTGAGTGGAAACAGTTGCCGATGCACCAATAAACATGAACACCAAGTCAAGAAAAACCCTTGTTTTCTAGAAAATAAACCGAAAAACAGTTGGTTGATTTGTTGCGTTGTGCTGCTTCAATAAAAATAATGGAGAGCCCTTTTTTCAGTTATCGTCAATAAATGTTCTGTTTTGTGATCATCTTTCTTTGATTTAGACGCTCTTAGTCTGGTCTTGGTGAAGTCCTGGTTGAGCACAGGACTCCCTTTGTCACCGACTACGTTTCTAGTTAGTCAACATTGGTGTTAAGGTCCATATTCCGGTTATTGAAACATTGGAAATAAGTGTCTTTCATCACACTGATGAAGTGATTGGTTTCCTCCTCACTCCAAAAGTGTGGCGTGGTGTTGCTCTCGCCTTTGGCCATGTTTACAAGGAGTTCCTGGACTCCAAAGACCAAGATTCCTTGCTGATAGAACATGAACACAACACTAATTCATCTTCCTTTTGATGGGGAGATCTTGGTAGGAGGAGACATCATCACATATTAATCAGTTATTGGTTTATAACAGGAGAAACCCAGAGGTAATTATAATCAAATGGGTTATTGGTGCTTCCACAACTGGGTTATTGCCAATACTCCGGTTCAGAAAAGGCTTATTGGCTGCATGTAAACGTAGCCGTTGTCAAAACGTTGGTTAATGTGCGTTGTCCCGCTCAAATAAAGGATTGGGGAAAAAAGAGAGACGGAGCAAAGATAAGAGGGAAATAAATAAATACACAGATTTCTGAGTTCGCATACATTGCTCGGGGGATCGCCTTGGATTTCCACTCCTTCAAACAAGCCATTTTTTTGGACTGTGGGAGAATAACTTCACTCATTTTCAAGAGCCGCAATTCAATTGTAAGTAGCTCGACTGATGTACAAACAGACGAGGCCGACCGGTTTAGCGTCGTAAATTCTGACAGTAAATACAACAAACAGCGCTACATTTATGAATACACACATCCTGTCCCCCGAGGCAAACCCTCTCAGCGCTCTAGCCTCTAGTTACACCCCAAGGCTGATTGATAGGAGGGGGGGAGAAGAAGAGGAGGGGGGGAAAAAACATTTTTTGAGCCTCTTTTGTGCGTCTGGAGAGCTGCGCTCCAGTGCATGGCTTGTCATACGCCACAAAGAAAATCAATCTTCTTTTCAGCACTCATCCTCTGAGCCCTCCATTGTGGAAGCCATCTGGAATCGCTTGGTGGAGCTCAGTAGCTCTCACTTTCCCCCCAAACGCTCGGGGGGGGGGGGCCTCGGGGAGGGGGGGCTCGGGGAGTCTCTGTTAACCAGCGCGGGACAGAACAAAGTCACCCACTAGAACAAATTGCGCGGGCAGCGGGGCACGGAGTGGTCAACCGCACAGTCAAGACGCATTTCCCTGCCATCTCTTTAAGGCAGCCGCGCCCGCCACCCGCCGCCGCGCTGCTCTTTCTTCTTCTTTTTCTTATTTTCCGGAAGAAAAGCAAACTCTGCAATACATCAGGCACTTTCTCAACGCGGGAACACATTTGAGGATGTGCTGCGTGGGCCAGAAACGGGTCACAGCAGACTCGCTTTGCCGCACTTTTTGGATTAGTCTCACAAACACACACACACACCCCCCACAAACACAAACGCCCCCCCCCCGGGTGTTCCCTCCCGTAACTCGGAACCATTACAGCACGCCAATGAGCATGAAAAATATTCATGTTCCACCCCAACATCTATAAAACATTGATGTATGCGCTGCTTTATTTCTGGGAGCGTTGCGGTTCTTAAAGCACTGGGGGGGGCTCAGGACCTGAAGCTTCGCCAGGTGCTTTATATCATCATGTTTAAGGAAGCAACGCGGCGTGGTTCAATCACCGGCCGTTAATCAGAAGCAAAGTGCGGCTCCTTGTCGGCGAAAGCTTCCCCTCCATTTCCAGGGACCTGTTTTTTTTAACCCTCCTGTATCTTTCTGGCCATTTTCAGCCAAATTGGGCACTTTTAAGTTTTGAAGTCCAAATAACTTTGGCTGTGTTAATGCATACGGCAGGATTTTTTGTGACAAGGTGTTTTATCTTAAATATTAAGATTTCAATTTTACAAAATGTAATACGTCAATGATACACTGTGGATACATTACTACCATAATAGGCGATTAGGGTCGTAGATTTCATATATAGGCTTTTTTTTAATTGGAAATGTTCACACTCTGGTGGTGAACAGTAAATATGACAATTTCAACTCTATATCTCCAAAATCAAACCTTGAAATCACAGAATGCATGATTATATTAGGTAATGGCAGTGAGATTAAAAAATGTAGTTTTAATGAGACTCAAAGGGACATTTTTTCTTCACAAATGTCCCCAAAGAAATGCATAAACGTCATTGTGGTTGCTAATTTGACACATTCCAGACTCTGATGAAAATAGGAAACTCATCTCGTTACTATTTTAAGGGAAATAACTCATTTTGTGTTTTTTCCCCCATAAAAACAAGCACGACTTTGTGCAATCCAACTGACATGTAAAGGCTTTAAATCCTAAAAAAAAACAGTATTCAATATTTCATCATTTTAATCAGGTCTGAAGTTGATTAAGAGAACTATTCAAAAAAGTGGGAGAAAATCTAAACGTGTAAAACTCTCCCCGAGGGTTCACGAACCCACTGCTTGAAGTGGACAATCAAACTGTTTTCACATCAGTGAGGTGAGAACATCGGCACCATAGAGGACGGGGAAAAACCATCTTTTCTTGTCGACTATTCTGCGCAGTGAGGATATTACAGATGCCATCCGTGCGCCCGTGAACTCCATTTGCATGAGGGAACATGTGACGGAATTCATAGCTGTGCGTGAATCACCTCCGAAGCAGAATGCATTAGCTGTCACAGGCGGGATGTGTCAATGTAATATACTTTCTGACACAATCAGGATTGTTTCCGTCGTCGCTCCGGACCTGTCTGAAGTCATTAATCTTGGAAACGGGGTTAGCCGGCTGCCGCATTCGGCTCAACACCATGCAACATTACAAATTGATACATTTTCATATTGCTGCCTGGAGGCTACGAGGAGAATACTTTTAGTCAAGGGGAGGAAAAGTTTCTTTTTTTTCACTGTCGAGTTTACTTAAAGCTGCATCAAAAGTAAATGAGAAGCATGTATCAATGAATCACCGGCTACGTTTACATGCAGTCAAATAATCCTTTTCTAACAGGGATTAACAATAACTAGGTTGTGCGCAGCCATGTAAACACCAGTAATCTATTGGAATAACTGGAATATCCTCATATTTGGTTCTCTAAGGTGAACATGTGATGATGTCTCCTCCTATCAGGATCTCCACATCAAAAGGAAGATGAATCAGTGTTGTGTTCATGTTCTATCAGCAAGGAATCTTGGTCTTTGGAGTCCAGGAACTCCTTG
>CAESWR010000019.1:270368-280991 GCA_903171835.1 Mullus surmuletus | reverse complement strand
ATACAGGGATGAGTCATCACCACGTAACAAAAAGTCCCTTAAAAAGTCCCTTAAAAAAACTTTCTTATTCGTCCCTCTGGACGAAAAACGTTCTCTCCCTAAAAACTGCTGTAAAAATAATATATATTCGTATTTTTTTCTACTTTAAATGACTCAATCTTTTTAATCAACTTCAGCAACAACTTTTAATTGGAATAAAAAGCAAATAATTTCCATAAAATGCAATTCAAGGAGGATTTAATTATTATTATGATTAGAGCCTCAGATGGTCAATGATTAACAGCAACAATGAATCTGAGGCATTCTGATTTTTTTACAGTGACAGATTTTTATAGCAAACTCTCCTAATAATTCCCAGCGACAAAAAGCGTCTCCTTTCAAAAGACTTCTGTAAAAATATCATATATTAATGCTTTTCACCAATTTTAAATTAGTCAGTCTTGTTAATCAGCTTCAGCCTGAAAGATGCACATCAAATATCAAATATTTTGCGGGGATTTTGACCATTTATATGGTTAATAAACGTCCCCTGGAACTCCAGAAAGGGTTAACAAATGACATCTATTTGAAAAAATAAATATAGAAATAACACATCTATTTTTCTGACTTGGGGGAGAAGGTAATGGCTTCCCAGTGTGAAGCAGACTCGTCTGCCTGTCGTAAAACAATCAGAAGACGGTGATAGTTTGAGGCACAGGAAGCTTTGCTCGAGTCGCAGCGTGGGTTTCTAAATAACAATCAACCCTCTTCGTCAAAGCAGATGTCGACACACACACACACACACACACACACACATTGCATATACGTGATGCAACACATTAAATTCAATTGAGTCTCCGGACTGTGATATACGGCAACATGTCGCTGATCAAAGTCCCGCTCCTGTTCTACCAATGCCAGTTTTTCGTCTGTGTGTGTCTTTTTTTAAATATCTCAAACTGCAGTGAATTATTGATTGACCCGGCCGCTCATTACAATGCATATCTGGGGCAAGATGGAATCAAAGGCTGCAGGCAGCTGCCACATCCCTCCAGCAGAGCGCCGATGATGGCAGGGAAGGTTGTTACGGGTGAGATTTATGCTGTCAAACAGCTCTGATGAATGAAGATAAGGGGGGCGTAATTTGGAAAGATATTGGCAATAAGTATAACTGGGCTCTTTTAGAGGAGACGTATACCGACTGTTCTCATAACTCACTTTTAAATTTAGGGTTATATGAAATAATACGTTGACACCGGATTTTCATTAGTCTGGGGAAAAAGAATGTAGAGTTTTTGTTTGGGTCAAAGAGCTCCACATCAATCAAAATGGAAATAATTTAGTCTGAACGTCCCCATAGTGTTGGAGATTGGATCAAAAGACCATTTTTTTAAACTCTTAGTCGTCTCTCTGCATTTTTACTTGGTCTGGGACTGAGTGGACTTGGGTTTTCTTTATTTTTTTATCACAAGTAAAACTCTATCCGTTCTGTTTTGCAAAAGTCTTTGTTTAATGTGTACAGCCTTGGTCTTGCTGATCTCTACTGTCAGATGTCCTGGGTGTTGTATTGGTCTTGACCCCCAAATGTTTTGATAAAGTCTTGGTCTCGGTTTTTGCAGTGTTGACCACGACACTACGTCGTCATCCCCATCGGGGAGGCTTTAAGAGATCTGGTGAACCCATTACGCATGTAGGGGAAGGGGGGGTGTCTTGCTGCTACATACTGTTATTATTATTATTTTATTATTCTTTTAGTAGCTATTTCATTTGATGTGATTTGGTGAATCCATTAAACTCTGTCTGACCTGCATGTTGTATAAATGGTATTTGGTGGGTCTCACGGTGTTGGTGAGCAAAGTGAGGAAGACAAGGTTTGTTTGTCCTTCCTGTCAGCGAGAGCTCCATCCATCGTCAAAATCAGCAAGCACCATTTGAACCAGCCACTGAGATTCACCCTGTGACAAGGCCAAACAACTGGACTTTACGACTTCAAAGACACTCCTCGCTCGCTGTTTCCTATTGTGTGTTTGAGTTGAGGCTCCCTTTCATCTGCTCTGTATTAATATGCGAGTGGGGGGCCGAGAGAGCGGAGAGGAAACTCTGGTCAGCACTCGCAGATCAGACAACAGTCTGCTGATCTCGGCAAGAAAGGGAGGACTCTTTGTGAGAACGTGGTCACCTTCTTATCAGCATTCGGCATCAAGGTCAAGAAGATCACATTAGTTTAGCCTCACGCTAAGAATAGCATTACGGCGTGGTATGCAAATGAGACGGTGGGCGTGTGAGCGGCGGCGGCGGCGGCGGCGCTAAGAGGCGGAAAAATCTCGAGACAACACTCCCATTCAGGGAGCGCACGGGAATCCGGGACGCTCGGCGACAGCGAGGCGACAGTTGATTTCAGAGATCCAGTGTTATTGGCTCGCTGTCAGCGCTCTCTTGCACACAGGACTCAAACGTTAATTAAATGTCAAGCATAGAAGGCAGCCATAAAAGCACTTTATGGAGAGGGCGAGATTAGAAAGGAAAGTCTGACAGTATGTGACTGATAGGACTCAGATTTGAACGCTCGCCATACATCCAAATTATTGCTGAAAAGTTCTCCAGCCTCTCACACAGACAGAGAGAGAGACAGAGATATCTTCTTTCTGCTCAAAGAGGTGTTCCTCTTTCACACATATTAACACGGCTCAATGTCTAAATACAGATGAGGGGGGGTCAGGAGTTTATGCAAAAAAATGGATGAAGTTACACTCTAAAGGCGCTCGAAGTCAATATGTGCCCCACGTATAACCTGTTATAGTCTTGAGTTCCATTTTACTCCATTATATAATACAAATATGTATTTATACACTCTGGCGCTGGAATAATGTTGCATTTGAGAGCGACATGGGAATGGAGGTCAGGCGGATCAAACAGTAAGTGAAATAGGTAAGGTTTACGCTCTTTTTCTGGTAGGTAAAAGATTCAGAGAGATTCTGACTCGTACCCCAACTTTCACCGAATATTAACAAATCTCCAGCAACAATTCTTTTCAGCAGACATTTAGCTCTTTCGCCTCATCGGAGATCTTGAGAACCGATCCGGCGTTATGACTGCCAGGTCTGACAGTTATACAGAGGCCAAGCCTTGAACTTGAATCAGCCATCATCATTACTGGGCTGTTTGCAAACTTGGCAGTTCCTAATGGTTCTAAATTAGCTCTTTACTGCAGCCACTCAATGGACTTGGCATAAGTAGTGTGGTCAGTGGTGGAGATTGATCGCTCCTCTTTAATTACAGGGCTGACTCACTGCAAACCCGGCTCCACTCTACTACTTTTTTCTGGGGATAATAATGTAATCCCTTTCAACACTTTCACAGATTGGCGTTATTCTGAGTTTGCACCGACATGGACCCCCGTCTGAACGCGTACTCGCAGACACCGGCTCTCGTTTGATTGCAAATCAGCCATGAACGGTTGTCCAGTTCCGCGCAGATTCCAGGAACAAACAAGCGGATGAATTTCACTCTTTATCAAAGCTGGACTTTGTCACCTTTGCAAAGTAAGAATCAGTAGCTAGAGTGTGTGTGTGTACCATGGCGATAAGATCATGAACCTCAAACTACAACACTAGTCCATAGGAAATACGGTAATATCTCAAAAATCCTGGATTGTAAGATAGTCATTTATTTTTACTGGACAATCAAAGACGACCATCAGTGTAGACTACAACACTAGTCCATAGTAAGTCTTGGTGTCACATTGTGCAATTTTGACTACAATTTGTAGTCAGAAACACACAACGTGACACGAAAAGTTTACCAAGACCAAGAAGAGACCAGGAGGTTTGCGGTTCGAGACCATGAGCGCACATCAAACAAAGATGATCACAAAACAGTTTTCCATTGTCATGTCAACTGGTCTTGATAAAGATCCCAAGAGTAAGACAGGACTACATAAAAACAAGACCAAGACCTTCAAAGAGTGGTCTTAACACCAACACCAATCTCAAGTACCAAAACATTACTATGGACACAATGGATTCAGTAAAAAAATATATAAAACTAAAGAAAACACAGTAATATCGAATGCTTCGATGTGTAATTAACTCGACAGTGCAAAGCGGCGAGTCGGCCAGCGCCAGGATGAGTTTCTCCAAACACAAAACAGGAAATCCAGCAAATAAACAAAAAGAGTAGAATTTACGAGAGAGGACACCGATGTCTTCTTCACTGAGGGAACAACCGGGAGCCGCTGGTTTTTACAGGCCAAACCAATATTGGGGGGAACTTCTCCAGAGCAGGCGGGAACACTCTCCGAGCACCCTGACTTTCCGGGGGTGCGCGAGCGAGGGAGGAAAAGCAATTTGGAGGGAAATGAACGAGAGAGAGGGGGGGGGGCGATGTGTGGCTGCTGTAGAGCCGGGCTGCGGCAGACGTGTCCTGAACGACAACGAGCTCCCCCACTTGTCTGTCTTTTTCTGAGGAAATCTCGCACGGGCCGTCTGTCAGCCCTCTGCGACAGCTTGCAGAGTTTGTGATAGATAGATCACGGGTGGAGAGGAAAAAAAAAACGGGAGTCAAAAAAGAAGGGAGAGGGAAAAACCCAGTGCAGGTGGATATAAGGAAGACGCGTGACTCACTGGCCCAAATCACCGGCCCTCCTCAAGTGCTGTCATTCTACATCTGTTTGAAAAGCCGCGAGAGCCTCACTCACACACACACACACACACACATACGCAAAGAAAACATGACTGAAAAGGAGCAGAAGAAAAAGACAAAATAAACAATTTGGCAGATGGCCATCACAGGGCGGCAGATTGCGCGAGTTGCACAATAACGTAATAATAATGCTGCATAGGATTGATTTCCAGGAAAATGTAGCCACAACATGGCGAGCAGTGCAGCCAGAGCAGCCAATTACAGCCGCTGCGGTGGAAGGAGAAGGTGGAAGAAAAACCCACGCCGGAATAAAACACTGGCACCGCGTGTTTTATTGCTAATGATGTCAAATGTAGAGTGGGAATAAACAAGAAGGTGGATGAAGCAAACATTAACCTCGGTTTGCTGCAGGAAAGGGATCGTTAGATTAGTTAGTTTACAGGTTGGTGTTTGAGTCGCTGAGTCTGCAACCGCAGATGGTCGCCGTCTTTGATCTGCACTGCCAGTCTATGATGACTCACGATGATGATTCTGTTCATTCTGATGATCTTCATGACTCAAAAGTCCGCCAACGTGATGCTGAGCCACAAAAATCCGAGTTTCCAAGCTTCTTCTGCTCTTCTTCTCTCTTACGATTACTTGCTGCATTCCACATGAACGCAGTATTCTTTGCATTCCTACAGCCACAAGGAAAAGTGGATTTTTGCCTTAAGAGTTCATGGGGATGTTTTTTGTCCAGTCATTTTCAACCATCTAGAGGGTCAAAATCCCTCCAAAAATATTTGATAGGTTGATAGATGAATTTGGAAAAAAATATTAATATATTATATTTTGCAGAAGTCTTAGAACTAATTAGAGAGTTTGCTATAAAAATCTTTCACTGCAGGAAAATGGCTTCAAATTTAATTAAACTTATCATTGACCCATCTGGGGCACTGATAACAATAATAATAATAATTATTATTATTATAATTATAATAATAATAATACCCTCCTTGAATTGCATTTTAGTGAGTTTTTGTGTTTTTTTCGATTAAAACACTGTGGAGTTACTGGACAAGTTGGCGTTTAGAGACTTTAAATTCCCCCAAATGATTAATGTTTGATATATGTTTTTCAGGCTGTACAGCAGTTTGTCCTGAGGGAAAATGTTCTTTAAGAAACTCTTAAGGGTTAATATAATATTGATTTGAGATTCAACAACATCAAAAACGAAGATCACCATGATGATTCATGTGAGGATTTGTAGGACGCCAGCTTGAGGTTTCTTGGGTTTTGGGCAACGTTTACTGGGTTCAGATCAACGTTATGCCATTTGTATCTGGACTACAGACACATTCAGTGATGGCGTTTTTACACAATAAAGCACATTTGAGAGCGGAGGGAAGAAGGGGGTGTGTGTTTCAAACGTGGCGACCATTGCTGACATTTGAATAAACTGCAGGCAGGAAACTCTCAACTCTTTTGCTCGTGTCATGATCTGCTGACGCATCCAAGTTAATAAAAAAAAAAGGAGACGGCAGGGGTGAAAGGAGCGGCGAGGAGAAGCCGGAGCGGTAACAAGCATGCGGAGCGGCTTCGTCACAGCACAGCCATGTGGAGCCTTGGAAGCTGCTCGCCACAGATTGGGAGGCTGCTGACACGGCCGCTCAGCAGCCGGCCGCTTTGTGCCGCGTCGCCGTGCAGCCCTTTGTGGAAAAGGAGGGGAAAAAAAGCTCTAAATGCAAGTTAATGCCAATTATTGCCCACTGCGGCAGCAGGGTTTATGCTTTATTTTGCTAACGATGCTAATTATCAGCAGAAGCAACTCCACGCATAAAGATAATGGGTTTATTTTTGTTCCCATTTTCCCTTCCAGATCAAGAACGGCAAACGTCTTCTGTCTTTCTGAGACGATCCAATGATACGATCCTGTGGTCTGAGGTGTGTTGAGAGTGAATTTGTCCCGATAATCAGCTAAAGGGGCGGAGCCAACAACTGTAAATATTCAACTGGTTGTAAGAGCCATTTGTGTTGGTTCTGGGTTTGTGTGAGCTTGGCCGGACTTGGGGGGAGTTTAAAGCATGGATGGGGGCAGAGTCCAGGGGTCGGGTTGAGAACAGACAGCCTTTAGACCGTGACGATATTTGTTTTTTGTATTTTTTGGATTAACTTTTTGGTTTTGATTGCTGGAATAAGTGAGGTGCAATTCATGTTTGTCTGATTTATTAATTTATGAACTTTGCACCTGGATTCAATCACAGACACGAACAAACTGAGCGTGCTTTGTTTCTTCTTCTTGGTTTTTTGTGAGATCACGTTTGATCACGCCAGACTTCTGGCTTGGAGGACGAGAGTCTAGATGGGTGCTGGGACAGAATCATGCTGTGGCGTGTGTGTGTTGAGATGATCGGAGCACACACACACACACACACACACACACACACACACACAGTAGTAGTTGTGTGGCTCTCTGACGGATAAAACATTTCGATCATCCTTCTATAGGGACCCGCTTTCGTATGTAGCGTTAATGAAACCAGCACCTGTAAACAGTTGGTGTTTGCTTTGCAGAGCACAGATGCATTCGTGTCACCGCCCCCCCCAGCCCCCCCCCCTCCTCCTTGGAATGTTTAAAAAAAAAAAGCCATCCTACATTCAGTCTGTCCGCCATAATGACGCATCTGTTCGAAGCCGTTCCGATATCATAGACATAGTTACCGTTGCATCTCGTGTTTCAGTGGGGAAAAAAAGGGCAGAAAAGACGAAAAGACAGTGTAATATAAACATTACTGGCATCTTTTTTCTGCGAACGACCGCCGTTTAGACACCTTATATCTCTCTACTTTGCTCGTGATGCTCGGCTAGACTTAAATTAACTTTTGTAAGAGACAAATTGGTTACTTACAGGAGGCAAAAGAGCCATTTGAAGGGAAAAAAATACTTCAAGAAGTGGTAAATGCGCCTTCAACGGAATGACTCAGACTAAAGGAGATGATTGTGGCGATGAATGACTTGTACATCTTTCAGTCATGAAAAAAAAAGAATAAACAGGGTTTTTTTCTAAATGATTTTTATCCCTGTAGGGTATAAAGATGCAACCGACATCTCTGCTTGGACAGCAAACTTTACAGATACTGTCTATTTTAAATACCAAATGCTGAAGAAACAGCCATTTTTGGAATGTTTGGGAGGCTTGTGAGTGTTTTCAGCAACAAAACTTGGATTTGATGGCAGCACTTTTCCTCTGTTTGCTTTGTCTTTTGTTGGGTTTTCTCTTTTTCTTCCTAAGCCTGCCGTCAGCGCTCACCTCCGTCACTGAGAGGAGCGGCGGCTTGATCCTTGAGAGAGCATAATGAATTCAGACTTACCCACAGAAAGGGCTGATTCAGCTCTGGCAATCAGAAACAACGCTAACAAAAGATACCCTTGGGCTTTTGTGTGCGTGAACGTCGTTGTTGGAATGTGGCTGCAAAAAACATTAACAATGCAAACGAGAGGAAAACAAATATCTGGCCCGGCTCCTTAAAATGCCAGGCCATCAATCAAATATCAGAGCATTCACCTGGCTTCCGTCAAAGGAGCAAAAGTATCCAAATATGACGATAATTACTCATTTCTAACGTGTGATTGTCAATATGTTGGTTTTAAATTGAAGAAGTTCACACCACCGCTCATAAATGTTTCTTTTTTTTTTTTTTTTCTTGGACGACGCTCATGTTTACTGAAAATATTGCAAAAGCCCCCAAACATTTGCACACAAATATGTCTTACATCGGACCGGAGTTGGAGACGGGGAGGACAAAACCAAGCTGCTCGCCCCAACTGTCACATCCTTTGCAATAACGTCGTTGCACAGTAAATAAATGAGTCCAGAAAAAAAGAGAAAGAAAGAAAAAACAAAACTTAAACACATTGAAATAATGAGAGGAGGATCTCAGTGCTCTTGGCTGCAGATAAAGTGACAAGAAGATGCATTTGAATTAATTACTTGAGAAAAACAAATTAGTCGACTCAGCCACATTGTTAACTCGGGCATTAATCTTTTCTGCAAACAGACAAGTATCGTTAAAACCTCGGCGGGCTTACGATGCTGCCCGGTGTTCTTCCCTAATCACGTTTTTAGGCTTTAAAAAAGGGAATAATCAAAGAAATTAATGAATCCAGAATGATTAAGTGTCACTGAGAAGAAATTGGGGGTGAAAATTAGGACAAAACAAAAGCTGAGAATAACTTAAAATCAAGGGCTCATGGATTCTGTTGTTTTCCTCCGTTGCCCTGGCAACCGCCACTGGCTATGTTTACAAGTCAAATAACTTTTCTTACCAGAATATTAGCAATAACCCGCTTGTGCGCCACCATGTAAACACCAATAACCCATTTGAATAAGCAGAACATGCTCAAACATTCCTGGGTTCCTCCTTCTCTGAGGTGAACATGTGATGGTGTCTCCTCCTATCAGGATCTCCACATCAAAAGGAAGATGAATTAGTGTTGTGTTCATGTTCTATCAGCAAGGAATCTTGGTCTTCGGAGTCCAGGAACTCCTTGTAAATTGGTCATATTGACCACTGTTACCCGTCCTGTCTTGCACTTTATGTCAGCCGGTAAAATGTCAGTCTTGTATATGTCTTGTCCTGACATGGTATAGAGAGGAAACGTAATTTCATTCTCCTTGTGTGTCTTGTGCATATGAAGAAAATGACAATAAAAGCTGACTTGACTTGACTTGACTTGACTAAACATGGCCAAAGGTGAGAGCGACACCACGCCACACTTTTGGAGTGAGGAGGAAACCAATCACTTCATCAGTGTGATGAAAGACACAAACATCCTGGCATTTGGAGACGCTAGAAAGTAGCGGGATAGACAGATCCACAAAAAGGGGAGCGCAGAGTTACGCCAAGCAGGGTTTGTAGCAGACCTTCTCCGTGCGTGGCTGCTTTGATCGCCATATCACCATTGGTTACAATCACCATGGAGACAGGAACAACCCTGTTTGATCACCATGGAAACACCTTATTCACAATGTTTTACTAACCGGAATATGGACCTTAACCCCAATATTGGCTGAGTGGAAACGTAGCCACTGTCTATGTTTCCATGCAGTCAATATCTGGGTTTGGATTTTTAAATACCATTGATCATATTCTGGTGAACGGGTTGTTGGTGTTTACATGGCCGTGTGCAATCAGGTTATTGCTTATAATCTGGTTAGAAAAGGCTCATTGACTGCATGGAAACGTAGTCAGTGATGTCACAGGGTGCATTGTGGTCAGAATCCCCTTGTTTGAGGTCGGATATTCTGTCACTGAGTCCAGAAACAGACCAAAACGCTCCAATGACATAATGACGGATTACACTTGGTAAAAAAAAAAAGGCCGACATTTTGACTAAGACGAAGAAGAGAGAGAAAAAAAAAAAAGAAAAGGGCCTTGTTTTTCTACTTTTCCATCACAAACGAATGGATGTTCCCCCTCCCCTTTGTTCTCGTGCCCCCCCTCACACACACACCTGAGCAAGAATGATTCGAGCTAAGGTCTGGGGCCGGGCCAATGCTATAATTAGCCTCGGGGGTCTTTTTTAGGGACCCGAAACCCTCCGTTCTCTCCTCCGTTATGACGAATTCAAGAGACCTTCGGCCGCCGAAATCGAGGCGCTCAGCGTTTATTTGTCTCGTGGAGCATTTTGATGAATCGTTCATCCCGGCTGCATAACGCGGCCACTCTGATAAGCTTTTTCTTCAGTTTCCCCCTGGCGGGCGGGTGGGCGGCGGGTTCAGGCGCCCACAGTCCAGTTCCCATCTGTCAACAGACGGGATCTATTCTTTGGCTCCGATAGAAGTTTTTTCTTCTCACGTTAAGGTAAATATTTGTGTGATCTTTTTTTCTGGGCTTATCAAATTCAAGAGCAGAGGAGCCCCTGTGATGTGGCACATGGAGGAGTTTGGGCAGATAGGAGTTATGAAAGATGGAGGATGGGGAGGCGGGGTGTGTGTGTGTGTGTGTGTGTGTGTGTGTGGGG
>CAESWR010000019.1:238837-254007 GCA_903171835.1 Mullus surmuletus | reverse complement strand
GGGGGGGTCCTTCCAAGGTGCTCAGAGTGAGCCTATATTGGGATTGATCACATTCATTAAAGAGTGATGAGCATTTCAAACAGACTCAGGTGGTTGATTTGATGGATGCGGTGCAGAGGGGGCTTTAGTCCGGTAGGGCGTATCGTGTATTTTTTGAGGGAGAGCCCCATTTTTCTGCCGCGCCATGTGTCAGCAGCAGCGCGCGCCACATCGAGCCGCCTCTCGTGCGGCTATAACTCATATTTTGTTGGGCTGACAAGATAAAAGTGTACCTTGACTTTTAGGACTCTGAGCTTTTTTTTTTTTTAGCGAATCAAAACATAGATCAAAGCTCGCGGAAAATAAAGCCACCAGTGTCTGTGCGTCGCCGGCGTTAACGCACAACGTTTGAATAATTCAGCGGCGTTTGGCGTGTTTTACAACATCAGGACGCCACTTAAGGATCCATCGCTCCGCTTTGATTTAAATCTATTGTAAGTGAATATGAAGCATCGCGAGCTGCCGGCGAGGATCTTCCATAAATAAGCGTCTGGAGATGGAATTCTCAGAAAACAACAGCGATTCCGCTTTCCGTCTTATTTTTTTTTGCTTTCCGCATCCCGCTGCAATTCACGCCACATCTGTCAGGGTTTGTCTTGCAAAGTTTTTGTTGCAGCATGTCGCGGAAACACGGGCGCTTTGGCTCTTTTCCCGCGCTCGAGCGTTTGGCTACAAAAGGCGGCGAGTGGGCGAGGGCGGAGCGGCGAGGAGGAATCCCGAGATGGATTGGACTGGCGGCGCATCAAGGACGACGGCCGTCTCTCAGGGGATAAAGCGGCTAATGCTCACATTTCTTCAAGTTGGGGTGAAATTATAATTAGCCACTTGCGGTGATTAATGGACTTATAATGATCTTCTATGAAATGCATCAACAAAGGCTGCTGTGCTTTCACTCGCAGTCCGACTCTAATTATAAAAACACCGCTGAGCGCCCATTGGTCCCCATTTAGCGGCGGAGGCGGAAACAACCAAACGCCTCCAATTTGCAACCCGCTTTCCCTCCCGAAATGATCGTTTTTATTCATTACACCCTGATTTTCGCACCAACCTGAAGCGCTCCCCTGCAAAGGAATGCGCTCTCATTAAAAGACGGTGCTTCCCCCGACTCATAAAACCCTCCCCGTCTGCCGCTCGCCGTCCTCCAGACAGCGGAGACATCCATTTTCCCCTCATCGCATTCAACTCTCCGCTTCCCTCGGAGACGGCCTCGTCTCATTCTTCTTCTCCGGCTGCCGTGACATTGAAAGAGACCCCTAATCAAAACATTTGTCTTTCTTTCTGCCGGCGCGCGGGCTGCTGAATGAGAGCTGACACCGGAGGGAGACGTATTTGTCCCAATCAGGGCCTCATCTCCGTGTCACCGCCGGGCGAGTGTTTCATCTCGACAGGGCACTGATGAATCCTCCACTTAGCCTTGATTTGGAGGAGCGGCTCGCCGCTGCCAGAGTGCCAGGTTAAATCACGGCGGCGGCGGCGGCGGCTCGGCCTCGACCATTACGGACGCGCGTCTTTACCATAAATGCTCATAAATGTTGCAAATACGATCGCTGCCTTTATCTATTGTCAAGTGACCCATAATTACGGCGACGTGATCTATTAGCCGGTGGATATTATAGGCAGCTTCTTTTCTTTTTTTTGTTTTACCTTGATTGCTCGTCATAAAATACCACCATAAAACAGCTTCACCCTCCTCGTGCTTGTTTCGGCTGACACTCATAATGTGACCGCGAACACAATTTGATTATAAATACACGATAATACTTATATTATCACCTAATGAGATCGTTTTACTAACTACAGCTCTTGTGAAAATGACAAGTTTTGAACTTCTCTTTGCCACCAAGTCCTTGTAGCCCTATTCAACTTGAACTGTACAACACAACATCGTGTTCATATTTTTATAAGTTCTCAGATGAAACATACTGTAGTATTTATCACAGAGTGCTTCATTTCAGTGTTTACCAAGGACAATCTTTTGAAACCATTTACAATCTCTGAATCGTGCCACAAAATAACATCTTTTGTGTTCCCGGTCGAAAGTGACCAGACCGACCAGACGTCATGAACACATTCATTCTTCAATATCAACAATAACAAATAGTTTAGTCTATCAATCACTTACGTCAGCTGTTCCTAAACTTATGACTAACAGATGAAATCAGCTGCATTTTCTTGAGAGAAAAAACTCGAAAATCAGTCAGATTTGACCGAACACAGCCGGAGGCTCCGAGTCTCCGGCTGCTGCTGCGACACTCGCGCCGGTTAAAGACGCCGCAAATCTCTTGGCTTAAAGTGTGTTTATCAGCTTTGTTACCCAACTGCTCGCCTCGCAAACGCCGCCACGCCAAACAAGGAGAGAGTGTTCTCTCTATCTATTATGATGTCACTTCCAAAAGAAGCCCCCCCCCGACATCCTTATTTCTAAAGAAAAACTATCGAGGCTCTGATCTCCCGATAGGCCGCCGTTGTTGGCCATTTGATGACACGCTCCTTTGTGCCTCCACGGATTTCTGCCTCAGCTCCAGCCTGGTTACGAGCTTGTAAGAGATCAATAGATGGGGGTGATTTCAACACTCTGGAGGGTTTCGGGACGCCTTGGATGCCGCGTTACTTTCCCGCGACGGCTCCTTCGAGCTGCAGCAACCTGTCAGAGGGAAACAGCAGCGGCGGCGGCGGCATTATCGCGGTGGGCAGGATGGCACTGACACCAGATAAGAGGCTGCAGCCCTGAACTACTTTACGCCACACCTTCAGCTAAGAGGACGCTGTCAAGACAAGAGGAAAGAGATCCGTTTCAAAGTGGGAGCCACCGTGATACTCGACTGCGGAAAGCCATTACTGCTCAAGTATATACTCTACCTTTAAGTGCATATAAGGCAATAAGCAGACAATCTATCCTGTAATTTCATTTGGATTCCCGCAGCCTTTTCTTTGAAATCCACCCTTAAATGGGCAAAAACATTATTTCCAGAAGGCTGTAGGCGATGTCTTTTAAGTGGTGCGAAGGGCCGGAGAGCCGCCGCGCGTTTGGAATGGGATCTCGGCTTTTATGAGAGGTGAGCTTTACACGGAGCGAGCGCGGCGCGAGATGATTGTCCGCTCCACGTGGATGGGGCTTGAGTTACGGTAAAAGCGTCAACGGCGGCGTCCTTCGCCTCGCGTCCTCTTACATCATCGCAGCGCCGGTTTTTGGGGCCGAGCAGCCGCAAAAAAATAAATAAATTCTCCCCCTCGGACCGGCTCTCGCTGCGAGCGCCGCCGCGTACACAACAGCCTTTCGGTGGGAAAAATCTCTCAATCAAAGCTTCATTTGCATTTCAAAGTAGCACTTTACAGCCAAGTCGAGGACATAAAATCACATCTGCCTTCAAATAAATAAATGGGGATTCAAAATGGTGTAAAAAATGATATAAAAGCAGGAGCCTGGAAGAAGACTAAGCCTGTCATATTTTATGTAATTTACAGTACATTAGCAAATGCCATAAAAGTGCACAGCTGTGCGAGATGTAGTAGTCGCAGGATTTAGGGGACTTAAGGCGGTGATATAAATGCGAGGGTAATGATGGAAAAAAAAAAAAAAGAGGCAGCGACTCTGTGGGCTAAGGGCCTACAAAATAATTGAAAATGCTCACTTTTACGTGTTTCTCTTTGGAGTTGCTCGGGTCGCCGCGTCTCCAGCTGTTTATCAAACCACTTTGCTTAAATGGAAATAAATTGCTCAAGTTAAGGCAGCCACGGGGAGATTCTTCACCCGCACGCCTTCAGCCCACCATATAAATCTTCCTCTTTTGCACAATCGGGAAATAATTTGAGTCCGGATAAAAAAGCAAAAGAAAAGTAATAAATATGAGACTTCCGGGACGTCGGCTGTGTGAGATTTATGGAGGAAGCGCGCAGAGGCAGAAGGTGCGACGGCGCGACCCGACCATCAGCAAGGCCCTGGTTTGTGGGAGTCGTGAGTGGATCACAGGGCCGCTTTGACGCCGCCGCTCAGGTGCCTCTCATCTCGGGTTAGCGTCTCCGGGCGCTCGCGGCGCCCCTCGGGGCTCGCCGCTCCCCGCCGCATCCCAGCTCAGCCCCCCGTTAGCAGACGATGAAGCCTCAAGAAGCCCCTTTTCAAGGCTGCTCCACTCCTCTTTTCCCCTCCTCTTCTTCTTCTCCTCCTTCTCTGCACCTCTTGAACTTTATTCCGCCTGCAGCGCTGCCTGGGGACATAATCCCGCTCCCAATCGTGGCGGAGCTTTGAACCCCTCACTCCTCCCACCGCTCCCCGAACCCCCCCAGCTTACATTGTCTCCACCTTTTCCCCCACGTCTTTTTTTATTCTTTGTAATTTTTTTTTGAAAATGAAAATCAACAGGACGCCGATGCTTCTTCCAGCTCCGGTCGGCTCCTCACCTCAAAGCCAGCTGGGTGTTGATGTGAGTAATGACTCTGACAAGGCTTTACAACGGGGCGCTCGCACTGCTAAGTGTTTGGCCGAGCTGTTTCGCAGGTGTAGGTCAAACATTATTAGGTTTTTTTCTTTTTTTCTTGGGAGTGGAAAAACTTGCTCCGTGAACTAGAGTTCATCGAGCCCCCCCCACCCCCCCCTTTACCTTCAACGAGCAATGATGAAATGAGTCACTGAAGAGTTTCCTTCACCCTTTGTATCTCATTAACACCACAGAGAGTTGAAAGAAAGAAAAAAAGGGGCGAGATTCCTGCCAACAACTCTGACTGACTCTTATTTCTATCAAGGAGAGACTCTGCAAACAAAAGGACTTCTCCTTAATGAGACTCCTTCGCCAGGACAGAATGCAAAATACAGGAGTGTGAAAAAAGAAAAAAAAAAGAAGAACCTCACGTGTGATGTTATTGGCTCGGGCAGCCGTTCATTAAACCGCTCTCAGCCGTGATGACACGGCCCCTAAACCAATTTAACGCCCCCATGACAAGAACCAGTCATGGTTTATTTTGTTTTTTTCTTCTTTTACTGGACAGTTACAGCCACTCTCGCACGTTTTTTTTTGTTTTTTTTCTCTTTGCCTGGTCACTGAACTGCACTCATGGAGTTACCCTTGGCTATTACCCTTGGCTGCCATTGCCTGGGTTGTCAGAGCTTTTGTCCCGCTGCTGGGCGAGGTGCCAATTGGGAGCTGAGGGGGAAAAAAAGAAATAAATAAATACAGAAAAGCGTCAAAGTCGCTCTCCGCGCATGCGACGCCCGATCCGGATATGCGACAGAGTGCCGCTTTCCCGCGCACAAATGGGAGGCGACGTTGCAGTCGGCCGCCCGGCGCTGACAGTCCTGACCTTTACCAAACAAGTCGTTACAGTGCGACTCGGCTCCTGTTGCCTCCCAGCGTCTCCGTGGCGATACCTCACCGACACCGCCGGGAGGCCCCCCGCTTTATACATATGCACTGCTTTGAAATATGACCTAATCGTCCGCCTGCAGGCTTTAAACAGTCAGCAACATTCATTACTAACAAGCCGCCCTGGTACTTCTTGCCGGATGTATCTGATATTTTTAAAGTTTAAAAAAAGGTATCTTGCATCGGTGGGAAGGCGAGCAGAAAGGTGATGTGATGCCCAGTGGTCCCACTTTTCTAGGACATTTTCAAAATTAGGTCTTGTGTTCATACATTTCCCTTCAGGTTGTATTTGGAAGCACTTTATAGTAAATAGGGTTAGGGTTAGAATACAGGTAAATAGGGTTGGGTAATTGAGGAGGTGTGGGAGCTTTGAGGGCCCCCATGGAGTGCACGGGTGCACAGGGGCCACGTATACAGCTGCAGCTACAGCTAAGTTTACAGATCAATAGGGTTGCTGGACACAGCAGTTACTGGTACTATAAGGTACTATAAAATACTTCAAAGCTTATCAAATATGGTCCTTACTGAGGTAGAGGTGGTTAAATTGGGGGCAAGGGTCAAGTTGGTGGGGGTTAATAAAAGAAAAGACATGGGTGGGGGGTGTTTTTTAAAGGGTCGGGGAATGAAAAAAGATTGACAAAAAGGGGGGGGGGGGGGGCTTTCTAGGTTAGGTTTGGGTTAAAAATTGTGAGAAAATAAATACATAGACAAATAAAATGACCATAGGACCCTAAGTCAGAGGGTGGGTTTGCAATAAACAAAAGGATGGGTGCACCAGATAAGCAGCATCCCATCTGTAGTCCATTGCTACTGGATCATAGCTTGGTGTAATTGGCCTCCAAATTGGGAGAAAAGGGGATAAGTGTGTATGAAAAAAGAATTGTCTGAACATAGGGCCTAATTTTGGAAACAAATGTAAGAAGTTGCGCTCCTGAGGCCCCAGCATTGGTGTGTGTGTGTGTGTGTGTGTGTGTGTCTGTGTTTGTTTCCTGTCAGCGCTAACTACGGAGTGTGAATGAAGAAGAGTGCAGCCGTGACTTTGAGGCAGTTTTGGCCCCGGCGGTATGACAACTCTCTCCCGCACCTGGCTGCAGAGGAGCAATTAACGTGTCACAACCTCCAACCTTCTCCCCGAGCTTCTTCCCCCGCCGACATCCCGCGTCTCAATTCCTCTCCCTCTCCGTCTCTTTATCTAACGCCTCTACCTTTTCACACTTTCCTTTTTTTTTGTTATTACTCTCACCGCCGCCGCACGGATGACTGAGTGGGAACAGCTAATTCTGCGGGAAGGTGAGAGCAGGAATTACAAGCAATTAAAAAGCAGACCTGTGGCCAAATACTGCGAGGAAAATGTGATATTTAACAGTCAGCTGCGCGTATTGTCCCCTGAGATTAAGAGTTACCCGCACGCCTAAAACCATTTATTTTGGTTGCAAACACCTCCGCCGAGTTGTGGAAGGCTTCCGTCAAAGCTAAACAAAATGACGAAAATAATAGCGTACTCTCCTGATAGGAAAATCCCCGCGTGCTGGTGAGGATTGTGAGTGAAATCGGCAGCGTGGATTAACGCACAGCCCTTCTGGTGACACCGTTATTACCACTTTGTTCCTTTAGTCCACATTTAACCTTGAGTGAAATAGTGCTGAATATGAATAATCGGCTGCGGGTCCTAACCTGTGCGACGCCGGCGTTTCCCCGCGTTAAAAATACCCGCAGATGCATTAGGAGGAAAGTGCGGAATGCATAATGCCTCCCCATTAATTTGCAGGTGCATATATTTTAATGGATAATTATTTATGGTATCCTTGCATCGGAGAGGTAATGAAGTTGTCATGCCGGGAAAAGTGCAGCGAGAGGGATGACGGCGACGCGCGTATGCAAAAATAATAGGGGTTGAGACCGCCGGGGGAAGAGCCGGGAAAGACATTTTCTGCCATTCGTGAAACGCGCATTACTTGGATGGATGTCGGCCTTAACTAAGTTTCATTTAATGCAGTGAGAATCGCTTCTGCCATCATCGCTGCGTCTGAAATCCCGTCGGCTGGACTGCGCGGACGCACGCAAAACACGGCGTAACGCGATTTCCTCCACCTGTTACAGATATATTTATTGATCAGAGCTAATCCTGTTTGGCACCCATGCGAGGAGTTGCACGCTGTTGTCGCTCTCGGCCGGATCCTCCCGCTATTAACCCTTAAAGATCCTTAAAACAGACTCAGGAACACTTTCTATGTGAGAGCCATTATTGCACAAAACGCTGTTTGACTGGTGTGTTTTTATGACAGATGCTTACTGCCTGCTGTTTGAATGTTTGTGTGCATAATATTGTGGTTTTATTTACTTTTATTCATTTTTACTGTGCACTTTTTTTGCATTTTAATGAACTCTTTTATACTTTATTTTATCACACTTTTAAATGGCACTTAAGGAGGACGGAACTTTACAATTTAGTTGTACATGTTACATTACAGTGACGATAAAGACATTCTATTCTACTCTATTCTAAAAAAAAACTTCCTTAATCGTCCCTCAGGATGAAAAACATCCCCTCCCTAAAAACTGCAGTAAAAATAACATATATTCATATTTTTTTTCCCCTTTAAATGAGTCAGTCTTTTTAACCAGATTCAGCTGAAATATATATTTCAAATATTAAATATTTGGGGGGATTTTAACCCTCTTAATGCCAGTTTGTTTATGTAACTCCACAGCATTTTAATTGAAAAGAAATCACGTGCAATTCAAGGAGAAATTATTTATATTCTTCTTCTTCTTATTATTATTACTATTGTTAGAGCCTCAGATGGGTCAATTATGAGCAGCAACATTGAATTTGAGGTATTCTTGTTTTTTCTGCAGTCAAAATGGCTTAAAAATATAGAGTGCGCTGGCCTAAAACCGTCCCCAGGAACTCTAAAGGGTTAATTCCCGCGTCCACTCGGCAAGATCGGCAGGATTTATTTGCATTTTTCATCTGCGTTCAAACATTGATGTGGATATTCCCCTGGAAATGTTGATCTAATAGCCTCCTTGCCCGCAGTATATCTGCCAGCTGCCTCATCGGCGGCTAGCATGCATCAAAAAGGCGGCTTGACATGCGACTTTTCATCTGCAGGCTCGGCAGCCGCGCAGGTACATAGATTACGTCCTCCCCGTCTCTGTGTCTCCGCGTCCGCCTGTGTTCACCCACTGTCTCCGGGCCCGAAGAACGTGATTTGTCATCGGGAGAAATTGTTCCGCTCTCTCGCGGCATCATATCACGGCATATTCCGTGATCTCCAGGATCAAGGGGGTTTTCCATATGAAATAAAAAGGGAAAAAAAACCCTCCGTATCATCCAGTGACCCTCACTTCATGCTGCAAGCCTCCTAATGAGCCCTCAGCAAACAGGCTGTGCTTTTTTTCCATGTCTGTGCCAATTGAGCTGTGACCCGACTAAGGCCTCGCAAATCAAAGACATCTTGAGTCTACTCATTATTTACTAGAGACAGCTAGCAGGGAAACATGATTAAAGTGAACCAAAATGAAATAGCGGCGCGAGGGAGATGAAACAGTGTCGTAGAGATGCGCAGACTGATCGTATCAAATGTTTGCTTTGCAGCTAAACACGGCTGAAGGTCACAGCTGCCAATTAAGCGTTAAGAAAAGCAAACGGCGGCGGTTTGCGGCTCCGCCTCCCGCTGACTGAGGAGCCGCGAAACATTCATTAGGACAGAGTCACAATTAATTATGCAATCGAAGCCGAGCGCTCTTCCGCCTCTGTAGGTGCGAAGCGTGCGTCGCTCCCGCGCGTGTCTGAAACCTTTCTAACTGCAGAGTCACGTTGCCTTGCACGCCGGCGCCGGCGCCGTTTCACATTGCTCGGGAACGCCGGGAAGGTCGGCGCACCGGGCACGGCTCCCCGAGTCATAATGTTATGGGTAGGAAAGTCGTTCCCGTTTCTGGAGGTTGAACATCAGAATAAATTAATCAGTTTTGTTGGGAGGAACGGCGCTCTCAAGGTGCTCGCGATATTGACGAGCGCCCTTACTTTCGATCGTGGGTGAGGGGCCGCCCTGGACAGGGGGAGGGGCTCTGTGACACGGGGGCCCAGGGGCGGCGGCCCTGCACTCTCCAAAATAAGAAACCTTGTAGTTCAAAATAAGCTTGAAATCTCTAAACTACACCACAATCACATATAATCCTCATTCATAGACGTTGCAAAGGAGAAACATTTTGCACACACACACACACACACACACGCAGCTCACAGTCCGGACGCTTGCAGATGTCGCGGCACCAAATAAATCGGAGACCAACTGAAACCCAGCCCGTCCCCGCCAATGCGAGGGAGACCTAATTAGGACCCGGGCATTTCTTTAAGGCGGCCATTACAGTGGGCTTCATTTAGTGCAACACAGTGGGACACTTGAGCCATCACACACACACACACACGCATGGAGCCGCACGCAACTACAACAGAGCTGATCCAGTGGACCTGAACAATATGCAATGGGGCAAATCCCTTTCACTATAATTAATAGGATCCCCCCCCGCCCCAAGCCCCCCGCGGGTGGAGAATACATATTGTATCCTCCACCGGCTCCCGTGCGCTCCGGGGCCATCCGTCACTTCCCCTTAATGTGTTTAGTTGCACCACGCAAGGACAGGGATTCTGAATGAAATCATAAAGGACACTTAGATTGCTGTTACATGGAAGAGGGGCTCCCATACATCACAGCCCATTGTGTGTTCATTTCCAGGGAACGGCCTCAGCCTCATGCCGTAATAAATGCCTGATCTCCTCCTCCATCTCTTTGTCTCCACCTCATAACCGCATAAAATATGGCGGGATGGTCATGCGGCGTTGCGGCTTTATTATGCGACTCATCGGAGGCGCGTCTCATTCACAGGATGAACGTCGCGCCTCCGAATCGTAAACAAAACATATTGTGTCCGATGTCACAAATTCATAATCCCCACTTAATGTGAGTGGAAATTGCGAGTCCACTTAGTGTCTGTTTCCGCCGACCCACTGACTCGCTCTCCATCGGCCCGCTTCCCATTCTTTCCAGTCAACTGATCTGCAAAGCGTTTGTTAGCCTCGGCACGCAGGGACTCGGCGAGTTTTCCCAGGAAGGGACCGGGGAGGAAGACAGCAAAAAAAAAAATAAAAAAAATAATAAAAGTGAGTGAGTGAGAGAGAGAAAGCGGGAGATAAACTCATCTCTGATCTTAAGTGACAATTTAACTTGGCATTTTGCCAGAAGAACTCCATACTGATGAAAGAGTGCATAAATAAAGGATGCAGAGAGGACGTCAGCCGGCTACAGAAGAGTGAAAGAGACAGAACGCGGGGAGAGACGGTGAGGGAGAGCGAACTGTTTGGACACCTCTGGCGAGATTCCCTCGCCCATTACCCAGTCTGGATCCGGCTTCACATGCCATTAGAGGCAGTGTAAATCAGCAATTAGGTACACAAATGAAGAAATGTCAGCTATTACCTGGAGCACAACAAGCTGACAGACCTCGCCGCAGAGCATTCTAGCACAGCCTGGATCCCACATCTTACGTCCACCGACCCTCACGCACACACAAACACACACACACACACACACACACGCGCAGTTCAAATGAGCCGTCCTTGAATGGTTTTGGCAAGAAGACAGCGCTGAGTTCCACGGCTCAATTAGACATGTTGCCGTAGTTTACAATAAGCGTGACAACTGCTCCCATTGGAGCTGACACTCTCTTGCAAGGGGCTGGAAAAAATAAATCAAAAAGCGAGAAAAAAAGCGGGGGGGAAGCGTATTTACACAGACTGATAAATGGAAACTCCATATTCAACAGTATTGTAATGGCAAAGACATAAGATCGGGGAGAGATTTTTTTTGCCCTGTGCCACCCACCCTCTAAGTAAAAGCTACAATAAATACTTATAGTTTATACCATTTACGGATGAAAAAAATAAAGCCAAAGAAAGCATCTTTGTCTTCATTTGGCCTTCAATCTCTCTTCTAACTACACAGCTAATGCGGTTGACCTTGTGGCTGTGAATGCATCCAAACAACAATTTTCTACCTGCCAATTCCCACTGAAGGTCAATGGGAGCCTATCCCAGCATGCACTGGGGGGGAGCTGCGTGAGAGACAGACATAAAAGCAGCCTGGACAGCAAATCACAGGGCTGAAACATAATGAAAGAAATGGGCGGAGCCTTGTAACTTTCCAGAGGAGGGTTTTAACGGCCAACTCTGGATTATTTTGTTGGCAGAAAGTCTGTGTTTGCTGCTTCCTATAAACCATCACCTGTCAGATTTAACTCAGACGCTGTGGGCATTTCTTTCAAGGCGAAAAATACAATAAAAAAGACATTGTGAGGCCGATAAAGTGAGGGAGAGAACAGAGGAGTGGCGTTGTTGCCGCTCAGTCAACAGAGTCGTCCTAATTATGCAGCCACCCAAACGGCGCCTGTCTGATCCGCCGCCGCTCCGGCCTGAGATCAAGAAACACAAACAGGCTCCACGCGGCGACTCCTTCCCAGAGAAGCACCTCGCGCCCTCGAGCGGAGCGAGGCGCAACTTTTACGAAAATTCACACGAGTGTGATGAGATCAAACGTGAGCACCGGGCGCCCCGGATTCGCTCGGCGCCGTCCAAGCGGCGGCTCGAGCTCCGTCTCCGAGCGCCGCCCTCCGGGGAAATGCTCGCTGAAATAGGAGTTATTAAAGCAAACAGCTGCATTAGCCACGGGGAAGCGTTTGTGTTCGGGGCGCGTCGATGTGGGCGAATTACACGGAAACTACAGGGTTTTTCTGTGACCTCCAAACAGGGTTTGCCGCTTCCTTGATGATGCGCGTGGTAATTAGATGTATTCCCACTATCCCGGCCGGGCGCTAAATATCATTATACAGCTCATATAGCTTCTTCCTCTGAGCAAGGTAACACCTTATAACGAATGCCTCTTTATCCCAGCGCGCCCTCTAACAAGGGAAATGTGCACCTTTGCCACATAAAACACAGCGCCGTGACGCCGGTTCCAGCTGACATTTTGTAGCCGCGAGCGCCGCCGTGATGTGAGCAAATTAAGCGGAGGACGGAGTGGCGACGGCAGCCGGAGAGAAGAAAGTTTGCAGCCTGAGTTGACCAACTGGACGAGAGCCGGTCCAGTTAACAGAAGGAGCGAGACTGAAAAATAAACAGAATCAGACTTTCTTCATGACAAATTCAATTCCTGGGAGATTGGAGAGCCTCCAGTCGGAAGCAATCCTGACTTTTTTTTTTTTTCTGGCCCTGCATGGAATTCTGTGAAAGTGCTCGTCACTCTCCAGCACTGAGTGTCTGGCTGCGGTCGACTCTGCAGATGCTCGGCAGCGTTTAGGTAAAGCGCTCGAAGATGCTGAGAGGGAACGCGGGCAGAAAACAAGCAAGAGGCTGCTGAAGGCAACAGCTCGCTGCATAGAGATGCACTTCCCGGGCCAAGCCTGGCAGCCGGTCTACACTGCAGCCCCCCCCTCCCACACACACACAAACACACACACACACACACACACGCCCCCCCAAAAAAACAACGTGTGACAGGCGTGGCATACAGAGAAGCCGGCACCGTCTCCCAGATGGAATAGGAGGAGATGCCTTATGAGTCCTGTTATGAAAGGCGTGGAATGATTTCCCCAAAATAAAACCGCCTATCTAAGCAGAGTTTATATTCCTGCTGCATCCCCCCCAACCCCCACCCACCCCTCCCTCTCTCATTTTCTCACACACACACACACAAACTCAGCTGAGTAAGCACAGATGCCTGAATGACTTTTTACCTTTGCCCAAGTACTTTTTTCCCGTGCCAGAAACTGTTTGTCTTCGACCCCGGTGCTAAAAACCATCCGGGGCCATCGGAGCCGCTCTGCCGTCGGAGTGTGTGAGCGTGCGAGCTGCCGGCGCTGCAGCAGCGGTGTGTGGGAAGGATTAATGTGACAGAGCCTCCCGAACGTGCCACAAAATCATCATCTTTAGCCCTGGCAGCAAGAAACGCACACAAAGGGGGGGTTAGGCAGATGAGCTAACTGGCTGGCTGCTATCTAGCCCCGAACCCCCCACCACTAAAACGGGGCTTTGTATGCTAATGAAACTCGGCAGATAAGCAGTGGCAGGCGAGAGAAAAATGTGCGAGGCATTAAATCATGCCACTGCTAGCATTAAAGAATAATAATAATGGAGAACATCGAGATGTCTCTGGTTATTGATGTGTCTTTTATGACGCTCGGCTGTTGAAAAGAGGCTGACACTAATGTCTGCCCTGTGGCACTGAAAGAAAAAGTATTAGAGGCGGCTGTTCATTTATTTACATAAGAAAAATAAGAACGCCACGTCTGAAAACATATACAGTAATAATTCCAGAATCTAATTTAGCTCCCCCTGTGAGGCGTGGAAACACGCGGTGAAAAAGTGGCAGAATTTATACCAAATTCTGGTTTTATTTTTTTCATGCACGCCTGCGAAAATGGCTTTGGGAGGCTGCGGGAGATGGAGCGCTTATCAAGTTGGCTGGGAGGGACGAGGAAGCTCATATTGCAGCAGTTTCTCCTCGCCGCCCGTGGCCTGATCGCGGCAGAGTTTAGTTTAAGGAGACTCGCGCCTCAGGTGCCCTCCGACGCTCCGCCTCACATGGATCTAAACCACCATTTGCGCTGTTGGCAGCTCTTTGCTTCCATATGCTGCCGAGCGGGCAGGCGATGGGGGCTGCTCAGCTGGCCGGGGGGGGGGGGGGGGGGGGGCTGTCGAGGGATTTGCTGTTTCTTTGTGGCGTACGCCATTGAGGCTCTCTTGGCATCTCGTCCGTATAAATCCCCCCCCCAAAAAAAGCAGAGTGGAGGCAACAAACATCACCAACACAGATGCTAATAATGGGCCCAGATGGCGGCAGCAGAAGTGTTGTAGCACTCGAGATCGGTCAGGGTCTTCAGACATCAGACTCCAGCCCGCTCCCACTGTACACACTCACACCAAGGTTCAGACTAGGACTTCCCAGCCTCTGCTTCGGACCCTCTCACTGTACGTCTGTGAGTCTGAGCACTGATTTGTTCCCTTCCCTGCCTCTTGGTGTTGGAGTGCTCAGGTTAGATCCCAAGACCACCTTTTGAAGGTTAAACACTGATCAAAACCACAAAAGAAAACCCTCTCTCTTTCTTCTGATCTGTTTTTTTGATATATGCAATCGTGGTCTGGTCTACGTCTCAACCTTTCAATGTTTAGGTCTCGTCTTGGTCTCGAACCCTCAAATGTCTTTGTTTTGTTACGGTCTCAACCTTTAGATGTCTTGACCTTGTGTTGGTGTCAACGGTCAGATGTCTTGTTGGTGTCTCAATTTTACACCCCAAATGTCTTGGTCATGTCTTGGTCTCAGGCTTTCGATGTCTTGGTCTCAAACCCCCAATGCTGTGGTCGTGTCTCCCCCCCAATGTCTTGGCCTTGGTGCCGTGTGGTCTTGGTTTTTGCGGTTTTGACTCCAAAACCAACCAGCAGTGCTGAAACGTTGAACTGACCGCTCTGTGAATACGAGCAGTCAAAAAGAACACAAAGACCTTCTAACCTTGTTCATTTAATTTGAGTGTCTTCGCTGATTGGAGTGGTTTTCATGGTCGTGTTACTTGAGAAATTACACAAGTATTTCTTTTTTTTGGCACATGAAATGGGAAGCTGCCGTATTATTACTAACTTCTGAACAGAACCCACTTGCCTCCTTGACACCACGATGTGTCCGTTCCTGCCAACATCGCTGCACACTCGGCGTTGCTTAG
>CAESWR010000019.1:184456-206292 GCA_903171835.1 Mullus surmuletus | reverse complement strand
GAACTTTTAAAAATGCAAACGGGAGCAAGATCTCTTATTAAAATACAATAATTGAAACTTGCGAGCAGATGTAATTAAAGGAAAAAAAACCCGTTACTGTTCTGTAGTTTGGGGACATAAAGGTCTCAGTCACATCTGAGTAAAATAATCGTATTTCTGAAAATGTCATAGGATCTTTTTTAAAGGATATTTCATGTTCGCGGACCCATTGCAATTGCACAATGGACCGAAACACTGCCTTAATTAACAAAACAACAAACATCTGACTGCATCATATGAATCAAATTGAGTGGTTTACTGCTGCAACGAAAAATCTGTTTCTTTGAATTTCATTACAGATTGACGCTCCGTTTCGAGTGGAAAGCCACTTTTTATCAAGCACTTCGGCTCTGGATGATTTTTTTTTTCTCGTCCCTACACAGAAGATCTCAATGGTTCACCATCTAGCTTTATTCAAGCAGGTGGTGTATAAGCAATTACTTCCTGCAGCAATGCTCCACAGCACCATTCAATATCTCCATGGCTCATCGCTGCCCGCCATTCTGCAGCTCTTCTCTGGAGGCGCCACTTGCTATGCATTTGCTCGTGAGGAAACTTACTGAGGCTAGACGGGACCTTTCCAATGTGAGGAGGCAAGTTGTCACTCCACCACGTATGACATTAGCTCCTTCCCCGCTTGAAGTAATTGGTGTGCCTGTCCCTCAGCCCAGAAGGCGATGCGTTCGGGGGCTCAAAAAAGGATGGCGAGGGAATGGAGGTAACGGTTCACCGGCAGTAGGTATGCCTTCACAGAGCCGCTCTGATGAGGTCCCATGAGCTCGGTGCATCTGCTGCCTCAGATAAGCATAGCTCAGATGCCACTGGGAAAGAAGGGGGGGGAGTGGGGGGGGGGAAAGATGGATCTCGTCCTCATCTTTTCCTATTTTAGAATGAAATGAGAAGCAAACTTCCCGGAGTGGTGCGTGGAAACGAGAGTCGAGCCCGCCGAGCCGACGTGGTCATCTGAGACAAGGTGGAACGCCGAAGCACTTCCTTAATCCCAAACAAACATTTCTTGGCCAAAGGCTCCGGCAGCTCCAATCTGAATGTAACTCCAGGCGTCGTCCCGGAGCAAAATTAGAGGAGGGAGGGAAAAGCCCGGCTGGACTCCGTCAACAAACCGCCTCTGCTGTGGCGAGCGCGCGCCGCCACAAATCTGAATTCCGTAAAAAGAGAGAAAGAATCCATTTTTGTCTGGTTTGATTCCTCTCTCCCGGGGCCCCGTGACGGACAGATGGCTGCCGAGATTATACGAGTTGGATGTGCTGCCTGCCTCCTCCCTGAAGTCGCCGTGTTTGATGTTGCAAGGCCGACACTTTCCAAATAATAACAGGCGCGTCGCGGAGCTCCTGCATTATGACTACAGGAAGGCAACAGCTGCACAACATCAGCAGCCATAACGCCACAACATTAACTGCAGCAGGAGAAAAAAAAACAAAAAAACAAAACGCACAGTGACAACATCATCGGTTTGCTGTTTAACTTTTCTCTGAGTGTTTCGCTTTAAGCCCACCAGCCGCCAGCTGCGACGCACCGCGCATCTCCGCCGTTGTGAGACACTCCTGAACTACAAATGCTTCATTATGAATCGATGCCGAAGCAACACGGAGACGACGATGCATTGCTGCTTTCCAATAAGCTGTTTATGATTCAGTGGGGTTTTTAACAAATTTGCAACAACAAAAGAGGAACATTTTGGATTCTTTGACTTACTGAAGCGCAATTCTGCCTTATATTTAATCACACATAACCAATTTAACCCCCAAATATAGATTTATATACCAATGATATGAATGTAGTCTGTATCTGTATATATATTAGTCTATATTCATAGTTATCAACATATGTAAATATGCACAGTAGTTAATAGAACTCTATTATAATGCTTACATCTGTATAGTGGACTGAGATATGTGACATAACACAACTATGCTTCCTCTTGTACATACATGTATAAATACTGTATATAATCACGCACTTACAATGCACTTCTGGATTGGATGCAAAACAACTTTTCATACTTTTTCTGTACGTGTAATGATAATACATTTGAATCCTGATCCTAAACCAATCACTGATCAGGAATATGCATATCTGAGGTTCCTGATGCAATTGCAGGGTACAAACATGTGAATTAATGCTCATGTTTATTTAGTATTGCTCGGTGCACACACACTTTTGCGGCGCATCAGTCACCGAACCAGGCGCTGTGCGGCAGAATGGGTTTTTTTTTTCTCCATTACTGAGGCTACTACTCCACAGATATGGTGAGTTCAAGGTCAAAAAGAGTGGAGAAAACAGTCATCACCTTCAACAAAGAAGAAACAACAAAGCATGTATTTACCCGTTTATGTGTTCCTTTTATCTCTCCTGGGTGGAAAACATCTCAGCTAAATGCAGCTAAAGTCTATTCTGGATTTTCTTTTTTTCACTCTTTTTTTTTTTCCTACCCCCACACTGAGAGTAATCCTTGGCCTGCCAAAAAAGAGAAAGCCTGTGCGAAATGCTGCACGATTTAACATGAATTATGGAACACAACGAATCTGAATCATTCAGTACGACAAACCAAGAAAAGGTCAACACCCTCATCCCTTCAGGTCCCATTCCGCTCCGTACGACTTTGCCAGTGTTACCCAGTTAATGTCTGGCTTAATTAAAGCACCGACAAGATGCTTCCCACCGAACACCTGTATGATCGTAAATCCAGTGGCGCGGCAGCGGCGGCGGGGAATGAGGTTTCAGGGAGCGTGTGTGCGCGCATGCTAAGTGAGTGGCTGAGATTTTTTCCTGCCCCCCCCCCCTTCGTGTGCCGGCGACACCCTTGACCCGCTTGTCACCGATCCGCCGTGACGGCTGAGCGACGGCCGCGGCCCGTCTCTTAACCTTCTTTTAATCAACCTGTCTCTCTGCATCACCTTAGACATAAGAAGGCGGCTGACAGCGAGGGGGGACGAAGGGGGGCATTTGTCTTTGCGTTATGGCCAGACGGCCTCTCCTTGAGAAGCCCACTGGATTCATCAGCGTGATAAAGTGGTGTGTGTTCTTCTTAAGGTAAGCCTTGGGAGGACGGGGCAGGGGGTGGGGGTGGGGGGGGGCAGAGGCGGAAGGTGGGGGACCAAAAAAACGTGGAGGGGAAGTTTGCCTACAATATGTGTGTGCGTGTCAGAGCGCAACGTTTTCTTTGCTCTCCTGTTCTTGTCTGGTACGAAACCTTGAAGGCTGAAGTTTATGAGGGAAATCCAGTCATTGTGGTGCGATGAAACAAAGGCTGAAGGCGTGTTTGTGCCTCAGAGAACACGCATGGCTTGGCCATGACTGACAGTTTTACAAGGTCTTCTGTGCTAATAATCACAATAATAATAATGATAATAACTCAAAGGCTTTTAGTCTTGGTCTAGGACTGCGTGGAGACCGTCGCCGCCGCCGCGTTTTCCACAACAACCAATCACTTCCACTCGATTTTTTACGGCCTTCTTATTAACCCTCCTATTGTGTTTGTTTCGGCCAACAGTCATATGAGCGATAACAATATATTTGATTATAACGACACAATTATTGGTTGATCTTTTTTTACCAGCTCTTCAGCTCTTGGGGGAAAGTACAAATTTCAAACTTCTATTTGCCATGAATGTCCTTGTCGGCCTAATTCACCTGAGCTCATATTGTACAACTCAATTTTGCTTTTAGGATAAAGACTAACAAAAAGAACTATTTATCACAGAGTACTTCCTTCCGATATTCACCAAGGACACTGTTTTGGAACCATTTAAATTTTGTGAATGGTAGCGGAAAATAACATGTTGTGTTCCTGGTCAAAACTGACTAATATGATATATTTAGTAAAACCAAGACCAAAAACTGTACCAACATTATTGTTTGATCCACAGACTGCTGACGTCATCTGATTTCAGTAGACTTAGAAGCCACGTTTACCTGACAAATCCACATCTGCTCTGTCTTTCCCTAATGGTTCTTTGATGTCAATGGCCTTGGTGCCATGTGGTCTTGTTAAAACCTTGGTCTCGGTTTGTGCTGTTTCTGCTGGTCACTTCACAACACTAGTTGGGTTCTTCTTTACTTTTATTTTCCAAACAGTTTGAGATCAAGTCAAAGACAGCGAGCCCACATTTAGACGTAATCCTGAAGGCTACTGGACTTAACGTGCACACTTCAAAGGTCTGCGGCATCACATCGAATCGGTCACGGCGTCGTCACGCAGGGAAGTGGATCAAACAACGCGGTTATTATCCACCGCGTTGTTTCTCCACCTCTCATCTCGCCTCGGCGGAAGATTCAATCTGTATGATTTCAGGCAGCCGCCGACTTGTTTCCTCTCTAAGTCTCCACCTGCCTGTCATCTCAGATACTCTCCAGCAGAGCTTTTGTTTTGCCTCCTGCCAAACCTGCGTCTTTGTGACTCACCCAGAGCTTCCTCTCCTGCCAGCCCCCGCCTTAAGCATATGCACGCTATTATTCATGCCCAAGAACTTTCATACTTGATAAACGCGAGGAAATCCTTAACCCGGCCCACCCACTCGAGAGGAGGCAGCCATGAGCATCTGCTGCCTCCTCCCAGCCCAGCGCCGGCGCGGCTCCTTCACAGGTTGGAGGTTGGTGCTCCGACACAAGGGTTGGCTCACTTTCCCAATCAAAATGGAATATGCTAATCTCAAAAGCTCGACTTCTTTGCCTTTACAGACTCAGGATTATTAACTGAGGAAGAAACAACAACAACTATTGATATTAAAAGTCTAAACTTCATTGATTTGTTCTTTCCTGGGCTCATGTAGTTTAGCTCGCTGACATCATAGTTTGAAAAGTACATCATCCTCTCTTTACCGGCGGCATTTCCTCATGTCCTTCCACGGCCTTCAAGGACAAAATTCCACCACCACAGCGTCTCCGCTTTCCGGCAATCAAAGTTGGAGGCCGGTACCTTGCACACTTCGCACACCTCGCAGCCCCTGGGGGGCCGCGGGGGGCCAGAGTGATGATTGGAATCATATCCCGAGCGCTCCTCACCACCGCCGTCTTATCCACCTTTGTCTGTGATAATCTAAAGCAGCGGCTAATTGATTACCTGCTGGAATGTAAAAAGGAGCGAAAAGGTCAAGGTATGGCACCGGGCAAAGGACAAACACCACGGGCGGCGCCAAAAGGTCACAGCCCCCTTTTTATTTTTTTATATTTTGGAAGAAAAGGAACAGCAGATGAGCTAACAGGAATCCCAGGGGGGGCACAGCGTGAGTAATTTCAGGGCAGGCAGCAGTCTTGTCTAAATATAAGCGCTCAAGCTGTGCTGGCTGGCACACGTTGAAGCACCAGTTCTTGAGACAATGTTGAAATTCAGGTCAGGAGGAGACGGCAGCGCCATGAAAACCGTAAGCCGCGCCTGACAGGAGTGAGCGCGGCACGATGAGAGGCAATCCATGGGCAAAAGATATACCAACCAAACACACAATTTATATCATTATTTGAAAGCTTATGTTTGGGTTTCGCATTGTGGGATGCAGATCATGTAGAATAAAACACATGACATCGACTAATGACAAAACTGCTTCTCCATCTGCTCTCGTCTTCATGTCGAGATTATGATAGTCAGTTTATAAGACTGAATTCCAACCAATATTAGGCCGCGTCTTTGCCATTTCCAACCAGTTTGCGTAATGTAATTAACAACTGCATGCAAGGAAACACCATTTGCCGACTCTATGATGTGCAAAATGGCCGCAACCAGGAAGTAAGAGGCGTTTGCATATGTCCATTATTACCGTGTTGGAGATATTAAGCCCTATTGAGAGTGAGAGAGAGACTCTGCCACATCTGAGTGCGTTAGCGAAGATATACACCCGTGCACACACAGTTTAAATCCATTATCGCGATGCACGGCAATTGTCTCCGTCCTCAAGGGTCCGTAATACTCTAGTGTCTATTATTGTGATTTGCTGAGCTCTGATGTAAAGGGGAAAAAGAGAGAGAGAGAATCCATTTATTTGCCTTTGCTGCTTTTAAGATAGTGTCTGAGGAGAACACCACTTTGGCCTTTTTATCCCCCCACCCTCACCCACCTCCAACAAAAAAAACAAAAAAAAGGCAATGGAGCGAAATGGCGGTGACAGCCACATCCTCACAGCGGCGGGGGCAGACATTGCTTGTTAACACATGGAGAATAAAACAAGACTAATGTACATTTCAAGGACAAAGAGAAAGAAAAAATTGTGAATAATTGAAAGCACTCTCGCTAGGACGACGTGTTAAAAGAGCCTGACAATCACATCACATTGCTTTCACTTTTCCAGTCAGTTTCCGCTCTGGTGCCGGGTAGCCCCCACTGGCGCGCCCAGGCATTAGATATTCCTTCACGTAAGCTCTGCTGCTCCCTTGAGTGCCTGAGTAGTATTCAAGGTACAAAGGGGAGATAGTGTTTGCAGGCTTTGATTTACCGTCGGGGCCACGTAAGATGGGAGTCAAACTGCACCAAATACCGGGCTTAGCAGACAGCAGTTAACCGACACGACTCCCCGAGGGGCCGCGGGTCCTTCTTGTCAGCTTGACATACTTCATGTTGCCATTTGCACTTTTACCAAGGGGGGTTGTAGTGTGTGTGTGTGTGTGGTGGGGGGGTTCCCCTCCCTCCTCCTCCCTATGGAGCCCTCCGGAGGACTCTCCTGGCGTGATGAGGGAGTGAGAATTCAAGGGTAGCGCAGGTTTTTGCAGGCTTTACCATTCCGGGCCAAAGGGTCGGCTGACCCCGGCGCTGCAGGCAAACTTTCTGCATATGCAGTGTTGGGGAGTGACGGGTTACGTGTGATTACGTAAATGTAACATGTTACATTACTGGGAGAAAATGTGTAATTGAATGAATTGAAACAGTTGCTTTTTGGAAATGTCCATGTTTCCGATTTTAGTTAGATCTGAACAATTGCTGTAAAAGCTCAGATTTCTCAAATAGTTTTTTTTCAGTTAGATACCAATGCTTGTGATTGGCTCCCTCTGGTCATGTGCCATTGTGCCGCGAGACTCAATCGACTTGTTGATGGAACGGCAGTCAGCAACAATGTCGGAGGCGCACAAGACTACGTTCCTGAGTTGGAAATAGAAAAAAACACTTTGTGCAGACAGCAGATAAGGGCCCAAAAAATGTTACAGAAAGTGATCTGTTACATTTGTTCTAACAGTAGAAGTAAGTTACTGAAGTTCAATCTTGAGGAGTTGTGTCTTTATGTAGTCTAAGGTTAACACTGTCAGGCCTTAAAATGAGAAAATCGTTTAACAGTTGGGAACATTCATTCAAAATTAAGAAAAGTAATCAAAATGTAATCAAATGTAAAAAGTTACATTACTTTGAGAAAGCACTTGAAACAGTAACACTACTATTACATTTTCAACAGGGTAACTTGTAATTGTAACCAACTACACTTCCAAAGTAATAATCCCAACACTGTGCATATGCAATGGACGAATGCTGCAGCATGAAAAGTCTTAAAAAAAAAAAAAAAAAAGAAGAGTAACTGTTAAATTAGCTCGGCTGACTATAGCACAATCTGACACCCTCTGCCAGACTTGCAACTCTTGGCCTTTTTTATTGTTTGCTTCGTGGTTTTATAAAGGTATTTTAGGAGCGCCCCGGGAGTTGAATATGCCCCATTTGCTGACACATGTATATTTCATAAAGTGTCAGGGCTGCAGATCAAGGTGAGGAGGGGCCAGTAATATCCATGACACATATTATCATTATTTTTATTTTTTTTCTGTAAAGTCTGATGCAAAACGCCTCTTCCGGCGTTTATGCGGGATAAATTGTCGATGCGCTCACATTTGGTGGTTAATGTCAGAGTTCTGCAGATTAGGCAGGATGACCCACTGGCACGCTGATGATCATTCACTGCCACGACCCATCAATCAGATCGGGGGTGTCGGGAGATACGGCGGCTTGATTGATACTATGTGTCATCGTGCTGTGAACAGAATTCGATTTAGGTGCCGGTGACTGAGAGCCGCGGGGGAAGATGGTCAATATGTTGCTTGCCAAACTGTAATTAGCCAACTGGGCCCTTTTGTGCCGGGGCAAGGTAACATTAACATCAATTGTCAGGTTTGATATACATGTTGAATGTGAAATGTGGGGATTTAAGGGTCATGCTGTGTTTATTAGAGACTGGAAATAGTGTCCGTAATCCATGAGATCAATCAGTGTTGGCAGCCTAATAAAGTATTACACTGCAGTTTTTTCCCCATAGCTCTGCCTGGTATACAGTTATTTGCATATTTAGAGTCAAAAAATACCCAGGGAAGCACGTATACCGTGTTAAAATACATATACAGCAGGGTTTTTTTGTGTGCGTCTGTTATGAAAGATGTGGATTCAAGATGAGTTTCAGCGGAGTGCTTTCCAAATGAGACACGCCGCGGTTGAACTCATTAATGGACGGGGAGGAACGAGAGGAACAGAGATCATATTTATGAGATGAAACGCGCAGATGATTGTGTGTGTGTGAGCGAGCGAGCGAGTGAGCGCGCCAGCAGACACACACAATGAAGCGCACACTTTCCAGACAGTAGAGTGATGGCATGTAATTATTTCCTCAATGGCCGACCATGTGTTTATCAGAATGGTAATGTATGCATAATAACAGGCTCCGCAACGCCTGCAAGAATGTCAAGGCTGTCGGCCTGTCAATCATGCCTCAAAATAGAATGACAAATAAGTATGCAGCGCTGTCATGCTAAATGACACACGGAGCCCCCCCCCCCTCCCACCGCCACCAGCACTCCGCGTACCCCCCAGGCCGCAAAATAACAGGCCGGCATATGTGATGGAATGATTGTATCAGGGAGTGTGAGGAGTGGGTGGTCATTTGGCCACCGGCAAAACAGCACCTGAGTCTATTTCACCACCCAAAAAAGCGAACTAGGTGCAGACACAATGGCAGACAAAGAACAACCTTGAAAAGTCTGGACAAAGGTTCCCATCATGCAGTGCAGAAGCCCACTTGTAGCTGTTATGGAGCTTTCAGGACTTCCCTCTAAGAGCCCCGCCCCCCTCCTGGCCAATCCAACCCGCCAACATTACCACAGCAAAAAGAAATTCAAGGTTTGAGCTCCTCTCGATGCACCGGAGGGCGTGAGAGGATGCCAACGTCGGACTCTCTCAGACCGAAACACGCAGGATTTGGAAGCCAGAAGAAGTTAAAAAAAAGAAGGAAGAGAAGGAGGATGTTTTACCTGGAGGGGCGACGAGATTCAAGGAGGAGGAGGCAAGAGACTTTTGTTTGTGAGCGAATCAGACGATGCTTTTTTGTGTGTGTGAGTGTGTGTGAGATGTCCTGCCTCCTGCAGCCTCTACCCAGGTGCCACCTTCCTCAGACAAAAGGTTTTGAAGGTGAAATTGGATCTGTCATTGGCAATCTCTTGTCCAAAATCTCCGCTCAAAACTCGATTGCTTCCCAGCCGGGCTCTTTCTACAACGCCGCTGAATGTGAAGCTGAGTCAGTGAGCAAAATAACTAAAATAGAGCAAAACTATGAAAAAAATGTTTTCAGGATCTCACTTGACTCTACATTAACACGTCGTCAATAAGCCTTTGTAACCAGAATATTAGCAATAACCCGGTTGGGCACGACCATGAAAACACCAATAACACATCTGAATAAGCGGAACATGCTCATATACCAGGATCTCCACATCAAAAGCTGCACATGTTCTATCAGCAAGGAATATTGGTCTTTGGAGTCCAGGAACTCCTTGTAAACATGGCCAAAGGCGAGAGCAACACCACGCCACACTTTTGGAGTGAGGAGGAAACCAATCACTTCATCAGTGTGATGAAAGACACAAACATCCTGGCACTTGGAGACGCGAGAAAGTAGCAGGATATCCCAATTGATAACCATGTTTGCTCAAACATGGAAACGACTTATTCCCAATGTTTCACTAACCGGAATATGGACCGTTACCCCAACATTGACTGATTGGAAACGTTGTTTCTGAAGGACTCATCAACATCTGCTTTGTCTTGTTATACAGAAAAATGTGATTATCAGCATCTATGGGACTGTTTTTTTTCTCGGAAATTTGTTCAAAGATGGTGATTTGGAGGAAAAGGCCATGGTGGATGAAGAGACAGTGGGGGGCGGAGACGGCAATGGAAACCAGTCAGGCTCCCCAGATGGGCCCCACTATGTGTCCATATAAACCCCAAAGGCTTATCTGGAGATTTTAGCCTCCGGTGCTGGACCGCACGCGGTGAGGGATTACAGCCGAGGTGCGAGAGAGATCAGCTTTCAATCGACATACAAGGTGAGGGAGATAAAACACAGCGCTCACACTCGCGTGGGTGAATTATTCAAGTCGATGCATGTTTCTGTGAAGCACATTTAGGCAGCAGAGACACACGGACGTCCACGTTCAGGGTGGACTTCAGTTTCCTTAAAGGAGCCATTATCTGGAAAACTGCACCTAAATAAGAGGCTATCTTCCTTTAACAAAAATGGCCTCACGCAGAGAGGATAGGTTCAAAATGAATGAATAAATAAACAAAGCTTTGCCCCTTTCCATCTCCTTGTCTCCTGTTTTTGCGCTCCGACTCTGTCCGAAACATGCACACGTCCTCGCGGCCGGGTCGACTGGGGCTGCCGAATTGGTGAGGTTGCTATGCACACGTTGCTATGGCTGCATCTGTAGAAGCCACTCCCCCTGCTCGTCTCGCACTCCCAATTGGGAGTCTTCTCTTTCCTCCCGCGAGCAACATGATAAATGATTCCAAAATAAAAGCAATATTGAATTATTTTTTGCAAACTTTATGCCATTCATCATCTCTTAAAGAGGTATAAACGCCAGGTAATGGCTCCTTTAAGTTGAGTCATACTTTCTCTGTCTTCGGGGGGAAAAAATCGTCTTGATTGGCTTCATTCATCACCGGTTTGACACCGGCTTTATTGAGAAATTCCGAGCTCAAACCACAACAGTGATGGAGGAACCACAACTCATCAAAGATACAATAGCTCAGTCCTGAAATGTGAACTGGCGAGAACGCCGCTGTCATAGCTGTCACCGGCTGGCTGGCTGCCACCACGATGCAGCGCATCACCACGGGGAAAAAAAAAAGAGAGAAAAAAGTGTTTATTCTCCTCTCCTCTCGCCTCGCCCGAGCCCGGAGCAAATCTTTAACAAAATTGTGACGGACAATAAAGAGTTTGTGGCGGCACGGAGCGCCGCTGCAACTGCATTAAAAACGTATGAGCGCCCGCTCGGCTGATTCCTCTGTTCCTCATCGGTTGTGGCAACGAGGCGCCGCGGCTGTCGCTCGCCGGCTCAGAGGAGCACACAGCCAAGGACACTGGGAGCAAAAAAAAAAAAGAAAAGAACTCACCAGTGTAAATCTTTAAACAATGAGGTCACCTGCACAGAGTTAAAAGAATGAATGCGGCAGCCGGGGGGACGGGATGGCGTGTCAGTCTGTGTGAGACCGCGCCGCTGAATTGAGTTAACCAAGCAGAATCGTCTTACAATAATCAATTCTTAATTTCATGCTGAGTGCCTCAGATTAATCTGTGCAGCAAGGAGAAGAGGGTGAGCTTTGATTTCAAGCTGTGTTGCCGTGCTGCTTGTTAAACGCAAAAGACACGCGGGCGCTCCTTCTGAGTGGGGAAGTGGAGTAGTGGGCGGAGCTTCCTCGGAAGTTGAAAGTAGAAAACCGTTGCGCCATCGTTATTGCTAGAAAACACTTCTCAGAACCAGGGAACCCCCCCCCCCACACCCCACACACACACACACACACACACAACTACACACACACCGCTCCCCACTGAGAGGAAATTTCTACACTTGAGGGGAAAGATACTAATTGTCAGCGTAATTAATGAGTTTTTTTTTCCTTCAAATCAATCAGTTTGTTTCACTGTCGTTAAGTTTGAGCCACACATATTCTCTCTGTAATTGTTGCCTGTCGGAGGATTAAACATTGTTAATACTCAAATCACAGCTGCTTCACTTCAAATTGCTCACAAAAAAAGAGAACATTTCCAGAAATCAACAAACCACAAAGCAAATCTCAGCTTTTGCAAAGTTAGCTTCTGGGGGATGGACTGGGACCCTCCCTGTGGCGCCTCTTTGACCCCCACCGGGCAGCAGAGGACCCTGAAAAGTGCATTATGGGCGTTCTGAAGTTGTGGAGGCAAATCAATCTAATACCTCTAATCTCTCCTCGCCTAAATGAGAGCAATTGCCAGTTTAACACACACACACACACACACACACACACACATACACTTGTGACAATAGTGGAATGGAAAAATGCGCTAATTTGTTTTGTTAATTTAACAGTTTTTCTTCCGAATGCGAGGCGAGATGACAGCGGGAAGTGCTCACAGCCCCTCCTCGTTATGATTACTGCCGCAACTTAGTGCCAACTGAGTCTGCGGGATTTGAAATATGACGGCACTTTGGTTCCGACCAGAGGCGGGCTGGGACGAGACCGGGATTTTACCAGAGCGGCCCACTCAGTACACGGCAGTACCAGAGCGGCCCACTGAGTACCAGATTATACAGCACTGGTCACCGGTCAACAAGCGGGGGGACAAGGTATGGGTGGTGGATGCGACACAAAAACAACAACAACTTTTTTGGGGGGAGTTTTTTCAGGAAACTCCGGTTCGGCCCCTTGTTCCGACGGATCCGTTCAGCCTCGGACGAAGATGCCATCGCGATTACGTAGTTTCTTGCAGGAATGGACGAGGGGGGGGGGCATAATGCATCGCACACATCGAGAGGCTGAGAATTATTCTCTGTAAGGATGTTTAGCAAGGGTGTCCCGCCATGCATTTAAATGACCTCTTAGAGCGTGTGTGTATGTGTGTGTGGGTGTGTGTGTGTGTGGGAGGGGGGTTATAAGCTTTTTCAATGTATAATCAGCAATATCTAAGTCGGATCAGCGCGCTTCAGCAAACAGTTTATTGAATCAAAACCAGCAGATTTTTCCCTTAATGACGTGTTGAGTCGGCAACGCTGACAGCAGCAGAGATACGTTACATATCGTCTTATACAATTTTCATCAGGATCTCCTCCAGGACGACCTTGATCGCAGCAAACTGGTTCTCAACCCACACACACACACACACACACATACACACACACACACACACTCCCACACACACACATAAACAAACCTGCACACACTTGGGCGCGGGACACACTCTCTAATCACTGGGGCCAATCTGGTGAAAACAATCACCGAGTTAATTGAGAGCAGTTTAGGAGATGAGTGTATCAAACACACACACACACACACACACACACACACACACACACATCTCAACACAGAGGAAGAGAGCTTACAGGGACGTCTTAGTTATTTACTGAGTCATTTCTCTTATCACTTAAGCTTTGTAAACAGCCAACGGGGAGGTAATGCAATCTCCGGTGCTGCCTGCTCGAGTCTCAGATCGGTGCAAAGGATAACGAAAATAAATAAATAAATGAATAAATAAATGATAGAATTTAAAAAAGCNNCCCCCCCCCCCCCCCACCTTCTCCCCCCGGTCCATCATTCATGACAAAGTGACGACCCCACAAGGTGACGTTTGGCAGAGAAGCTTATACATCACACACTGCCTGCTATTTCTATTTATGACAGCCGTGTGAGTTTTTTATCCCCCCGTCGCCATGGAAATGTTAAGATTAAAGCTTGCGTGCATGCCGGGACCCCCCCCCCCACCCGTGAACCCCTCAGTCAATACCCTGATATGGAGCCGTGCCCGTCAAGGATTGATTTAGTCGCTGACCTTGTGTAATTGAGTCGTAACTAATTGTAATTAGCAATCAGAGGATGGAACCACCCACCTTGTAGAGAGCGAGCGCCACATCTACCGTTGGCGGTGGCTGTCACTTTTACTGCTCGTCAACGTGTGTGTGTGTGTGTGTGTGTCACAGGGGGGCGGCGTCCATACAAGGAAATGAATCAGTCTGCTTATAACAGAATTAATATGGGATAGGTTTATTATTACGAAAAGCGGATAAATCTCAAGTAATCAACGGCGGTGCCTCCAAAGCCGTTAGTCACTCCGGTTTTTATTCCCTAAAACTTTCCATGCAATTTTAAAGCCCGTCTGACATGTATTACAAAGTGTTACAAAGTAAAATCTATCGCCCTGTGGTGCGGAGCATTAATTGCTTTCAACTGCTAAGGTGGTTTAAAATAACGAAGAGGAGAAAAAAGAAGTTTCTAATGTTGATTTACTGTGAGTCTTTGTTCCATTTTCATTGTAATTCCATATCCGGCGTCGTTGTGTTGTGTTATTTTACGCTGCCTAAGCATTGAAATGATTGTTTAATTTTTAAATTCAAAGTCATGATGTCTCGATGATGGACAACGAAAAACAATTTAAGTCCGTGCTTGTTCCTAATAAATTTGCTAATTAATGCATAACGACAGAAAATTGGATGTGAAAACAAGCGATATATAAAATTGGATATAAAAAAATCACTTTACTCATCCAGCTCATTATCCTCCAAGCTAAAAATACATCAATCTTTCCCCTCGCTTTACAACAATTTCCTAATTAGGTAAAAAAAGTGAGTTCACATGTGCGTGATTTGTTGTCTTTCAGCGATGCATCAACAGTTACATACCCCCCCCGCCCCCCCCACCCAATTGTTGGAAGACACTCGCTAAAGTTCCCCCATGGAGGCAAAAAAATGCTGTAATGATAAACTGCCCGTTTGGGTGGCAGAAACATTGATTGCCACTTGTAGAACATGTAAAGATGTACTTCAGTGCCCTCGTCAGTGGCGAAGTGTAGGTGCCCCTTTTTTTCTTTTCGCCCCTGCCCTTCAAAAAGTCTATGCGCGCCACTGCATATACGCTCAGTTCCCCCAACACGAAAAAATTAAAACACACAGGCCTCACTTATTGCCATGGCAACTTACACTAAGTACTCCCAACTCACAGTGAAGATTTGGTGTCTCGGCAGTAAAGACTCTTAAGTCAGGGATTTTTTCTCCTCGCTCTCTCTCCCCCCTGCCACATCATTCTTACAAGGACATAACAATTTAGCGAGCAAAACGGAGCATTTATCCCGATAATTCCGGTGACACCCCGCAGACACGGAATCCTCATTGTCTCGTTTACCGAGCGCCCGAGCCGCGCGCAGACAAATCAAAGCCCCACCGGTTGCCGCTTTTGAATAGTAGTTTGAAACAGACAGGGGTAAAAATCTGCTAAAAACCGAAGTGCACGGTCACTTTGCGAACAAATACCGCCTTAAAAATCACAGCATCACATTTAAAGGCTAATCCGCAGCTCCCGGCAGCTGCTGTTTGTTTGCATACGGAGCAGATGTTGCGGGTGGTATTTTTGGTTCAGATTTTTTATTTTTTCTGTTGTTGTGAAACAGAGGAAATTTGTCGAGTGAGTGATCAAAAAGCAGAGATAACACGCCGAGACATGCTGGCGAAAGGCAGCGAGCAACTTGGGTTGTCGTTTCGGGGTCGGGGCGGCGGACCTTGCAGCTGTGTGGAGATGATTTCTTTCAAACGGCAACGTTTTTAGACTTCCAATCTAAGTGAACGCGTCAACACGACAAAGATGATGTTTATGGGTTCTTTTTAGGAGGAGAAAGTGCTTAACTTGGAGCAGCTTGATTGCCACAGATTCACTCCCACCGCGGCCGAGTCGCTCCTGCTGTCGATCAGACGGTGAATCATCAAATCCACTCGCAACCTCCAAAAAACACTGCAATTGCAATTCGGTATTTGTCCGAGTGCAGTTTGAAATGATAATGAGAAGCCTTTCGATTTTAATTGATTTCCTCTGGGTAGCTGGATTTCTGCTGGGTAATAAATTTATTAGATTTTTTTTCCCCCTCACTCATAAATCAACTGGACCCGCCGTAAAATATGCATCAGTTCAATGAGAATGATGTTATAAGCAGAACCTCGAACAGCTGAAGCCACACACTACAACTGTCTTAATTGTTTTTTTTGTTTCATTTTTCCGACAAAATGATATAATATTGATTAATTAATTGGAAATGTCCCCACTGTGGCACTAATAAAGGAACATGTTATCTAATCTTAACCCTCAAGTGTTCCTCAAAAAAGAAAAACCTTCTCAATCGTCCCTCAGGACAAAAATAAAGTCCTCTCCCTAAAGACTGCTGTAAAAATAACATATTCATATTTTTCCACTTTAAAGGATTCAATCTTTTTAATCGACCTCAGCCTGAAATATATCAAATATTATTTATTTGGGAGGATTTTAATCCCTTTAAATGCCAGTTTGTTTACGCAACTCAACAGTATTTCAATCGGAAAAACACAAAAACTCAAAAAATTTCCATAAAATGCAATTCAAGGAGGATTTAATTATCATGATTAGAGCCTAAGATGGGTGAATGATTCGCAGCAACACTGAATTTGAGGCATTTTCATTTTTTCTGAAGTGACAGATTTGTAAAGCAAATTCTCTTATCCAGTTACTTCTCATTTAAGAACGCACACCAGAATTTCAAATTTTAAAGAAAACGAATATCCTTCACAAAAATTGACCTATATTCATCCAACACGGACAAAATGGAAATTGGAGAAATCGTCCGCAGGAACTCTTAAGGGTTAAGCAGTCGCCGTTTATGAATATATTTGTCACTTGCAGGATGTCGTAATAGACGGATGTTGGCGTTGGGTTAAATTTTCAACACCAGCAAAAAGAAAAGTCAACCGACAATCGCTTCCAAAAGTCATCGCAGGGACCTCGGAGCATATTCATATTCATTCTGGGGGAATCGCACTTCAGTTCAGAGGCGAGAGACGAGACTTACATAAACAAATGTGACTGTATGCTGCACTCTAATCCTACTTAAGTTCAATGCTCTCGGGGTTCTTTTGTTGGAAAGGAAATTGGAGTTGCTTGCCAGTTTTTTTTTGAGAGACTCTACTGTCTCTAAAGAAGATGAGAAGAATATAAGCTCTCCTCAGTAAGACGGTCAGTTTTTTGTTGTTGTTGTTGCTGTTTAGCAAGGACGAGAACTCGTCCGCTGGTTCGCGGTCATCCCTCGGCGCCGCGCGTTTTGAATAGAGCTGAATTAGCGAGTCAGTAAATCAAACCAAAGCGCCAAAGAAGTGGCAAAGGGAGTCCAAACTGCAGAGATTGGAAAAGAGAGTCTGCGAGGTTACAAAACAGTTTTTAATGTTGTCCAGGAAAGTTTAATTTGAGTCTACCCAAACACTGAGCGCCGAAAAAAAAGAGGATCTCGCCCGCGTAAACAAAGCCGAGGCCGTCCATCTATGACATGATTAACAATGATTAGTCCGTCTCCTCACAAAGTAACAGGATACGCGATGTGGAAAGAGCTCTTTTGCCTCGTTCCCCGGTGTCCCTTTGAAAGGAAGATATATTGTGGGTAGTGGAGGAAATCCGTCCCTCGCCGTGGCATGTATATAGCCGCAAAGACCTTCAGATGGCCCCAGGAGGGAAGATAAAGCCACAAAATGCTGCAGTCAGCCCCATCGGCTCAGCAGGCGCAGATCCATAATTTAAGCAGATAGCCGCCAAAGCATTAACAGGCGCGCAACAACTCGGCATCAACGCGTTTCATAACGCAGAGATCAGAATCCCACTTGTCAGAATGGTCAAGTGCGGTTAACCTCCTTTGTCCTTGACGGATTCCCAGCGAGGGAGGAATAACGCTGGCGGTATTTGCGTTGGAACGAACCATTACGGCCGACGGGAGCGCCTTGGACGTCAAGGTGAAATTCCTTCTTCCAAGTTATTTCGAATTCCACACGTTCTTTCCCCCCACCCTTTTCTTCCTGCGAGAAAGTATTGCAACCTGACCTCGCTGGCGGTCACACCGATAACAACAATGGGAGTGTGGGTAATAATGGGTGGTTGGGGGGAGGTGTCGCGCCCCCCCCCGCTGCCCCCGCCAAGCAGATTCCATGGATTCATCAGGAAAAAGTCAAGGTGCAATTTCTGTTTTCAGCATTCTTCATCCAATCAAAGCGCACAGCCAATCAACTAGTGTCTCTGAAATCGCCCTTTAAGTCCCTCTGAGATTTCACTGGCCTTTTGTTTCAAAGTCGCCTAAAATAGCGGGAGCCTTTCCCCAAAAACTGGGATAAAAGTTGCAGTGTTTTATAGGTTTTTGTTGCGATTACTTTGCTGGAGGAAGTATAAGTTGGGAAAATGAAAAAACATTAATTAAAAGAACAAATGGTCCTATGAGGGAGAATTGTTGGAGTTTATTAGTTAGGTCAAACATTCGATGTTTTTAATACAAAAGCTGCACCGTAGCTCGCAGACAGAGAGCTGCAGCACTCACAGCCCTCGCATACAGGCAAGGATAACACATTTTGCTGAACAATATGTTTCCCTCAGATTATTTCCGATAAATGATATTATTGTCAACATTACATTGAGATAATTTTGTAATGTGATGATTATATGGCATAATAACGCAAGTACATTTCTTAAGAGTATTTAACATTACAGTTGGATTGTCAAGAACTTTGACGAGGCTCACTCCCCCCAATGACTCAAAGATAGTGGATGACTGACACTCCATTCATTCCACCATGGAACCAACGTTTCCAGGCAACCGATGCACAGAGTGAACCCTCTTGCTTTGTTTCTACCTGCACCTGATGTGTTGCTGATATGCCTGATCTGTTAACTGTCTGTGTTCATGGAATTACCTTGGATTGTTTAGGGTCTGGTTAAAATTTAGGTAGAAAGAGGCATTGTTTTCATAATTTATTGCATTATTGTGTGATGTTCCGGGCCCCCATTCATAAGCTACGGATAGCGTCTGGGGAGACGCCTTTTACAAAATCATATCTTGCTTCAAATTATGGAATGAAAATGTATTTTAAATGATTGCATTTGAAAATAAACGAAACAAAACAAAAGTTGCAGTGATTGTTTAAAACGGCAACATCGCCTTGAATTGGCAATGATTGGTTGGATTCGCATTGATGAACATCGCAGATCATCCTAATGTTGAACATCACGAAATCCTGGAGGGTCTGGCTTTAGCCACGGAGGGGAGGAGAGGGGAGGGGAGGGGGCGGGGCCTCTCGCTCCAGGCCTCACCATCCGCGCAGATAGCCATCGCTGTGTCTCATGTGTTTGACTCACAAATCCTAAAACCCCCACATCTTTTCACAGACCTCACACAGCCGAGTTTACTGTCAAGGAAGGCGTCTTCCAATAATCAGCGACTCAGAATTCTCGCCGCTTGTTCAACCACAGATGGTTGCTTTACACCTGCTCGACTCCAGAGGAGGCCGTTAATCATGCAGAGAATTAGAAGACCCCCAAAAAAGGGGAGACATTTCAAGCTAAATGTGGTTTCTGGAGGTTCCAGGGGAGTGTTGTACCTTCCTGTCCAGTAATGTGGGCTTGCTAGGTGGATTAACAGCGGTCCTAAGCTGAGTGCTACAGATTGTCGGGATTTAGAGATTTGGTGGGGAGGGATTGATGGGAGTGCGTGTAGATCGGTGTGGAGATTGAGAGCAGATGGCTGTGATTTGGGCACGATTATCCAGACGGTATTGTCACTGATCTCCATCATCCTGTTTCATTTTCTCAGGAAGTGCAGCTCATCTCGGGCCGGGGATCCAGCTGCCCCAATCCCAGGCAATGGACCCAGTTAATGGGGAGGATTAGCGCTACCTCTCCCCGCCCTGCGCTCGCCGCTGCACCGACTCCTCCCCCTCCCCTCCCTCGACCCGGCGAGTTCCAACTTTGCCGGGAAAAATAAATAAATAAAAAGAAAAGTCGATGTTACAAAACAAGCCGGGCGGATCCTGCTTCTACTCGGCCGCGTGGCTTCTCAGGGTAATGTGAGCGGACGCGGCTCCCAGCGAGTCCTGCAGAGTCTGTTGATGAGCGTTACTGGGCAGGGCAGGTAGGAAATGGGGGGTTGCCCAGGGCGACCGCAGGCCAGCGCTGATCAAATGGATCTGAGGCATCTTCTCAATGTGACATCTTACAAACTGGCTCCATTTTATATATTTTGCTTTTTTATTTATTTATTCTTTTTTATTTTTTCCGCCTCTCCTCCCACATGGTTCTTTCATCCTTTGTTTTCCCTTTCTGGCTTATTTATAGAATTATTGCTGTTGTTATTGCTCTTCTATTACTATTGCTGTCACAACTATTATTACTCATATTGTTATCATTGTTATGACTCGTATCACTATTAGGGGTGTCCCGATACGATATTGATGTTGGTCCTGTATCAGCAAAAAAGATGAGTATCGGATTATATCGGCCTGCATCTAAAATCTCCGTACTAAGCACTCCGATGCAAGCGGTCCAAGCTCCATTACTTCTATGTAGGTTGTTCTAATGTTTAAGGTTCAAATGTATTTAAGTCATTGGTTGATAATAAATGGGTCAGTTTTTCTGTCTTTTGTTCTCTGTTTGAGTAATATCACCTGATCAAGCCTTTTCTAACATTCCATACTACAGAATAAGTCATAAAAGTATTGTTACTGCCAGCACGATCACTGCAACCACCATTTGTATTATAAGTCATACCTGAATCATACCTTACACACACTTTGTACACACACCAATGTATGTCCACTGTGTTGTTTGTTATGTATTTCCCATAAAGAAAAGAAAAAAATAGTGGAACATTCGCCATTCAGGCAAGGTGGTGGTGGGTGGGGGGGGGGGTGGACAAATGCTCCGGACAGGGCGCGCCAATGGCCCACCGCCAAAAAAGACTCGCCAAAGAGAGGAAATTAATTTGAGGGCTATAGCGGAGTGGCGAGCGTCGGAAGGCAAACAATATTAATCTGGAATGCGAGCATATGTCGTGGGGACGTTTCTTGGCACGGCCGAGTGCATTAACAGCCAGTTTCTATCAAGCGCAATGGTACGTCCAAAGCCTAGGTCGCGCCAAGGTCAACCAATCTTTCCTCACACGGGCACGTTTAAAACAAGGTTAATCCTGCCGCCGTGTCTGCGCTGCAGAGGGCGAGCTCGCCGAGCGCCCGGCTGAAAGCCTCGGGGAAGCTGCTCCTCGGCCCCGGACACACTCCTAAAATTGAGATATTTGGCAGCGCAAGGCATAAATGTCTGCTTTTTTTTTTTTTCTTCAACAATTTAACCGCAGTTGCTCAATTTCTCCCTTGAATCGCTACAGGATAGAAAGAAAATCTATAAATAATAATATTTTTAAAGACATTTTTCATTAACCTTCACACTTTTTTTAAGCGGGTGTGAAAGATTCATTTTTAGATATTACATTGACGAAGCGTCTGCAGCGTGGCCCGGGTGATGCGTGTAGCGGGAGCAAAATGTGTAAAACATGATTAATCTCGACCCATGTTTAAAAAAGAAAAAGAAAAGATCCTGGTTTAGAAGAGCTGTCAGAGTAATTTACACCAGTGTGAGGTGTGAGTGAGGCTCTCACCACCAAAACCATTAACAAAAAAACTCCCCTATTCCATTTTATACTCGTGCATTGTCTGTGTGATGGGAGCTGTCATGGATGTGTGTGTGTGTGTGTGTGTGTGTGTGTGTGTGCTGGCAGTGATATACAAGGCCCGGGGCAGGCGGCAAAACACAGCGGCTCTAAATTTGGAGTTAGTGGCACCTTAATAATGAGAGCCAGGGCGCGTGATCGGGCGGGCCAGATTACAAGACCCTAACCCCCCCCCCACACACACACACACACACAAACACACACACACCGAACTGACTTCCTTTTGACCGCAGAAGAAAAAGAAGAAGGAGGAGAGAAAGTTAGTGTGAGTGTCAGATCAATGTTTCCACTTTAAATGAGTAA
>CAESWR010000019.1:169269-182469 GCA_903171835.1 Mullus surmuletus | reverse complement strand
ACAGGTGTAAATTGATGCCTTTTACATTCTAATCACAGAATTCCTCAGCTTTCATCAGCAATAATGGATCAAACTCTCACAATATCAGTTACTTTTGACATCTTTTAAGTAAGTTAAAAGTTCCAGAATGGGCTTAAACTACTGCTAAAAGACACCAAAAACTAAGGGCGCTATACATAGATGATGAGTGCCAACGTTTCTCTGACCTCCAATTAAAGCCTCTCTTAGTTGTTTTGGTGCGATTTCCGGGATTCTTGAGGAGAAAAGATGTGCAAATGTTCTTAATGAATGATTATGCTCTTGTATACGTGTAAATTGATGCCTTTTACATTCTAATCACAGAATTCCTCAGCTTTCATCAGCAATAATGGATCAAACTCTCATAATATCAGTTACTTGGGGTCACAAGGATAAAGCGTTTTGCTCCGAAAAACAACATGCGTTCAAAAGAGTAATCCATTTGCATCACGAATTCTTGGCCACAAAAAAGTCTGACCTCGCAATCATGCAAATGGATTACTCTTTTGAACGCATATTGTTTTTTGAAGCAAAGCGCTTCACCCGTGTGACCCCAGCAACTAGCCGGAACTACTTTCTGCAACAGCGAAACCGGGCTGGAAAAGTCACTGCTGATGAACCACACTGATGGTGAGGAGCTCATACAACTTCACGTCAAAAAAAATCTGAACTATCCCTTTAAGCTATTGATAAAAGACACCCCCCCCTGAAAAATGCTCTATAAATAGATGGTATATCTTGAGTGCCAGCGTCGCCCTGACCTCCCAGCATGTTGTCTGCACTTGTTCGCTGCTCTCAAAATATGTATTGCAAGTGGCAGAGGGACCCAGCTGGTGGCGGCGGCCTGGACCCCGACCCGACCGTGGCGCTGGGGTCGCTCCCAGTCACAGAGGATTGCTCTTTATGCCTGTCTGGCTGATCCGGCGCGGGCAGAGTGCATACAAAGAAGTGTCAGCCGCCGGATGGCCCGGGGAACACTGGGGAGACACCAGCAAGAGGATGTGACCCCTCGCACCCATCATATGTCTGACAAAAACACACTCTTACACACACAGATTTCTACGGGTTCGTATATGTTTTTTCAAAAAGTCTTCCAAAACGTGTCATCAGCAGTTTGTCGGTAACGCTCACTGATCTCCAGCAAATAAAAGCGGCTTCCGTCGACGTCGGAAAAACGGTGCGTGGAGGAAGAACAAACACGTGTACTTTGAAGGTGGGGTTACAAGACCCCCGGGGCGGCCCGCAGAGCTCTCACTGTCATCAGCGCCGACGTGCCCTTGATCAAACGCCGGCCCCGGTGTTCCCACGAGGGTGGGGGGTGCAGGTGTGGGGGTGGGGGGCGGGGGGGCTTCCTGTAAAATCTCTGCAACACTCAAATCTATTTGATTCATTCCCCCAAAACTAAATAAACGAAAATGAAGATCTTGGCTGACAAATTAGAATATGTGCAAATACCAAAGAGTTGTTTACGTTGATTGCATGCGCAGACAGATGCCGCGTTTTCCGACACAGGTACTTTGCTCGCACCTCGTCTGACGGAACACTCTGAACCTATTAGCGGCGCTGTTTTGCTCCAGCACAGTAATTACCCAGCAAGCCGAGCACCGGTTTCTGAATCTGAATTTGCATTATAATGTGAAGAGACTGCTTTTATTTATTTTTTGGGGTCGCTTTTTTCCCTCCCAAACTCGACGCCACTCTGCGCGAGATAGCAGAGAAACGCGCTTCGCCGACTTCCGTCTCTCGCCTAATGACTCTTAATTCGTCGAGCCCCCCCCCCCNNNTCCGCGCGGATTCCGGAGCAATTACCATTTAATGCCAGCGGTGGTGTGGATGCTGCTTCGGCGCAGCGCTGGGACTATAGAGCCTGTCGAGCAGAGGACAAGCGGTGTTAATTCCAGCACGGGGGTGGCCGGCAGATGTGGGAGGACGATGCTGGGATTTTTTTTTTCCTTTTTCTTTTTCCTCAGCCGGCGAGTGAGCGAGTGAGCGAGAGAGCGAGCGCTATCAAGCGTGTACCTGGCGGAAGCATCGCTGGAAGCAACCCTCTACCTCTCGTCTCATTTGCACTTTTACGCCGAGAGTTCCTATGTGGGCGGCCCCGGGTGCTGGTAATGATGTTGCCCCCGCCGCCACCGCCGCCACCACCGCACTGTCAAGTCTGCCGCCATGTTTCCGGAAGCGTCAGGAAGACAGATGGGGACTAAGTAGGGCACCTCAGAGCAGCCTCCCCCCCGCCCACCACCACCACCATCAACCCCCTGACGGATTCTCTTGGTCTGGCGCTGGACTGCACAGGCCATGTGACGGCGTCCAAGAGGGGAACTAAAAGCAAAAAAAAAAAAAAAGAAGTGTACAAAAGTGAAGGCAGAGCTTCACTCTGGGTTTTTTTCCCCTCTCCTCTCCCCCCTCAAGACACAGCACTCTGCCATCACTCATCTATTTGCCTCAGTGTCACACAGGCATATGTTAGAGTTGTCCTGTCATGTCGCATTTTGTGAACTTTAAGACGCCCCTGACCTGCTTTGTGTCGCCGGAGGGCAGCGGCGCCGCGGGGCGAGGTGGGGGGGGGCGGGCGTAGCGGGATGATGGGATGCACACTGGTGCGCCGCGTCCCAGCGTGTCTCCGGGGTCAGGTATAAGTAAGTGCACATGTGACGTGCAGTCATGTTAATACTAGCATGTTGCTGTTTATTTCGGTTATTTCCTGCGCCGTGGCGCCACGGCGCCCTGGCGCGCTCTGGTTCAGTTTCCCGACTCTCACTCCAGCTGTGTGACTTAATCAGTCTGACAGAGTCGGGGTGCCTGGGGAAAGACTCTCTCTCCACAGTCCCCCTTTCTCCTCAAGTTTATGCTCTCTGTGACAAACTCATTCTGGCACCTTTCGAAAATGCACTGCTCTGTGTTGGACAGCCCTCCGCGCTCCCTTCACACTCGCACAAGCACACTAAGACTTGGGGATTGTGTAGGATGCGCGCAGGTGCACGCCGGAGCACGTACAAGCGCCGGGATTTATGCAAATGCACACATCATTTGGCTAAAGAGCAGCGTGCCACGGGGAGAATGCAGCACGTCAACAGTCCCCCTCCCCCGCCCGGCCTCCTCCCTGATCCCCTCTTTGATCCATTTCAAGTGTTTACTCGAGCTGCTCCCATGACCAGCAGTCCTGCTTATTGGCTTATTGTTATTGAGTGACATTCTCAATTAGTTTTCATCGGAGCCTCCCAGTGTCCGACCTCGCAGGATCTTTTTCTCAGAGTTCATTACAAAAGCGATGGGACTCTCATCGGCGGTGCCGGCTGACCTTGGCTGTGGTCCAATACGTTCCAGCTAACAAAGTGGGCTGAGAGAAAACTTCAGCGTGCGGTTAAGGACCTCCCCGCAGAGCACGGATGCTTCACTATCTAATTTAGCAACACAACAGCACCCCAGTGGCATCTTCAACCTCCACTTAATCTGGGAACTTAAAAAAAAAAAACAAAAAAAAACGTGTCTGGAAAAGCCAAATGGCACTCCAGCTACCTCGGTGTCTCCATCTACTGGGACCTGATTAAACCCAGACCCGCATCTTTTTCTTTTTTTCGCTTTAATCTAAAAGCCTGCGTATCATTGATTAACAGAAATGCGAATAGCTTTCAAGAGGAAGATATAAAACACAGACGGCGGGAACGATGTTGAGCAAAACTACCCATACTGGCATGGAAACCAGTATAGCTTTGGCTATGAAGAGTAAAAACAACCATATAATTCTGCCTCATAAATCCTCAAATAATCCCAAATTTCCAATCAGACCTGAATGATGCCGACAGCACCTGACAAATGTCTCACTTCCCCTCCAATTTCTTCTTCCTCTCTCCCAAATAAAAGCAGCCTGCAGGCTTCCTCTGACCCGCAGCAGCCGCCCAGCAGACCAGAACAATGTGCACTCTTTAATTATTTCTTTCATTATTAATGGAAGCATCATGATTTTCTCCATTTTTGACAGACGCCGCGATGAGAGGGAAACATTTCCTATCTTTCAAAGTAGCAATTTGCCAATTTAATGCCTGTGTTGTGCGGGGCCCAACATCCTTTCATCCCCTCTCCTTGCACTAATTTCATTATTTTCTTTGCTTTCCCTCCCGCTTTTATTTCTTGGCTGTTAATTTTCACTTTATTTCCATTAAGCTTTGTTTGTTCACAGCGATCTGTTGCTGTAATTTATTAAAGCTGTCAGTATAAATGATGTGGCACGCCGACACAGCCCAGCAAATAATGGCTCCCCTCCCTTCCCCTTCTCCTTTTATGGAAAGCTGTCCTAGTTTTTTTTTTTTTTTTCTTCGAGGGAGGAAGAGGAGAGACGTTACAATTAAGGTGGCGACATGGAGCCCCTGGTGGCCGAGCTCGGGGACCAGATGTCCTGTCAGAGAGATACCGGCCTTCACCTCCAGGGAGCTCCGGGTTGAAATCTGGTTCATGTCTCAGTGGGGGGAAACACTGTTGCCGCTGTTCCGGCATTAATTCCCGGATAACAGATTCTGGAAGTATGAGCTTTTGCTTTTATTTGTATTTTTTTCTAATATTGGCCTCTGCCCACTGCAGATCATTCTACATTGTTTTCTCATCCCTCTTTCAGGACGATGCGTGCTCACCAAAAACCTTCAGAGCGTGATGCCTCCACTAATTTGATAGTTGATGGAGGACCAGTGTAACGCCTGTATCGGGTGCAAATGGACAGAATGGTGGACCGGTTCGAAGCGCCTGGGCTTTTTCTGACAGATTTCCGGGGTGTTTGACATACGCCTCGCCATCAGCAGCGCACCAAACACATGTCATTTCCCCCCGAAGGCGGCCTTGGGAGGAAATAAAGTCACAATGAGACCCCGCATTCTCCACTCCTTCATTTCCAAAGCCATGGACGCCGCCTTTCTCTCTCATTTTACCCAGATCTCCTTTTGAACGAGGCAGCTTTTTATTTTTTTTCTTATTCTTTTTTTCGAGATGAAAGACACTTGTTTGGCAGCCTTCAAAGCGGCACACAACTCTGAAAGTCACTTGTATCGAGAACTGTTCGCTCTACATTTTACTTCCGATGTGGAGGTGGTGATCAAAAGGACGGGAGCTGGAGGAGAAGCTGAGGGGTCTCTGCCCGGAGTAAACAACTGCAACCGTCCAAACGACGAGTGGATGCGACGCCATTCCTCTCACACTTTGTTGTCACAGTTGTCAACAGAACTTTTCATTGTAGCCAAATAAGGGTAATTAAAACACAATAAATATCTAACAATCACTAATGACCGTTCATAAGGAGTACAGGTGTCCATTTTTTGGAAAAAGGAGGCGGACAAAAACAGAAAGTGAAAGAGTTTCTGTCACATTTTTGCATGAACCTCATGAAAATTTATGAAACAGAGCTCAACCGCGCATTAGCATTTGCAAACAATATTGAATTTAAGTGCCCTTGTTTGCTTCTTTCCGATAAAAAAACAGCCAAACACATTATTTGTGGCGAGGCAACCCAACATGTGCGTCCTATCTGCATTAATCAATACCGATATCTTGAACAGATTTAAGTGGAAGGCCCTTTTGCTCCAAAAAAAAAAAAGGGCAGGGCACAATTACAGCGAGTGCAGATGAGGACTGACAGTAGACTCCGAGCCATTAAGTCTCTACTCAGTGTGGAGAGCACCCATCTGGAGGAGACTCTTCAGGCTGCAGGAGACTCAACATAAATTTATGAGATCATTTCTCCACGTTACAAATGAGGCTGTGCTTGGGTTTGTACAGCTGGGTCTGGCAAAATTGCATTTTTTAATGAGAGGCCTATTAATAATTCACGCTCATAACCTGGGGAAAGTTCTGGGGCCATGCACCCGAGGTGACGAGGGGACCGGTGACACCTCCAAACATCCCACTATGTGCTTCCAGGATCATCTTTAGATGCCCTTTTGCATTTTTAATGACCCGCCGCCCGTGCCACACTCGATTGGGAGGCAGACATTGACTTTTCTCAACCAGATCACAGCGAAACGGAAGCTAATGTCTCACCAGAGGATTTCTTTCTTTTTTTGTTTTAAATTCTTCTATTCTAGAACTCTGTCTTGTCCTTTCTGAGAGCCAGATTTGTCTGAGATGCGCAAACAATGTGAAGTCATAAAATTAGAATACAACAAAGCGGAAGAATAATCACATTTGTGCTTGTTTGCTCGGATTCCCAAACACTCTTCCCAGACAGCAAACACACGGGTGGGACACGGCAGGGCTGCGAGATGTAGATGTCTTTTAATTTCTGATAAGAAGTCTCCTCCATTAGAGATTTCTCCTTTTTTGCTTCTTCTCACATCTTTGCCCGAGCGCCAGATATCTTTGTTTACCTTGGGAGGCATTGTGTGGTCATTACCATCATCCGTCTGCTATTAGATAACACCGCCTCTCAGCTCCCAGAAAATCCCCTCGCCATTCTGAAAAATTAGAACAGGATTGTACCTCACCGCTACTCTGCTTATCTTCTATGGCGCCAAAAATAAAAAATGAAAATCCTACTTTCAAACTTTCTATGTTCATTCTCTCTTTGTCGTTTCTCCATTTTCTCTATGAAACAGACTCGCATGAAAAGACAAGGCGTAGTCAAACACCAATCTCATATCATATAACTCAAGCACCGCCGAGATTAGCACTCTCAGCAAGACTACAAATTTTAGCAATAACGCAGCTTCTTATAACCCCCCCGCCCCCCAAAAAAAAGCCTCAGAGGTAGCCGGGATAAAATTAAACCTATATTACGCTGAAGCCCGTTGCTCAGCGGTTCTCCACTAAACCAGGCTCCGATGATGACATTTGAAGGTAACCATGGGAGCGTGTGGTGACATCACGTCTTTGAGTGGCGGCGGTGGTCCCACCCGTACATCCGCCCCAAACCCATCTCGCCTGATTTCATTCCTCGCAGGGCTTCGTCTCCCCGCTGGTCATTACACCAACCCTTCTCTCGAAACATTATCGCTTTAGATAAGGCTTCAATAAACTGCACATGGCTTTTAGGGTGCTCTCTCTTGCCACTCTAATCCAATCTCTGATGTGGAGTCTGTTCATCATCGTTGCACCGCGGGCGTTCTTTCCATGTCCCTGTGCTCTTTGTTGCAACAGGAAGTAATGGATGGCTCTGCCCTTGGCTCGCCCCGAGGACCTCTGCTCGCCCGTCAACTGTTTGTCTTCAGGTCCAGCCTCTAAATGGGTCAGCGCCGTGGCGTTGGGATTCCATTGGTGAGGAATCTTCGCCTGATTGAGGTCGAGGCACGGAGGCGTTTTGTTAAATAGAATATACATTCCCTATATGGTCATTGCCTGGCCTTCGGAAGTATGTACGAGTCCCCAAAGGCTGGGAGATTAAATCAGGTTTAAAAGGTTGGTTGCCCTGCCCAGTATTGTGGACCAGTTCCCTGCCATTTAGCATTGGGCAGTGGCCAAGGGAAAGTGGGAAACCGAAATGACTTCTGTGCTCCTTTGTGATTTGCGCTAATGTCCCCCCGGGATTGAGCAATGACCACTGAATTCCCTCATGACTCCAGCCAGATTGAAACCCCTGCCAACAGATTTGAAAGGATAGCAAATCATTTAAACTCCCCAATGTGCATTAGCATTTTTTTTCTCCCCCTCCAACGTCTGGGCCAGCCTCCACAATATTAAATTGCACTTGATAAAATACAATAATAAAAATATAAAAAAAACAGAGTGTGTGACAAGCGCTCCTCAACTGCCATATCACCAAATATTAGAGAGTCCCAAATTAATTATTCACCGTGTTTACTCGATCGGGTTCCAAGTGTCCACTTGAGGAGCGCAGCCGACAAAGATATTTATGATAAAGGATGACGTGAGGTACTGAAAGGTGTGTCGCGCCAGAGACGGCGGAATAAATCCAGGTATCGCCTCGAGCTGAGCTCGCACATTATTATTGCATATGGAAACGGGCTTGTATTAAAGGCCATCCCGCCGGTACCACATTGAAAGAAAAATCTGATACAAAGACGTGGAATCGATACGGATATTTTTTTATTTTAAGATATATTAATGTTTAAAGATCAATAGGCCATTTATTTATGGCGCGTTCTCGGACCAGCACACCGCCGGCGCTCTCATCTATTATTGTACTCTGTCAGATTGTTCTTTGGTAATGCATGTGTATGGGCTTTCATTGCATTTCTCTCTGCTATAATGGCCTTTGCGAGATGAAAAAAAAAACACACCCCACCCCTCCCACTCAAAACAAAACAACAGATCGACTGGCCCCTGAATTCCCTGGAGACCAATAGATTTGTTATCAACATGCAAACTGAGTGTCGCCGCTTCTCTAAGACGCCCCTGCATTCCTCTCCACCGATAAACACACACAAAAAAAAAACTATGAAAGAAGTTGACCCAATGCCAAAAAACGGTGGTACTGCTCTTTTGTGGGGGAGGGGCAGCATGCAGGGCACTTTCTGGCTCCTTCTTAACATGGCAATACCAACCACTGAATGGGCCCTTTTCTCCACAATTGCTTAATTGTCTTAGCGGGACAAACAAGCAGGTGGCCCAAAGCCTCATTTGGCAAAAAACATCCACATCAGTACAGCTTATGGGAGTGTTGGGGGAGGGTCGGATCCCACATTCTGAGCGCCACATCCACTTGTCTGAAGTTTTTGGGTTTGGCTCGAGACTAAATTTGCACCACTTTGCTGAATAAATCATCTCTTATCGTATCAGTGCCAGATGAGATAGCCTTTCAAAATAGCAATCCCACTCACTGCTGGGTTTTGGTTCTGCTTCCCATCCTTTTATTAAATGGAAGCTTATGTATCCCTCCATTTATCACTGTGGGGCTTTTTTTATTTTACTTTGCTAAAGTGGGAGTGGATGAGTGGGAAGGTGATGCCGGAAGCACAATTGAATGTCCCAAACCGTCGTGTTTTACAAGCGTTTCCCACGAGCGCGCTTCATTATGTCTGCGCCCAGAACATACAAAGCACCCAAAGATTTGCCTACTAATGGGAGCGCTGGACATGCTATCAGCCGGCATTTTCCACAACACGCGCAGCGCTTGTAACGGCAGACATCCACATTTATCCACAGGTGGAACGCTTCTCCCTCCCCTGATTCCGGTTGTACAAGTTAAAAGGCTGATTTGCATTTATATTGCCATTCAAGGCAAAATAAGGGCTTGCGGCTGTAATTGACATGGCACAGTAGTGAACGCCGAGACCTGCTCAGATGTAATTCTGCAAACACAATACATGCGAACTCCACGACGTGGAAATCTTTTTTATTTATTTATTTGCCATTATCTGGGCTTTCCGGAATGCCGGGATGAGGGGAAGAGGCAGAGACAAAGAGAGGAGGAAACAGGGAGAGAGGAGCGAGGAGTGAGTTCATCCAGGTGTAATATTGAGCTGTCCCGGAGACTTCCCTCCAAACACTAGCAAGTCGTTATCAGATCAGCAACCCAATTTCTCAAGTGCCTCCTGTACTGAAGCACTATATGCATCTTCTGGGCTGCTCCCCAACGCAGCCTTTAGAATCACGCCGGCGCATCGGGAAGCTGGTTTAGCCGCCGATAACAGGGCGCGGGCTGCAGCAAGGAGCTGGGACCGGGGCTGCGGTGCGAGATGAGGGGCGTGGAGTGTTTGTTCTGAGCATGTGCTATCAATAAAGGTTGGCTATTGATCTTAGAGCAGTAATATATCTTAATATATTAAAATAGCATCATTGATTGCAAGCCGTCTGATGGGTCTTGCAGGGCAGATCCAACGTAATAAAAAAATAGATTCCTCCGCCAACTGACCTCACCTCTACACGCACCCGTTGTCTATATACTTCTATATAGCATGTCTGTATATGCATACTTATCCATATGATGTGTACATCTGTATATTTTACCTATATTCAAATTATCTGTATATTAGTCCATATCCACATATGTACATCTGCACAGTAGTTAATAGAACCCTTTATATCCATTCACAATGCCTATATCTGTATATTTGACTGTTAAATATGTTAAATAACACAACTATGGTTCCTCTTGTACATACATATACTGTATATATATATTGTATGTAAGTACTTACTTTAATGCACCTGTGGATTGGATGCCAAACAACTTTTTGTTACTCTGTACTTGTGCACGTGTAATGACAATACATTTCAATCCTCATCGTAGAGATATATGAAAAAATGTACATGTAAAAAAACAATATATAAAAGAAAAAAAAATTAAAAAAAACTAAACACTATGCGGGACCCTTTAAGCAAGCGTTTATATCAGGCAAGGGGGGTGGGGAGAGTGTTCCTCCTGTAGTTAGTATTTCTGCTCAGTGAGTAAAAGAAAGCGGGAGCGTGAGACAAATTGAATGTTTAAGTTCAACACTTCCTCGGTGTGAATGTCTAGAAGAAAAGCCTCCTTAATGCCAAAGATTTTGCAAAGCGGGGTTTTCGACAAGAACGGTACACTCTTTGTATTGTTACGTTGTTTGAACCCGCCTCGTCGAGCACCTGTGCGCTATCTGATCCCAGTAGTATCTTAAAGGAAAAAAAAATCTGTCTATCAAAAAACCACAGCGAGGCAGAGACGGCATTCGTAGGACCAAAAAAGACACGGAAGAAGCTAAAAACACACGTTTCCGCGCACAACATATTTTTTTTCCCGTTCAACCCAGCTGTGTCAACACTTTGTCCTCTCCAAGGAAAAATAACAATGTATGATCCGCCACTTCTCTTCTTACAGCACCCCCACCACACACACACACACACACACACACACACACACACACACACACACACACAACCCAGTGGAGCTGCCTTTGGTCGGTTTAGCGTCATAGTTGTTTCCTGTGCATTAAACTGCAATTTAGATGTCATTAATCCCTCCCGTAATCTGTCACCAAATAAAAAATCCAGAGCAGGGGTTAGATAAGGCCGTCTCTACACCTCTAAATTGAACCTCACACTCCGAAGCTGAGACCCTCCCTCCATCTCCCCCTCCATCTCTATCTCCATCTCGTCAGGTTGGTTCTCGACGGTGATAATGAAGCGCCAAGTGAAGACGCGCGGCCGCTCACCGCGCCTTCACAGGTGACCCAGTGATCACAACAGCATCTGGTTGAATTACTTAACGCTGCCACCCAGCAGACATGTAATCCGGGATAATGCCCTTTTGCTGAGTGCTCCAATCTGGATAAATTCATCCCCGAGGAATGAGATCCAGCAGCAGAGTCTCGGGGAGAGAGGAGATGAGGGGGCTTGGGGGTTGATTGGTTGCTGCTAAAGAAAACTGTTGGCCATGGGGAGGGGGGGGGGGTCTCCTCTCCTCTCCTCGATAGATAATGAAGCCTCAGAATAAACAGCTTGAATTTGTTGACTGACTGACTGACTGACTGACTGCAGGAGAGGAAGCAGATCATTGCCTTCAGAAGCCTTCAAACTAATCATATTCACTTCCCGGGCTGACCTGAATCCCACCAGACTCAAAATGAGGCTTTCGTTTAAACTGCAGGCGCCGGATATACCTCGCTTAGCATCCAATACGAGTATTTTGGCCATCATTTCAACCACATTACCACCATTTTCATGTTATATATGTGTACTTATTAGTGTATTGGTATTTAAAGATTGCCTCCAGCAACACATCTTTGCCAAATCTTGATTTTTCTTGGAAATAACATCTCTCTTTTTACTGCCAAATATCCGGATACAGCTGTCCAGTGGCAGCCTCTTAGATTATGTTTTCATATGTTTACTTATTACCATAAATATCCAACGGGGCTCTTGGCTCAGAGGGATTACATCAGGCTTAATCTATCGCGGCACAGAAATGAGCAGGGGTCAAAGCGGCTGAGGTGACTTAAACTGGCTAGCCTTGATGAGGGTGGGGGGTGGGGGGCGTTAGGGGCGGCACAAACAAGAAAACAAACGGCGTGCCACCGGGCGCCGTCGTGAACCAATGACATCATCTGTCACTGGCGGTGTTTGCGTGGCATGATCCAGACAGCATTACTCAGGCCGCCTGTCACATATGGTGAGTGGGTAAGTCGTATGAATAGGACAAGGACACTTTTATGTGTCTTCCAAGGCACATTAATTGTCCTGTTTTCCGACTTCAAGGAGCTCTGGTTGGAAATATGACCGCTGCTAGAACGCCAAGGTGGCCAGGAATATGCATATCGGTCGTAACGTCCAAGAATAAATAGATTGCTTCATCACTTTTGGTCATAGTCTGCCCATTAGACAGCAGCATTTCTTGTTTACAAATGTATAACCATGATCGCCAGGCTGAAAAATGGGCGCTCTGTTTGGAGTGAGGCGAGAATCCTCCATCAATTAAAAAAAAAAAGACGAAAAAATCACATTTCCAAATATGACATTGGAAAGACATTTAATTATAGTTTTGGTTGAGAAATATGTATCAAAGCCCCGCTGCCCATGAAAAGCGGATTTAGAGTCGTCAGACAGCAGTTAATAGACAGCAGTAAATGAAACGGGCTGTTGGGGGGACTAAGACTCGCTTTCCAGGACTAAGAAACAGCTTAGTCTGGCTGGGCGGTGAAATAAAGAGTTCTGACACAAGATATACGAGGGGGTGTGAGATAATGAAGGCAACTGCGTGTGTGTGTGTGTGTGGCGGATTTCGAAGGCGATTGGGATTTGATTCCCGCGCAGCAGCAGTGCTCCTAGTGGGCAAGAGCAGAGCCCACGGTCCCACACCACATTTAAGTCCCCTAAGAAAGTGGACCAGGGCCTCACTATCTCACACAGCTCTTATTAATTCCACAAGGTGTCATTCAGGGGAGAGAGAAAAAAAAAGCACACACTTGCACAGAAAAGAAAAAAAATGACAAAGAGGAAAGAGACAGAGAAGATAGGGATTGATCCTGTACACTTAACATTGACAATGTGTGATTTTTCTCTCGCACATTTGTGCTTCAGTCTAGCACATCCAGAGTCTTTCCGATACTACCCCCCCCCCAACACACACACACCCCTCCTCCAACCAGGACATCATGCTCTCACATATTTCACCCGTTCCCTCCATCATCTCACAACACAAGAAGCAAGAATACACACAAAAAAAATGAAGAATGTTAGACCTCAATAAACGATGCAAGAGATGCTGGATGGGAGATGGATGGATGGATGGAGCTCCTGGGAAAGTTGGGCCAGTGGAGGAATTGT
>CAESWR010000019.1:130193-157307 GCA_903171835.1 Mullus surmuletus | reverse complement strand
TTTTTTGGAGCAAAACGCACTTTCCGTGTGACTCCAGCAACCAGACGGAACTACTTTCTGCAACAGCGAAACCGAGCCGGAACTCCGCTCACGGGACGCAGTGGAGGAAAAGTCCCTGCAGCAGCACATACAACTTCATGTCAAAAAATCTGAACTATCCCTTTAAGCAAAGACAAACAATCAGTTCATTTCCTTTCACTTTTGCGCTGGAATGGTTAAATTTCAATAACAGCCATTTAATGATTTTAGGGGAATCTCTCCTTGGGAAAACTGAGGTGATGTTGTGCATAAACATGGGAATTTCCTTTAAAAATAGAAGAAAAAGAAATTGCTGCTGATGTTCAGGGAAAATGTGCTGATTCAGCCCGTTAGCAGCCTACACTAATGATATTCCGCGAACCTACTGCAAGTGTTTTGCCACTGGTCTTAATTGAAAATGCAGAGTGAGACGGTGAGTCTGAGATGCTCCCCGATGCCCACAGCCAAAGCCTCCATCATCACGAGCTCACACACATTACCGAGGAGAAAATGCAAAGCCCACAAGAAAGCAGACACGGGGGACGCAGATCTAAATTTATTTCGCACTCCACCACTGCACAGGAGGGGCTTTTTTTTCTTCTTTTCAGATGTGTTTGTGATTCTCCCAGGATGAGAGGGGAGGTTTTTGTGTTGTGGTCACGGCTGAATAGCAAGTTCTGCTAAGCAGGGTCCTAATCAACGGTTCACACGCAGTTCACTTTAAATTTGATGCATAAAAAAAAGGGGCATTATTATTTCTGATGATATGGTGCTTCACTACTTTGGGGGAAGAGCAGCTTCGTGTCTGCTGTGGAAGCCCCCAAAACTAAAAACTAAAGGTAAACAAAAAGGTAAAAAGATGTGTATCCATAACATTTCCATAATGTCAAATAATAATCCCAACAATACAATCTAAATATTGGAAATATATATGTATATATATGTATAGTAAATGAGACTTCTTGCAAAGACTTTAAAAGCCAAAACATCACATTTATATATTATACATATATCTCTCGCTCTCTCTCTATACACATATATATATATACTTTTTTAAATATATATATATATATATATATATATATATATATATATATATATACGTATATGTATATGTATATATCTTAACCTTTATATAACTTTTTTTTCTCCAAACGTAGCGCACATTAATTCCCTTGTCATATACCCTCCTGGCCCACAGCAGATAGAAGCAATACAAAGGAGCAGAAGACGCGTTGTTTTATTAAATGTTGGCTCCAGATTCTGTCCTGATGTCAGAACTCCCTCTTTCTGTAATGAGTCCTGGCCGCCGCCCAACCGAGCAACGTCTCGAGTCCAATCAAGGGGGAAAAAAGTGATACTGTTTCTCATTTGATTGAGAAAAAGGCCTTCGCAGGGGCTTTTAAAGTTTTATCGATGCGCCTCTTGTATCTCTAAACACTTGGCTCCGACAGATTGTGCCTTTACTGAAGGTAGTCGCGCAGCGCCGGCCGGAGCCGCTCTGAACCAAACGGAAGCGACTCAAATGTCAGGACGTCAAGAGCCGAGGATTGATGTTTTTATGATTTTCAAGGGGGAAAATGAGCAAAGTAGTGAGTCCCTTTTTTTAATTTGAGAAAATTCGCTTATTATTCGGTTTTATTTCCACTCATTGCTGCGTTTTATTCGCCTTTATGCTCTTATTTTGATTCAGTTTTTAATATATAAATTATTTTTTCTTTATTGATTTTCTGCTGCTTTGTGTTTTCACTGCGCAGCACTTTGGGAAACCTCAGAAAAAGTGGGATATAAATAAAGTGTGTTGGAACTGGAAACATGTCCGGCTCGTGTCCATTTTTAGCAGCAGTGAGCTTCCGTGTACGTTTGCCTCCAAACGCGACCGCCCTTATTGTTGGGATTAAGTCTTTGCGGATGCTGCGACTGTGCAAATCAAATTTTTGAAAAGTGGAAGACGATGCTCTCCAGTTTGAAGGATGCCAAAGGTTGCTTTGGCAGGTATGGACAATCCTGTTAGAGACGCTGTTTGTGTTACACCTTAACCTCTTTTTCCAGTAAATCTATCTTTTGTTTGTACAGCTTCCCAGTTCGAATCCTCCCTGCCAAGGAGATTTATAAGCACGAGGAAGCAACAATCTGGTGCTATCTCCGAAGGCATACACATTTTTATTCTGTTTCAGAAATAAATCACTGTACACTTTTGCACACTACACAACACTGTTTATTAATTTCCCTGGCTTTTTTTTTCTATTTCCTTTTCGTGAACACTACTCAGAGTAAGAGCATCCGCCCAGGTAGAATAAAATAAGAACGTGAGACAGCGGACCAGCGCCGTGCGTAAAAGCATAAAGAGAGCAGGCTGCAGCTGAGTTATAAAACACCTGCAATAAAGCTGCTAACACAACACTAATATGATGCTGTAGGATGTCGTCATGAAATATGCAAGACCTCAAAACCGAGATTTAAATTGCTCCTCTTCAGCCGAGTGTTATGAAGCACAGAGGCGTGTCCATACACAACCTTACAGCGGACCTTTAGTGTATTAAGTCCGTGTTTAAGAGACAATGTAACCAGATTTAATCCAGAAAACTTCTAATACCTTCAGTCACCCTCATATGATAACAGCTTCCAAGATTATTCTCATCGCCACTGGTTATTATCGGTTCATAATTTTAAATATAGCACTGCATCAGGCATGTCACCTCCTGTGTAGAAGTCCGCTGGCAAAACCCTGTACTTGTACTTCTCTCAGAAGGTACCCACCATTGCATGCAGTGTGCACATACTACTGGAACATACTACTTGCCTCAACATCCTTCACACAGTAATCCACCAATGAGAGGACGAGGTTTGGTCGTGTGACACAAGCCCCGCTTTGTGCTGTCGGTCAAAAAAGAAAAGAGTTTAAACCACAAATCATGGTCGTATTTCAAATAAATGACACAGTGGTTTCACTTTCTTCAGTGAGGTGAAGTGATTCAATGGCTACGTTTCCAGTGCCTCCATATTGGGGTTAAGGTCCATATTGTGGTTAGTGAAACATTGGGAATATGGCGTTTCCATGGTGAGCAAACAGGGTTGTTCCTGTATCCATGGTGATTGTACTACTGTACACATTTACATATGTGGATGAGCATGAATATAGACTAATATACAGATGTACACATCTTAATGGATAATGATGAATTAACAGACTCAATGCATAGACAAGCTATACAGAAGTATATCATGGTGATTGTAATCAATGGCGATATGGCGATCAAAGCAGCCGCGCACGGAGAAGGTCTGCTACAAACCCTGCTTGGCGTAACTTTGCGCTCCCCTTTTTGTGGATCTGTCTATCCCGCTACTTTCTGGCGCACAACACTAATTAATCTTCCTTTTGATGGGGAGATCCTGATAGGAGGAGACATCATCACATGTTCACCTTAGAGAAAGAGGAACCAGGGGGAAGATGAGGGGTTTTTATTCAAATGGGTTATTGGTGTTCAGATGGCCGCACACAACCGGGTTATTGCTTCTATCCAAGTTAGAAAAGGCTTATTTGACTGCATGTAAACGTAACCATTGCAGTCAGAAAGTTGCTCTTAATAGTTCACGACAGTTACAAGAGGCACTTCAAATAGTATTATTTATAATGAATATGATTATCTCCCACCACTCTGATGAAGGGATTTCAGTTGGGAGCATAAATAATACTTTAACTCACTATGTCTAGATAAATATAATTTTCGAGCTGCCAGTGGCGTGCAGTGACTGTTGGAAGGGCGAGCGAACCTACAATCGCATTCTCACCACTGAAGACGGCACCTAAGTTCAGTGTGCTTTGAGGGCACTTTGGACATGTTTCCGTGTTATACATATACGTTACACAGTGTTTTTGCCAACAAGTGTTGTTTGCAAACCAGGGGGGCACATAAACACAATTTTTTGCCACCCAAGAGGGCATTTTATCATGTTTTAACCAGCCAGGAGGGCAATTTAGTGCGTTTCTGCCACCAAAGGGGCACTTTAGCGTGTGTTTTTCAACAATTGCCCCCCCCACACTGCAGCTAGCTATATTTTCAGAATTGCCATGTGTTTTTTTTTTTTTTGCCAACTGTCCAAATGTAACCTACAAATGTACACACATTACCATGACAACGTGCTTTGTGTTACTAACGGGATGCAGCCGCCTTTTCTCCATGCAAATCCTGCCAGTGTTAATGGGGCTATTTTGGCTGAATGGGAGTTTTATGTTAAGTGGGTCAGACGGCGTTTTTTCCCTTTGACGACTCCAAATGCTGCACCGCCGCCGCCCGCCGCCGCCGCCTCTCCGGCACACTTGATTAATGGGGCCGGCTGACCTGAGATGGAGAGAGTTCATTGTTGTCAAGGAGGGGAGACAAACTGTACAAGGCTGTGTTCTCCATTTCAAAATAATAAAAAAAGAAGTAGGAGTCGTAGTAAGTTCTATAGCAGGTTGAATGTGATACAATTAAGCTCATACGTGGGAATAAAAAGCCTCAAAATAAAATACATACTGATGAATATCTTTTTTTCCAGTTATGTTTTACAGGAGATATTCCCTTCATCCCACTTATTTCCATATTATTTATTCTGGGTGATTCCTGTATCTCAAGTGCTGATAACTCAGCACAAATGCGGATAAAGGAACAGCACTTTACTGCTGACTGACATTTCAATTAGCCTTTTGTCCTCCAACACTAATAATCAGATCGTGAGCCGTGTAGAAGACAAGCTTGGTCATTAAAATCCCCCCCCCAAAGAAAAAAAAAACGACAAGATTCACTGTCGGCTGTAGATTCTGCTTGTATTTCCTGTCAGCCTCAGTGCTGCCCCCCCAACCCCCCCACCCACACACACACACACACAGTCCTCCCCAGATGAAATAAAAGCTATCTTGCTGTAATTGCTGAGAAAAACTGATTCACCAATGTCGGAAACACTTTATGTGCCCTCCAATTTTGTCCAGCTCTTTCTCCAATTGCCGGCCCCTCGCCGAGGCCCCTCATCCATTCCATTCAACGCTCTTCAGTGTGATGTCGATGCGGACCCAGATAACTAAATTACACAGGCACGGCTTTATGACAGCACAATCATACGGGCACGGATTTCTCAAAATTATGGGACAATCCACCTCGACACTGGGAAGAAAAAAAAAAAAAACACAAAACTCCACAATTAAATTTTCTGTATTGCACAGCCACGGTTCAGAGGCAGATTGGATTGTTCTGTATTTGATATCATTAGGATAAAATAAACAACTAATTTCACAAACGCATTGGATATTTATTGATCCCGGTGTCAGTTAGAACACCATTTACAGTCGGTTAAGATTCAAGAGCAGACGTTACTGGATGGAACTCAAGCTGTTTGGCAGAGCTGAGGCCAATAAATATGAACGCATCCATCAGCTGTAGGATCAGGTTACATATTTAGGCAAACTGGTCATCAAAAACACCTCTATTTATGTTCGACCAAAGTGGACACAAAAACACAGACCTTTAATCCACGTGATCACGTTCCACCATCTTTTATTGGTCCGACACAGCAGTCCACATATTTGGCTGGATTCAATTCAGAAAAAACATAGTAAATAGTGTGAGTTGTGAAATCATAAAGGAAACACACTAAAGGTCCCAAATTCTCAGTTTGCACCCCTTCACATCTTAGCGCCTCCCATGGGAGATACGGGCCAAAGAGGCAAACACACCTTGAACTCAATGAGAAGTCATTGCCTCGCTGCATCATTTTAATCCTTGGGACTTCCTTAAAAAGTCATAGAGAACCGGGATGGACCCTATTCAACAGGCCACCTGCTTAATACAGACACTCCTCCCATTAAAACCACCCCGCATGCTGGTAATAATACATGGGAGCACAGACTGAATAACTTGGACAACTCAGCTGTTGTCCAACTTCCACGGACTCCCTGGATTTGCTAAGAACATCCAACATGATTCCCAAAGAACACACCAACACCGCTGTTTGCCTTTATTATTAAGCCGCTCGGCAAACGTCTTCCCGACACAGTTCTCATCATGCGATGGAATATTAAATAGCTGAAATCTTAATTACACCGTGACAAGCTCGGCATTAAAGCAAAGGTCAGCCGCGTGCAGCAGCGCAACGACTGGAAACCTCTGCAAGTTTAACAGGCTGAACAGAGGGGAGGTTGTTTTAAAATTTCAGGCGTCCCAATGTATAATGTCATGTGATGTGCTGGTGGGACCGTGATCTACTCGCTGCAGAACGAGGCCAGGAATCAGGTCCCTGCAGTGTGAGCCGTATATTACAGTAGCTGCTAAAGTAGTAGAAGTACTACATTGGAGTAGAGAGTAGAGCGCTGCTGGCTGTGATGGCTGAGACCACAGACACACAACTCAGTGACAGGTCGGCCCCGACACCTTTAGCTTCTCGTTCATTTGGCTTCTCAATTAGTTTGCTTTTAATAGTTTTCTTCATTTTACAAATTCCATATTAACACCTCAAAAATAGTTCAGAAAAGTTATTTCAGGCATTTGTTTTTAGCTGTGTTGCCAAGGTGTTGCTCACTCCATGAATGCATGATCCTTACAAGTTGTGGTTGTAAAGGCGACTAATCAGGCTTTCCAACGGTATAAGATACATTAACAATTGGTATTATTCAAGGGGAGAAATGATTGGCTGAAATAATGCTTGCGAACTTTCTCTGAGGGATTTATGTAAATCTTTTCGGAAACTTTACCAGAACATTTCGCTCAGTCCATGATTTTACCATCCTTACCAGTTGTACCTCATTGTAAAAGTGACTAATCAGGCCTTCCAACGTTCCAACGGTATCAAATACAACACCAACTTCAACTCTTTTTTGAGTTTAGTTTGACAAAGGTTTTATTCACACATTACATTTACGTTATATATTTATGGTGCAGGTTAACAGTAGATTAGTTCTATTTTGGTGCACACATTTAGTTACCGTTTGTGCAGATTAACCAGTTTACATGTCTTTTGGAGTTACCAGCACTGGTGGTGCTGCATCTAAAGAGACTCCTTGGTTGATTGGATGGTGGCACCAAATCCCCAACGCCTCCGGGAGAGAGGGGGATTAACTTAGTTTGGCTATTTATTTTATTATTTTAGATTTATTTATTTTATGAATAGTATGTAAGATTTGGTATATTTCCTTCTGTTATTAATAGCTTTAATTAATTAGAGAAGAGTGCCTGTGCATCTGCTGTTTCTAGGAAGGACAAAATGCTACCAACCTGTATATTTTACATATCTGTTTTTATATAAATGTTTCCTTACACATGTAATGACACAAAGCTAGTCCTCCCCATCTGGGCTGCACAGCACTTCCCAGTCCGTGGTGTTAAAACAGTCCCTGTTTCCAGTTGAGTGTGAAGAAGCTGTACTCCTGTTGAGCAACAATAGCAGAAAAATAACCTGCTGTTGAACATTTTATCACTGTTTGGTTGTTGTGAGTCTTCATTTAAAGAGAATTACTGGTGATTAACAGCCTTTCCAAAGATCTTTGCAGTTGTGCAGGTACAGTATTCATTGCAGGCTTTAGGCTTGTCTCAAGACCTTATTAGCATTACTCAGCCATTTGTTTGTGCTTAATGGGCTTTTTGGTCTCCCATTGTCTCACAGAGACTTAAAGCAGCTGGCTTGACGATGTATAATCTCTTCCTTGATGTGTCCCAAATGGAGGCATTTGATTGGCAGATGTATTCCCTCGTCACCAATGCAATTGCAATGCAGACACCAAAGAATGATGATTCAGGTAGAGTATAAATGCCCATGAAACACAAAGATGTTCACATTTCCCTGCACTGTAGCGACATCCTTGCTCTGAAAAAGGAAGCCAAATGGTCTTCCAAGAGATCAAACCGTGTCTTATCAAAGGTAACTTATGCTACATACTGTGTTTGTGGAAGATGGCGAATGAAACTGATTCTTTTCACTCGACAAAGCAGCCCTGACCGTACATGAGGCCACGGACATCAAGACCTGCGAAAACACTGGTGCGGCTTGTGAAAGAAAAAGCCATAAGCTACATTTATTGACTTTCCCCTGATTTAAACAGCAAGTGTACAGAGAGAAGGCTACATTTCTGATAATGTCCTGTCTTTTTGACTCTGCTGGCTCCCTAAAAAGGTGGCCAGTCGCTCTGGAGAAGAGGGACAGTGAGAGTTACACTTCCTGAGGAGAAACACTGGACAACACACACACACACACACACACACACCACCGTCACCACCAGCAGACAGTCCATGTTCCCCACTGTGTCCATTTTGTTAGGTCTGGGTGGTCTTTTTAGGTCTTTGTAAAAGACTTCTTTGGGTAAATAAAACCCCTTTTCTTTAAACGGCTTGAGAATCCTCATGCTTTGGCCACTCAGTCTCTCACATGAACAACAGATGTAAGGGAGTAAAAGAAGTAACATTTTATTCATATAATACTTCTCACAGAGATGACTCACAGAGTGCTTCACAGGATAAAATACAGGCATCATACAATTAATATACAAAATAGACAAATAAAATGCAGTAAAACAAACCCACCAGGCTTGCTGGAATGGCTGCCCAATCAGATGTGAAGTGGGGGAATTCCATCATTTTGGGGCAACAGAGCGAAAGGCTCGATCACCTTTGGTTTGGAACCTGCTATGTGGGACACAAAGCTGCAGGCATTCAGCAGGTTGCAGTGACCTCACAGGGTTTTAGAAAGAGAGGAGATCAGCTGAATGTGGAGGCGCCGGGCTGCTGAGGACCTGGAAGTGAGGGTGGTGGGTTTTGTATTGGATCCTGAATTTTCCAGCTTTGCAGGGATGCTAAAAGCGGGGGTGATGTAAGAGAATTTGTGGAGTCTGGATGGATGTCGGGTAGCAGCGTTTCGGGATAAACTGAAGGAGGTCTGATGTGTCTTGCAGTGGCGACGGTGGAGGTGGCAGTGTGACTCCAGGAGCTCCTGTAGGAGAAATCTGTACATCACAACTGTCAGTCAACGCCCACAAAGCAGATATTGAAGCCTTGTGTAAACAATGGGAAATGATGAGAGGGTCTAAACAACTCCACACTAACCAGCAGCACCCTGACTCCAGGCCGACTGGCAGAGCCGAGAAATGATACATTAACATGTTTCCAAAAAGCATTTACATCCCAGGTAGAAAAAAGGGCAGTCGTCCAGCTCGGGTTTGAGTGCTCTTGTTGACTGTTGTTTGCAAAACATCACGTTGGCTCCTGCTTGGCCAACAAAAGAAGAGAAAAAAAACACCCAGTTGTGACTACGTGACTGGCACTGGGGATGAAACGTGGGTTGACTGCTGCAGTCTCCCAACTGAACTGTGAACTGTTTTTCCTTTCTTGTTTTGGCATATTTTTTGTATTTTTTAATCACAGCCTCAGCGTATTCTGTGATAAATGATACAAATTTCCCTCCTCAAATCGTGCGGTTCATCAGCTGGCGTTGAGAGTGATCGTTAGGCTGCAGGCAAAGTTTGTAAAAACCTGGCTGATGATGTGCCAAGTGTAATTTTTTAAAAAACTTTTAAACACTACTTTATGAAGGTTTCGCTTCAGTCACATGGGGTCAGACTGATAGAGGAGGTTTTTTATCACCATAAGAAAATCTGTCTGGGTTATATTACTTGTGTGCGAGGGCTTAGCTGGGGACTCAGTGCATGCTGTCTGGCTGGATAATACCGTGTGAGTGTGAGTGTGAGTGTGTGTGTGTGTGTGTGCACATCTGCATTGATGCAAAGTCCTATCAGACTTAATTTGTGATAGGGCCAGACCATCATAAACCAGCGGGGAGTCTGCTGAAAGATGCGTTTTATCAGGGAATTCACAAACGCCGACCTCGCTGTTTGAGTCCAGCAGACCTTGCTGATGATTACAGCAGCAAAGCGTCTCGGAAATGTTTCCTGTTTTGTCATTTCTGAAATCAAAAAACCCGTCCCGAGCATTTTTGAGCATCTTCCATCACTGGAAACTCATATAACAGTCACCTCATATTAAGCAGGCTGTGCTTCGCTGTGGGCGATTCAACAATAATATCTGCTGTCAGGATTGTTCAGCGTGATAGGACGGCCTTGCTGTTGCCTTGAAGTTGTGCTGCAAAATCAACTTTTAGAAAACAACACTCTCTGCTCAAAGTTTGCCAAGGAAACACGGTGAAGTTGTTGAGAAACTTCCGAAGGAATAGTCGTGTGTCTTATTGTGCTGTTGGACTTCCTGGGGAAAATGAATCTTTGGAATGTTATGTTCTGTATGTCTGCAATGTTTGTGGGGCCTCCACTGCTTTGAATCTTCTGTTTAGAACGAGAAGAACAGAATAAAATAGAATGCTCTTTATTGTCATTATACAATTGTACAATAATAATGGAGAGCTCCTGCATTTCCAGTGCAAACAGTTACAAAAATACGTACAAGAATAAAATCTTATCATGAAATTGCCTTACATTATAAAATAAGTATAAGCATAAAATATGAATGTGTAATTGTCTTATATAAGAATGCGAAAATGAAAAAATGATTAAAACTGAGAACATAAACAGAAAAATGAATAGAAAAGGGTGAATATGAAAAAAAAAGATAAATACTTGGAATACAAACAGAAAAATGTATATTGCACAGGCTGGTTAATAGAACGGCAGCAGTGATATAAGCCGTTTATTCATTCTTCATCTTTCTTTCCTTGAGTTCTGAGTTCTTTTGCTGAGTTCATGGCCTCAATAATATAATATAATATAATATGATAAAATAAAATACTGATTGGAACATATAACATTGCAAAAGTATTCATACAAGTAGCTTTATTCCATGAATGCAATTGTGTTTGTGTTATTGTTAGTTTGTTTTTATTTTCTTGTACGGTAGAATAATCTACGTCAGTACAGGACAAAAAACAAAAAACAAAAACACAAACGTAGGCTACCCTAAATTGGATGGACAGCACGGGATCAAAATTAATGGGAAGTGAAGTATATGTTGGAAAGCTGCCACCGGAGGTTTCATGCGCAGACCGAAGCCAGCAGCCGTCACATCCACCTGTCAGAGCGGCCAGCCAACCTTTTCATGCGAGGTGCAATGATGAGCAGAAATAGCTGTCATCAGTCGTAAATCTGAAGGATAAACTCGGTGTAGGGTTTCCAGGCTGGCGGCGGAGGCGTGTCTGCAGATAACGTCGCCATAATCCAGAACACACAGGACGGCGGCCTCAATTATCCGCTTCCCGCCGCGCATCGCCAAATTAGTTCTCTGCAAATATCCAATATTCCGTCTTAGCTTTTTCCGCATGTCAACCCTGATGTAACTTTTTTGATCCGTCCGTGTGCTCGTCCCCCGACACGATGCACTGCAAACACCCCCCCTCTTTTTTTTTTTTTGTGAAAGATTCTTCTCCAAGTTTGAGACCTATCAGTTCCCCCGTCTTCACTTACAGTTATGCGGTGCAATAATTGAAAAAAGACAGTGATTTACATTTAAATCGAAAATCGCTATCTTTCTAATAATGATGTGCTGTAATCCACCTTCCAACTATCCGAGGGGGCTAAATTGCGAAATATGACACGCAGGAGTCAGAAAATCCCCTTTCTTTGAGTGTCTCCTGGGACCTGAGCCCTGTTCTTGGTGGTTCCTCCCTCTTTGAAGATAGTGGGGGTGGAGGGATAGAACTGGGAGGTGTGGTTGGAGTTCACGCAATCTCTTTTAGGTTCACCCTCGCATTGCAAGACACAGTGGATTTAATACCCTCTTTTATCTGTTGTGTGCGCTGCAGTCAATGGGAGGAGTTGTAAATGTCACGCAATTATACACCGCCAGTGTTCATTGGCGTGTATTTATACACCTGGGTAATTCAATTTCAAGTAGATGAATTTGGTTGCTAATTGGTGTGAATTCTTTGGTTCATACGCATCTGAACCTGACACTTGCTAATTTCCAGATCTTAACAGAGAAATATTCATGCATTTTTTTAACTGAACAAGAGAAACCGGTGTAATTTATGGAAGGGATTTTTCCCACTGAATGCAAAACCAGTTTGTCCGCCGTTTCTGAACAATCAGTGGTCAGTTTCAGCTACCGCCGAACACCATTTCAGTGCTCTGCCATGATTTATTTTTTGAAGTCATGTTGTACAATAGTTACAATTTTGCAATAAAGGGATAGTTCACCTGTTAAAAGCATTGCGGTGAGATTCATTATAATGGCGTCATCACTGAACCTAATGATAAAGGATCAAAAATTCAAAAAATGCAGAATTTCCTTCTTTTTGATTGAATAATTCCTTTTGATGTATTAATTCCTTTAGATTCTTCTTTCATTCTTTCTTTCTTTCTTTTTTCATTTGATCATTTCATAACCACATCTGGTCACCCAACACTTTCTACCTCACCAATATGATAAAATAGTGGGGGGAATTTTATTTTTGGGTGAATAATTCCTTTTTAATGTATGGTAATTTTATTTAACATGAATTGGAGAAATTGTACCGTTGCTGTCATTAACTGAAATGGACTACTTTGTCATGTACATGGAACTACAAGTTATCAATTACATTTTTTGTTGTATTTTTTTATTATTTGTTTGTTTTTCGGGTTTTTTCGTGGCTGGCCTCCAGCCCGTTAATATCAGCACAGAGCTACCAATACCACCCACACATATTAGTCGGAAAACATTTGCCTCAAGAGCTTTCCTCCAACTGCATCAGCTCTAATCGATGAGGTTCAATAGACTTGAGTCTTTCTGTGAAACGGCTGCTCGCAATGTTCCTTCTGTGTATACGCTCGCTGTATGTCATTAAAGCTCACAGCATAATGAATGTGATTTGTATTCCAACCTTGCACACATGCATTGCTATGGAATCTGCATAGGATATTCAAAGCAACAAGAGTGTGCTGACATGCTGATTGTGTTGAGCGTGATTAGGGAGCGGCGAGGTATTTGCCTGGTAAGGCTAGGTGTGATCCTGCTCGGCATACACACAGCTGCTGCCGTGGAGGAGAGTAGGAGGAAGACAATCGGGGAAGAGGAACCTTCTTGACCTGACAGGAGACGAGCGAGGAGGTCCAAACTTTGATTACCCATCATAACACACGGGGTGTAACAACAACGTTATGTCGCCCACTCACGCGCCAAGAGGATTAGCAGATCCAAATAGAAGCCGACTTCAACGAGCGAAACAAATCTCTTCCTGTCATAAAATGGTTTATTATCCTAACCTTTCACCTCGCAGGCCTTGTGAGGCATGTGCTTCCTATGTGATCTTACAACCATAGACAGAAAGGAGATACATATGCAGGAGAAACTGACAGTATGCAGTGTCAAAGGGAAGAGAAACACGCTGGGTTAGAAATAACGTGAACAATGATCGTTATTAAAGCGGATGTGCTCTGAATAGCACATGTGTGCGGTTGATTGAGCGCTGCCGAGGGCAGGAGTTCGCAGCCAAGTTTGCAGAAGTTCCCCGGCTCTGGTACGACTTTGATCGATTTGAAATGAAACAGTGACTACATGTTTAAATTGGCAGGTCGCAGGCTGACTGCGGGTGGTCACATCCTCAGTCCTCAGCAGAATCAATTCATACGAAAGGGCGCGATCTCTGCAAGGGTCACAGGATACCGATGTAAAGGGTTTTATTTATTTATTTTTCTTAGCGTGCAGCAGTGACATTGGATTGATGGAGATATTTTGGAGTTTGACTTGCTGAAATAACACATAGAACCCCACGCGGGACATTGAACTTTTCTTTTCTTTGACCAGTCTACGGTTTCCGTAGCATCTTTAGTCTGAAATTAGCCTACGGGTTTGGATATATCTCGTTTCAAGACCAGTTTTTAAACGTCTTTGGACCAGTGGAGACCCACTGCCAGGCTGTTTGGACCACAAGACCCAATCACTTCCAATCATTGGTTATTTATTGGTAGATTGATTATTTTTGCAGCCTTCCCTTTATGAAGTGTTGTAGTGAGATCGCTTTTGTTTTCAGACCCAAGACCACTTTTTGAAGGTCTTATCTTGGACTCAAAGCCATTTTTACTCAGTCCCGTCTCGGTCTGAGACTGTGTGGACTCTGGGTTTAGCATCCAAAGCGGCGTAGATCACCACTGGCAGGCTTTTAGACCACAACAACCAATCTTCCAATCATTGGTATTGATTATTTGCAGTTGCAGCCTTATGCCTCAAATTTCTTCATGTGATTTCAGTCAACTTAGAAGCCACATTCACCTGACAAATCTGCATCTGACTCTGCTATAGAAACACAGAAATGAGTGGAAACAGCTGTGTGTGCACGAAGCTACATGGACTCAGGGTTCTGAAGTTAAGACCAACTACTAACTATTTTCTAGAAAATAAACAGAAACACCTTTGTTGGTTTGTTGCTTTGTGCTGCTTCGATACCAGTAATGCAGAAGCTATTTTTGTGGCTGTCAAATGTATTCAAATTAAAAAGAAAACTCTGTTCTGTTTTTCTCTTTCTTTGTTGTCTATGGTGTCGCGGCGGCCCGTGGTCTTGTTAAAATCTTGGTCTCAGTTTGTGATGTCTCGACTACCTCACTACTTAAAGTTCAGTAGCTGTATGAGCACAGACACAATTTCCCAGAACATTTGGTGTGTCGATAAATATATTATATATGGAATAAAAATGAGCTTGCTCCGGTATCCCCTTCATGAGACAGCGGGCTTGTGTTCTAAATTGTTATTGAGCCACGAGTATCTTAGATGATCATTGAGCTCCTCGTTTCGATTTTACTTCCACGTTTCATCATGGCTCCGAATCACTGCCACTGTAAACAAGAAAGACCACCGGGGCACAAAGCTCGGGGAACATGCCCTCCTCGCCGTGGCCGCCTGCTCTGCATAAATCAAAAGAAATCATTGCCAGATTGAGGATTGTGCCCTCTGTTGTGCAAATGAAGCCTGGCTCCCGAATAAAATAATAAATCCTTGCCACATTATTTAGCTTCCATTTTTTATAATGGAGAATCATGGGGGAGGTGGGGCGCGTTAGTGGGAGTGAGGGCGAGGGGGGGTCACCTGCATACATCCGACTGCGAACATAATTTTCAATTGGCGAAGAGAGATCAAGGGTCTCGGACATCCCCCTCCGATGCAGAAAATGTCTGTTTTTATGATTATTAATGTCTGATCCATTAAATTCAAAAAGCGCATCAAGTATTCATAAAACGTCGTCAGGTGAGCTCACATTGTGCCTAATATGAAAATGGAATGGTTTTGTGGGCCGGATGGAGGAGCCCGGTCTGGGTCTTTGATGTCGTTTGGCTGTCGATGACCCATCAGGGCGGCTGCAGCTCCAGTCAGGACGAGGCCAAAGAGTGCAAGAGGTTCGCTATCAAAGTCGGGCAGGTTTTAGCCTCTGACAGATGTGGGATCAGTGTCAGATGCGAGCTAATGCCAAAGGGCTGGATTGGTGCAGGAGGAGGAAATGACTTTACTCTCCTGGCCCCAGTATGTCTTTGTACCCGACCCCCCAGGGCAGGTGATGGCAGGAATACAAAACGGGGGAGAACTCGACTCCAGCACAGGCCGCAAACCGCCCCTGCATCCATTCCAGCATGAGGCTCTCTGCACCTTCTGATTGCTCCCCTACACCATTAGATCACCTTTAGTTCCATCCGTGCTGTTGGCTGGCGTGTCCCCTCCGTCACCCGCCGCCGCCGCCACCGCACCGGACCGCCCGCAGGAAAGCAATAAATGAGAACCTCATTCCCTTCTCATTTGCAAGATCAAGACTATGTTCGCAGATTTGAATTTCACACCCGATATGAGGTGAGGGCCTTAAAAAAAATGTATATATATTTCTAGGGTGATATTGTGCATGTAATCCCACTGTGGAATGCTGCTCGTTCAAGTTTGAGTTTGTGAGAAAAGCTCTGCATGCATTTGGAGGCAAGTTCTCCATCTTTTGTCTCCCCTCGCAGCACCACCTGATCTGCTGTTACTCAGTATAGAAAGCTATAGTGCATCGATGCATACACATAGCAACAACACATTGAACAATGCTTGGCTTTTATTTGAAGCCCCCGCATAATCAGCTGTAACAACGTGTGCTGTAACAAAGTGCTGCCAGCTCCTCCTCAAGGTCACACCCAAGGTCAAAGCAGCGACACAACATAATTTTCAGTGGAACTAATGAACAATTTATTGATTATGAACCAGTGCTGTGAGATTGGTGAAGGTCTTAAGATCGGTCTCTAGACTACTTTTGAAGGTTTCGACTCAAAGGCGTTGTCTTTGACTGAAGGGACCAGTGGAAACCAATCACTGCAACTGGTGATGCTGTGCATGTAATGCTAATGTGGAATGCTGCTCCTTCAAATTCTAGTTTGTGAGAAAGCCCTGCATGCATTTGGATCGACTGAGAGAATGTACATGGCAATAAGTTCTTCTTTTTTTATACCCTTGCAGCACAACCATGAATCTGGTACAGAAAATTGAAAGCCATAGTACATCAATACCACACAACTTCATACGAACACTAAAAATGAATTCCTTCAACAACAAAACGTATGTATTTAAATGTAAAAGGTGTTCTTTACCATATTATCTACCTTAATTTAGCATCTTCCCTGTTTTGGTGGCTGGTCTAGTCCTGCCTTCATGTTCGAGCGGTGCATCTAAGCCCCTCCCCCTTATATATACACACACACATAGAAATGGGCGTTCAATTACGAAAGAATGTGCTACCAAAGAGCAACAGAAAACGAGGCTCAACATTGGTTTGCATGGAAGGCCCTTGCAGCTGCTAAGGCTAAAGCTAATGTCAAACTTCATGTGAGCCGTGAGTTCCGCCCCTTTGTTTTGGTCTGAAATAGTGCTGCTCACGGCGACATCTGGTGGTAAAACATCGTATATATCCCTAACCCTTCCCTATTCTGAGCTCTGAGCGTCCATATCAACCTGTTTAAGTCTCACTTTGCTGCCATTGCTTTGTAAAACAATCCAACCCTTTCAAAACCATCTCCACCCGACAATTCCTCCTCACTTTGACTACCCGTGCACACCTGATTGACGTGAATCAGATCAGGTTTCCGTGCGGCGGAGAGCCCCTCGTGGCCATGACAGCGCGCGGTGTGTTAGGAGAGGGACACACACGCGGCTGCCTGAAAGAGTGCGTTTTTCTCCTCTTTTAAATGTGTTTACCAGGTGAGAAAAATGGAAAGAGATTAATAACGCTAATATCTTTGCTCTCGTTTCGAGACGCTTACAGAAAACACATCAACACCAGTGACAAGTCTGACAGCTAATTGTAATGCTTTTAATTGACATCAGTTGACACTTTCATATGTGATTCTTTGCACAGGGAGAAACATTGCTTGCACATACTTTTAATATATGTTGATATAACTTGTCAGGGTAATTATGAGTTTTTCATAATTATAGATGTTACAGCACACAGTGGTTTTTTTTTTGTCTCTATGTGACAAAGTGCAGAAATCTCCAAGATCATATTTCCGTCTCTTCAAGCAAATAAGATGTTGCCAGAACAGATTCCGAGGCCTCGGAGGCAAAGTGTCCAGACAGTCGATGAGAGTCCGGCAAAACCGTTCCCAAACAGAGAACACGACAAACAATGGGAAACACAAACAGTGCGAGAGGAGGGAGCAGGAACACGAACACACACACACACACACACACTGACAACATGGAGGACCAAGATAAAGCAGCCGAGAGCAGGAAGTAATTACATACATAACACAGGTGGGTGAGGAGAGGAAGGGATGACCGAACAAATACGGCAAACAAACATCAGTGTCACATCAGGTGAGTTCTGTCTGGGGGAAAAAAAACTAAAAATTGTGGGCAGTTTAGTCCACAAACAATTTTGTCTTTACATTCAATAAGCATTCGAGCAGATGTGTTACGTAATCATGTTTGGAAAGCAATTATGTATCTCAGAGAATCAAGAATTCCCTACAGATGATTTATGCTTTTGTGTTTTTGTTGCATTTCTTTCAGCGGTGACTCATCCTACGGTTAAATTTAGTAGAATCCATTTCAGAATTAAGTACTTTCTTTCCACGGTGTTTACATTAGTTTGTCTTCTCCCTACTTCGCCTAATTAGCTTATCTCCGCCAGTGTGCTGTAATTCAGTCTTGCGGAGGCTTTTGTCTGTTTGCGTCTTCCCCGGGTTGCCACAACAAAGAGACCCCGCGACGCGCTCGGTGTCTCCAGTTGAGACGGAGGCTAAGTGACCCCCGTGGCAACGCTTCTCCGTTTTGGAAAAGCTTTGCCTCCAATCTTTGCCTGCAAACATCCCGCAGATATTGTGACATGACAACATGCGGCCGTTATTAGGGCCAATATAACAGAGGACGCTTCGTGCATTCTCTGGGAGGGGGGGGGGCTTGACTGCTCGGAGCTGCCGCTGATGGTGGGCGTTTGGACTGTAGGGAAGATCAGTGCCATCCTTAATGGCAAAAGTGTGTGTGGGAAGAAAAAAAAAACCCTCTTGCTTGTCATTTTCCAGCCCCCGACTTAAAAGGTTGGAGCAGCCGTGACTTTCGTTCCAATGACGAGTCCATTTTCCAGCCAACACAGACAATGAACATAATGAAGACAATCATGCTTGGCATCTCTGCAGCAGCGTCACTCCTCTCAGCACGCGTCTGATGCCTCCAACTGCAAAATGTAGTTTTATATATAGTATATAGTATATTATAGTTTTAATATAGGTTAGAACAATATTATGTAAACATACAGTGCTTAATAACATACAGTGCTTAATTTGTCCTTGAGGAGGTCCTGGAACACCAAGAGGGTGCTGTTCCAGCAGGGTCAGAGGGAGAGAAGATGTCCTGGGTCGGGAATGATCTGAATACTTCTTCCACCACTGCATATATTTCAGGGTGTGTTAAAGGAACAATTCATCTAAAACACCTCACATGATTTGGTTAAAGCTTTAGGACTCAGCGTTAATATGGATTTTCTCTTTGACATTTTAGAAGCAGGCTAATGCTAGCTAGCTTGTTGTTTCCCTGGTTACCGCTTGAGTGCCGCCAAAACGCGTTGCATCATCATGTGACTTGATGTGGTGAATTGACCAGGTTCAATAACCTGCGCACCCTGTGTGTTATGCTGCGTTCGATTGTACTCGGAACTCGGAAAGATCCGACCTCCGAGTCGTAAAAGTGCAATTGAGCGGCCCTTGAGCTCGGAACTCTGACTTGGAATTTGGGGCAACATCGGAGCAGCCCATATTAGGTCAATGACGCATGCAGGATTCCCCTTGTTGGTGCGTCCAGGTCATACTTACAGCAAATGCCTTTTCTCTTTCTCTCAGCTCTTCGTAGTTCCGTGTACAATCGAACGTAGCTTTAAAGCAAGATGCAGTGACGAAGCGAAACGTGTGGAATTGATTATCCTGTGTCATTGATCTACACAGCTTATACATGAATTATTACCGGCAGTTAAGGTCCCGGATCCAGTCAAATAGGTGCCGGTGGATCATCTCGATCGCAGGGCAGAATCGTTCCACTACCCCGCCGATTTATTATTATCAATGACTGCTGTCGTGGTACTCCAGATTGGTCTTGGTCTTCAGGCCGGTCTCATCTCCCCCAAGTTGCAGCCTCTGCCTTCTCCTTAGATGTCTTCATTTCAGTTGACTTAGAAGCCACACTCACCTGACGAATCCACATCTGATTCTGCTATAGAAACAAAAGCATGAGTGTGAATAGCTGTCTAACACCTTTGCTGATTTGTTGTATTGTACTACTTCAACAATTATTATGCAGAAGCGGTTTTTGTTGCTGTCAAATGTATTTAAATGAAACCAAAAACTCTCTTTCTGATCTGTTGTGTGATATATTTTGTGAAATGCATGCGGTCTTGGTTTTGCCTCAGTGTGGACCTTCAGATGTCTGAGACTATGACTCTGTACAAAGAAGCCATGCAATGCAACCTCCAAATTACTGGAGTGAGTTTACATCGTTACAGTGTTTATTGGGTTCTCAAGTCAAGACAAAGACATATTTTCTAGAAAATAAACCAGAAATACCTCTGTTGGTTTATTGGTTTGTGCTGCTTCAGTAGAAATAATGCAGAAGCTATTTTTGTTGCTGTCGACATTGTTTAAATTGAGAAATAAAACTCTCTTTCTGTTCTCTTTCTTGGTGGCTTTAATCAAAGGCAAACTGAATGTAACTGTACAGATCACACAGATGTGCGAGCACCTCTGGAGCTGAAGCGGCTGCCGGCGGGTCGCTCTGCACACCCGCGCCAGTTTGCCACAACTATTGCTAAATCAAATTAGTCGACCGAAATGAGAATGAAATTGAAGCCTCTATTGTTAATGTTACAATTTCATGTAAATTAATTGCCTCTGATGCTCCGTATTCATCTGACTCTGTATCCATGTAGCTTTTATCAATGTATAATTAATTGTGAGCGTAATCATTCAACGCGCGGCAGATTAAAGAATCTCCATGGGGCGTCTGATACAGGGATACCCATCTCCTGGCTAATTATTGATCGGTTGCAACACACTCTGTCAGCCGCTGTTGTCTTTGTGGAGCGACGGCGGCGGTCAGAGCGTGCTTATCACCGCACTCCGTTCTCGATGTGTGTTGGACGAGTTTGTTGCTTTGCTGTTTTGTCGTGTGTGGCCCTTGTTAAAAAGTCCAGATATGGAGAGCGCGCCAATTGGCATTTAATCTTTCATGTCTCAACTTCGGATTTAATTTGCAGCCTTGGATGTGAATCAATACCCCATTATTTGAAGTTCATTAGGAGCGGCTATTTTCTGACAGTGCGCTCATTAAAGCGGCGACCAGGCTGGATAATTGATTCGAATAGTTGCAACAGGAGACGTATAGGATTGCATTCATTCTCTGTATTTAACCCCTGGCTGCTGGTGTCATTTGCGGCTTTTTTGTGTGTATTTATCCGTTGATGCCATTAGTAATCATTAGACACTCTGAATTATAATATTGAGCCTTTGGTGTTTGGCATCTTCCAGGTGTAATAGTAAGTTTTCTTTTAAGTGGCTATGTTTACATGTAGTCAAAAAGCCTTTTCTAACGGGAATATTAGCAATAATCCTCCTCTCCCCCCTGGTTCCTCCTCCTCTGAGGTGAACGTGTGATGATGTCTCCTCCTATCAGGATCTCCACATCAAAAGGAAGATGAATTAGTGTTGTGTTCATGTTCTATCAGCAAGGAATCTTGGTCTTTGGAGTCCAGGAACTCCTTGTAAACATGTCCAAAGGCGAGAGCAACACCACGCCACACTTTTGGAGTGAGGAGGAAACCAATCACTTCATCAGTGTGATGAAAGACACAAACATCCTGGCATTTGGAGATGCTAGAAAGTAGCGGGATAGACAGATCCACAAAAAGGGGAGCGCAAAGTTACGCCAAGCAGGGTTTGTAGCAGACCTTCTCCGTGCGTGGCTGCTTTGATCGCCATATCACCATTGATTACAGTCACCATGGAGACAGGAACAACCTTCGGAACGGCTTATTCCCAATGTTTCAGTGACCAGAATATGGACCTTAACCCCAATATTGACTGACTGGAATTCAACACTAATTTGTCTAAATAACTCAATACCAATGCTTTATTTGTCCCACCATCCGTCAGCTCCAGGACCCGCTCAGGTCACAGAGGCTCCACTATAAGCTGATCATCATTTCTTATTCCGGTGGCTTCTTCTCCATCCTTGCGCAGTGATTCAGGGTACGAGTCATTCCCCGGCACATGAATATATTTGAATCACACAACGTTGCTGCTGCCGTTGGATCTCCAGGCAGCCAACTGTGATCGCACACGCCGTGCGCGTTGCGTATATCATTCATGTTGTTTTATGACATGCTTTTAAGTCAACCTCCTGTCAGAAATTACGTGCACACGCTAGAGTTTAGGGTGTTTGGACTCAATTAATTTTTTATGATAATTGACCCGCCGAGCGCTGTATGTTCGCACCGCCGCTGCGGAGCAAACGGGTTAAATATAAATGTCCTTCCTCCGAGTGCCGTGTGGCCAATTCAGACAACCAGAGCGGCGACTCAGGAGGAGGAGGAGGGAGGCGCGCTCACTGCTGCAGCGGCTCCCAGGCCTTTTTTGTGTGTGTTTTTGTGCCGTGGTCGAGGCGTGCTGGGTGAGGATGGCCATCAGTGCCGAGTGCAGAGCCGGAGGTGAGGTAGCGGGAGGTGGAGGAATGTTTTTTGCTGCATTGGAATGCAAAAAGAAGTGTTTTACAAATGTAGGTCAACGGCCCAGGAGATAGTCAGAGATATTCTGCCTCACTTTCCTCCTTGTCTTATTCCCTTAATGCCTCTATAATCCCATTTCGCCCCCACATACAAGTGTATTTCACCAATAATTATACAATTATAAGTTGGTGACCCCGCGTCGGCTGACTGGCGTCCACCTGTTCCTCTCCAGCCCGCAGTGCTACAGCCTGACCTAATATCCGAATAAACCCCTTTCAGCCGGGAATTATTAATATCATTTTATAATGTATGTTTCCTCCTTCTGGCAAAAATGAGGGCAGAGGAGGAGGAGTCTCTGTCCAGTTCATGCATGGCGAATCAAAGCGGGATTGTTATTCGCGGCTCTCTTGTGTTGGATTGCAGCGGCAGGCAGGACTCGGCATGGTGGCATCTTCCACTTCCCCGTGTCCTCTCATCCGCTTGTATCCGTGCGCCGTGTCTGAGTCCTCCCTGACTCACTCGCTTCTAAACGTGCCCGAGGGCAGATTCTTCAGATCTGGCATTTTTACACAGCAAGGTTGTGCGGCTAATTCCATTCACCATGGATTAGTGAGATTTGTGCCACCTTTCATCTGTCTCTATCTTCACTATGTATCTTGAGTTCTGCCCGATTCGCTCACTCCTGACATGCCAAGCGCCGGTTGACGTGTTGGTCAGAATTGGCGGCGGTGGCGAGCGCACGTGCCAAATCCCACAATCACGGATTAGGGAGCCCCAGATCATTACCGTACATAATCGCCATCCCACTGTTCTCGGGGCTCTGTGGAGGGAAGGGGGGCTTTCATTCAGCCCCCCTTCGCCACAGAGGGCCGGCCTGGCACGCTCTGTCCTCTGACTGTGCCTGTGAAGACTCGCACTCATCCAGGTCTCGGTAGCACTTTGAGCTCAATGGATGTGAATGGAAAAGAGGCCTTTCACACGAGAGGTGAAACATTTTCAATTTTAAGCAATGGCGGTTGACCACCAAAAGCCCCCTGACACGCTCACAACACCAAAAAATCCTTGATGGCGCCACTCTTCGCCACATGGGAGAATCTGGATTTACGCTGCTTGACCATTTGTTGCTGACTTCTGAAATGTTTGCTTGGAAAAATGTGCGCAAACTTCGCATCACTTGGCATAAATATGTATATGCAGTGCTATAATATCCTATAAGTCCTATTCACAACACATTTCATATACACATAACGTCGACTGTATATGTAAAGGTGCTCATTCATTCTTTGTATTCATATATATGTGAATATATGTTTTTACGTTTCCTTTGATGTTTAAAATTACACTTGCAACCGTGAGTGTTGTATTTTTTCGTATGTCTTATATGTGTTTCTGTAAGTCGTTTCTGGCACCAACTGAGTACCCCAATTTATTTGCACATTGCAATGACAATAAAGGATTCCATTCTAAAAAGAGCAAGATGGAGCGCACTTTGATGTATTTGAGTGCACAAAACAACACGGACTGTCCATTTACCACGTTTGTGTGAATGACGTTTCTGCTTGTATTTGCAAAATACAGTTTCATAGGCGAGTGCAAAGCAAAATTAGTAATTGCGGTGAGGAGGAAATTACACTTTTTCAGCGCATATGTAACTTAATGTTACCACACGGAGCAGGTTCATTTCTTTAATTGGTGAATATCTGAAGAAATTACATCTTTCCAATAAAAGAAGTGCGTGTTTGTATTATCCTGTGTGTTCCTTGCTCTGCTTTATTGGTTTTATTTGCTGAAGTTCAATAATGAGCTATTTATTCCTTTGTTATTCTTCATTTCTCAACCTTTTTTTCTTAATTTCTTCTGATTTGCCTTGATGTTTTTGATTCTCAACAGTATGTTTATTTGAAAAGACCCGTCTGGCTGTTTCCCCTGGTTCGTCCTGGAGACTGCAGCTCCACAGACTCTCAGGACTTATTTCTCTATGTCTTGTCTTGTTTTGCAGATGGATCGTCTCCATCGCGATCCTTCACCACCGCACCTCTCTGTTCCCAATCTCCGCTTCCATCCTGAACATATTAAGCCTGTTGAAGCCATTGTCTGCTCGCTGCTCTGTATTTGATTCCAGCTCAGTCTATCTCAATTGATAATAATCATCAACTTATTAAGCGCTCACGTCTTTGTCCCTCTCTGTGGACTTGCATGTTTTTGTAAAACCCAATTATCTTCACGTTCTATCGTTCCCACACAGGCTGTACTTTCCCGTTTGCTCGTTTCTTGCAGGTAAAAACCAATTCATGAGATCACTGGCAGGATTATTTGAACCCCATAAGCAAATCTGAAGTGCTGTGCTGCGATGACTCCGATAAATCAGGGTTCACGTCGCCGAAGCGGCGAGATTCTGAACATGGAGAAAGCATGTGTTTGAGGCGGCGGGATAAATATGTGTGCTGTTCCTCTTACTTTACACACACAGATGGTTTTGAAGCCAACCGATGCTCCTACAGAAATCTTCCTCGAACTAATCAGTTCAAATCACAGTGATTGCTCTGAGCAGAAAATTAATCTAATTTTCTGTCAAAGCGGCTGCCAGTTACTTAAGATCTGATCTCTTTCATTCGTTCACTCTCATTCCTCCCCTCCCTCCCCTTCCCTCACCTCTTTTTAGGCCTCGGTTAATTAAAATGGAAAGGGAAGGATTTGCAGTCGGTAATTCAGGACAACTTATAGTGGAAGTTAATTATAGAGCCCAATGAATCATATAAAGAACATTTTCAACTGTTGGTGATTCGGCGATAGACTGTTTTCTTTCTTTTTTTCCTTTTTTTTTTTTCACAGCCCGACCTCTTATATAAAGGAAGAAGAAACTCTAAACATATTAAACGCACGCTAAGAGTGGACGGGCGTGTGCATCGCGGAGGCCATTCAGAGTCAAACATGTTTGATTTCACATTGAGTCTGCGGCGAACTTGCTGAGTTACAGTCTACAAACACACACACACACACACACACGCCCACATACACCATCTCCTTGTTCGCCAGTGTTATTGCCTTTTAGGCGTCTGCAGGGTGGATTGGATTATTTCAATCAGTGCAGACCATGATACATTAGGAACAGATGTATATTCCTGTTCAATAGATGATATAAATTACACTGGAATCAAAGTGGTTATTATTAGAAATGTCATTTCCCTGCTGGGAGGTGATATATTTAATGAAGCCCGATGCAGTGTGTCTTTGTCGTTTTACTTCAATCGCCATCGGAAGAACACTATTAGATAAAGCCATCTTTGAAATGTGTCTATATTTATTTGTGTTGTCGTTTTCATGCGTGTGTGTGTGTGTATTTGTAACAATAGTGAAGAAAGGGGGCTGTGTTGTTTGGAAAGAAGTAATTGCACGTTTAATTAACAGAAAATCTGACATGTTTTTACATTCACTGTATAAGGACACGGTTTTTTTTTTTTACATTTGATTTAGTGTGTTCGCTTGTGCACGTTTTCTTTCTGTGCTACTTCTTTTCCACTTACATTTTTATCGTTTTTCAATTTTTGCCCAGCGCCGTACACACGTTATCCCTGGATTTATGTGGAGTCTGAATGCACATGCATGTCGGGGGTTTTGAGACGTCTCAGGGTCAGGGAGAAGGTCATCGGAAAATTGACTTAGCTGTCAGAGGACCTCAAAAAGAAAAAAAAAGGACAGACAGATTGACCTGTGATACGAGCGGTCGCACTGAACCTGAGGTTGTGTTTGTGTCTGCCTCTGGATCAGCAGCTGTGAGGAAGACATAATACTAATTGAGGCGGCAGTGAACTGAGCCAAATACAGGCCAAGGAAGGAATTCAGATGAGAGCAGCAGGGCATCAAAGCAGGGCTGGAGCATTCCGCGGCTAAAGCTCCGACCAAATCACATCAAAAATCGGATTGGGAGAATGACAGCAATGCTCATCACGAAGGTTAGTCATGGAAAAATCTCACACAAACACGAGAAGAACTTTCACTCAAGTTAAACTCTTTAATTCTCCCACAACTTTCAGTCCCCGTCAAGGATTCTTCAGCAGCTTTCAAAACATACATTACCAACACTGATGTTTTGGTTTCCGAAACTGCTTCCAATTGTGAAGCTTCAGAAAAGACAGACAGCTCATTAACTCAACAATGCCTTCAGAAAATGTACCACAATCCAAAGAAAAAGGTGTAAATTATGTCTCTTCACTCCTTCAACCACTTTACCTTTTTCCACTCTAGTTACACTTTAAATAATTCTCTGTTAAGTAATGTGGTTTTCATACATCTTTCTTTTTACATGTAGCACACATGGTTTATTTCTTATCTTTAGTCAGAATTCAGTCAAGAATCGATCGGTTATCACAGTCAACAGTCAGCAAAAGACACAGAGAATGTACACTATCCATGCTCGTCTTTATAGACCCAGCCCTTAATCCCATTGTTCACACCACAAAATCCAATTTGCACCAATTTCATACACTGCTTCACAGAGCCATCCATGGTATCTACCTTCGGCATTAGAATACATTTTGCTCTGACACTTTTTAATACCGTTTTAACATTCAATTTGTCAACATTTACAGATCAGATGGCCATAAAATGACACCGCACTCATTCTTTCCCCCCCAATAATTAGAGCGGCACGATAAATAGATTGAATGAGAAAAGCACGAGGAGATTACACAGATTAGATTACAACAGAAATGTAATGCTACACATGCAAGAAAAAAATATAACCATGTAATTGGTTACAATCAAACTGATTTATGTGACAAAAACATGATGTTGTGGAATTCAAACCATGCGATGGCTTCCCTTAATATGCATGTCACTGCTTCAACTGTGTCATATTTATGTTGCATTTCATTATTTGATAACCACAAATCAGGGCATAATCTTGGTCCCATTATTCAGATTATCTTTTTT
>CAESWR010000019.1:82827-94802 GCA_903171835.1 Mullus surmuletus | reverse complement strand
CTCCCGTTGTGCTTTTCCAGCAGCCGTGAGATGATTTCCTCTAACGTTTGCAGTCTGTCCTTCAGCGCGACTCCAGATCATCCGTTAATTAGTCGGAGATGACGTCCTGTTAAACAAAGGCACCTTATCTCTTCCCTCTCATCTCGCCAGCAGAGTCAGACGAGATGTTAGCAGGGATGTCTCACCTTCAGATCTATTATTCATCTGTTTTTTTCTTCTTTCCCAATGACATGATAAGATTCCTGTGAAATAAAAAGAAATGCTCATTAAACTATCATCAATTGGAAATGGATCACACCTTAAAGAGATGGCGGGGAGGGGAAATAAAGTAGAATTGAGAGCAATGTCGAGCGAGGGGGAAGTTTTATGTAGATGTGTTTTATTTTGGGGGGGGGCTAAAGCAGAATTATGGAGCCGCTTTCCGAGATGGATGCAAATTTGCCCGTTACACTTAACGGAAAGAAGACATAACACACACCAACGCGCTCGCCAGAGCCTCATCATCTCAAATTTTTCCGCGCATCTAAATCTTAGCGTCGTCTGATTGATCCGCAGCCTCTCCTTGATTGACAACATCGTCAGCAGGAAATATCACGTCAATTCACAGCTCCCATTTTTTATTCACATGTTTTCCAGTTTTGTTTTGTTTTTTTCCTCCTCTCACTTCTCAACTTCACGCTACATTAAATTATGGGTTTCGAGCACATCTCTGGCTCGGGGAAAAATCTATAAGATGAAGCGAGCCAGCGAGAGTCTGCAAGTTTGCGGCTCAAGGTCGGTCAGATTGCTGACTGATGACTGAAATTAATGACAAGTAATTTGCAGAATCTGACATCAGATCTCTTGGAAGCTCGGATGGATCTGTTTTGAATGATAATGTGTGCAGGGAGAAGGGGATAAAATGCTGGGTTTGTGCGGCAAAGTGTAGAAAATGATGGTAATTGTGCCTCCTCTCCCCCTGCTCTGCACGTCCACTTCTCATGGTCTTCTGGTTGCAGATTTTTTTTTAACCCTTAAGAGTTCCTTAAGAAAATGTTCTCAAGAGTCCCTCAGAACGAAAAACGTCCCCTGCTGCTGTAAAAATATAACATATTAATATTGTTTCCACTTTAAATGAGTAAATCTTTTCAATCAACTTCAGCCTGAAACATATATATATCAAATATTAATTATTTGGGGGGATTTTAACCCTCTAAATGCTTCCTCCTCTAAGTAACTCCAGAGAATTTTAATCGTACAAAAATGCACAAACTGTAATAATTTACTCAAAATGCAATTCAAGGAAAATATCATTATCATTATTATCATATCATATTAATATTCTGTCCAACTTTAAATTTGTGAGTCTTGTTAATCAGCTTCAGCCTGAAAAATACATTTTTTATTTTGACCCTCTGTCATAAAACGTCTGGACAAAACACGTCCCCAGGAGCTCTTAAGGGTTAACAAGCTGTGGATGAGTGTGGCTAAAAAAGATGAGTTGGCTTTCAGAGGAGCCAGAAAGGGGTTGGACCCCCGCCCCCCCTCCTGGTCTAGCTTGCTAGCTGTCACCTGCTGCATCTGCACTCCACTAAATCGCGAGATTGACGGCTATTACGGGAGAGACATTCAGCCCCGAGGTGCCATTGCACAGCAGCATTAGCGGAGTGGCTACACAAAGGCTGTTACTCCCTATTATGGAGAAAAAGAGGTGGTGCGGCCCGCGTGTCCCAAGACAAATCAACGGACGACGCGCGTTATTTGTCTCCCAGCAACGGTAATGGTGCAAAAGGAAAATAAAATAATAGCAAAAAATGGTGGCGTAGATGTCGGCACTCGGCCATAATCGAATGCAAATCACCCCGTGACGGACAAACATCGTTTCCACGCGGCTCAGCTCTTCGTTTTTGACTGAAATGAAGATGAATATGGCGGCAAGACTGCAAAGCACTCCGTGTCCTGGGCTTTTATATATTAGAAAAAGAAGGGAGAAAAAAGGCGTGATCAGTGTGAGGAATGCAAAGCAGCGCCACCGGCCTGATGAGGGCGACTAATCTGGTTAAGAAGATATAGATTTGCGGTTGCGTGATTAAGCCGTCCCCGACCAACTGTGCGGTCACGGCGGGGAAAGCGCGGGGCAGAAATGGACTGAGTGCTGCGCTTTTGTAGCGGCCGTTCCCATTGGCTGAGGTGCAATAAGTAAATTTGCAGCGTGCGGCTTTATAGAGACGCATCGTGGAGGCTGCAAAGCTCCATCGGAGGGTGAAGCCCGCGTGAAATAGATCCTTGGATGCTTTATAGAGCATGCAAACGCTCTCAGTAATGTTGTCTTCCCCACGCAGGGAGAGCTGCAGGTTCTCAGTGTTCCGCTCCCACACACACACACACACACACTCACACACACACACACACACACACACACACACACACACACACACAGTAATTAATTCAAGACTTTCTTATTTTGCTTCAGGGATTACAATGACCGTGTCTTTTTGTTATTTATGGTCACAACACACCAAAACAGACCCCACAAAAACGAACCTTTTTTTTTTCTCCCCACTATTTTCTTGTTTTGTTACTTTAACCGTCTCAGTCAACTTGTTTTATGGAAGTTGCTTGCGTTTTGCCCTCGGTGCAGATTCACTTCAGAGAGCGCTCGGGCTGAGCGGCTGTCAGCTACGATCAGATGTGCCACAGGACACCTGCCACGGACCCACTAACAGACAATGAACTGGGCCGCCGGTTTGTTTTGTTTTGTCTTTTTCCTCATGTTAAATTCAGGCCGACCGCAGGAAGCCCCCCCCCCCAAACATAAGATATTCTGACCTGTCAATTTAACCCTTAAAGGGATAGTCCACATGAAGTTGTATGAGCTCCTCACCATCAGTGAGCTTCATCAGCAGTGACTTTTCCTCCACTGCGTCCCGTGAGTGGAGTTCCGGCCCGGTTTCGCTTTTGCAGAAAGTAGTTCCTCTACTTGCTGGAGTCACACGGAAGTAGAGTTTGGCTCCAAAAAACAACATGCGTTCAAAAATATTAATTATTTGGGGGGATTTTCACCCTGTAAATGGCAGGTATTTAAGGAACTCCACAGTATTTAATAAAAAACAAAAACTCAAATAATTTCCAGAAAATGCAATTTAAGCAGGATTTAATAATCATTATTATCATTACAGCCTCAGATGGGTCGATAATTTTTACCGGCAACATTGAATTTGAGGCATTTTTATTTTTTCTGCAGTGACAGATTTTTATAGCAAACTCTTATTAGTTCCTGGGGACAAAAAGCGTCTCCTTCCAAAAGACTGCTGTAAAAATATATATTCATATTTTTTCCAACTTTAAATGAGTCAGTCTTGTTAATCAGCTTCATCCAGAAAAATACATATCCAATATCAAATATTTTTGGGGAGATTTGACCCTCTAAATGGCAGACAGGGGACAAAGTCACACATGTGCAAGTAAGTCTCAAGTCTCAACCGTCTCAAGTAAGTCCCAAGTTATTTTCTCTCGGGCAAGTCAAGTCCAGGCCTGTAACAGGTCAAGCCAAGTCAAGTCATCTTATTTTACCCGCACAATCTGATCTCAATACAGTGAAAAGACAAGATATTAGTAAGTGTCGCTCAACGTCATTGGCCAATTTATCCAATCAGAGGACGTGTTTCTACGATAAATGTATAAGGTCGGCAGAGCGGGCGTGATGATTGACAGAGTATTGATCCAATCATGACAACACCATTCTCAGCCTGCACTCATACCAGGTAACACTCATATTAAGTTTATATTCATATTAAACACCAAATCAACAACACTTATAGTCCAAGTTGAGTCTCAAGTCTTTCACTTTTTGTCAAGTCAAGTCGCAAGTCATCAAAACAGTGACTTGAGTCAACTCAAGTGCAAGTCACATGACTTGACTTCCCACCTCTGCTAAACGGCCAGAAAAACTTTTGGACAAAAAAGTTCCCCAGGAACTCTTAAGGGTTAAAGCAAATTCCTTGCGCGTTACCTGGCGGACGCAGCACCGTTGTCAGTAATTACGGGATGGAAGAGGCGCCGCGATGACAATGAAACAATCCCCAATCCCCTCCCCCGGTCTGAGGAGGAGAAGCCAGGAAGCGTGCAGAGTCAGATAAGGCAGCCAGGTGCTTTCTATTTTGAGGACGAGCGGAACTTGAGGAACGGGCGAAGAGACGAGCTTTATCAGAAAATAGAATTGCCGAGTGCCAGCGGTGACGAAGAAAAGGCATCTCGGCAACTTAATTGCTGCAATCTGGGTAAACAGGGTGTTGCAGGAAAAAAAAAAAAAGGTAAACGTGCAACATTTGTCAATAATTCTGCACAATTAATCAACAATTCTGCAAATAATGTCTTTTTTTCATATGTAGTTGGATCATTTACATCCAGTTTCAAAGCCTCGGCACCTCTTTTACTTCCCTTCCGCCCGTGCGCTTTTCATCGTGAGACTACTTTTGTACCCCCTGTTTTTGTTCTTTTGCCAAAAAATATGAGTGGCCTCTGTAGTTTTCGCCGACAATTGAGGTCAGAGGATTCTGGCCGGGTGATTTTCTACACTTTTGTAACAATTGATTCATGTTCACACATTCCTTTCCTGTATCTGATCTTGTCCATTGTTGAAGTGGAGGGCTCTGAGGAGTCAAAAGCGAAGCGGGACAAAATTACTCAATAAATGAACAAAACACATTTAACCCTTAAGAGTTCCTAGGGACGTTTTTGTCCAGACATTTCTTTTTTTTTTTTTTTTTTACCATTTAGAAGGTCAAAATCCCTAAAAATTATTTGATATTTGATATGTATCTTTATCCGACCCCTTTCTGGCTGCTGTGAGCGCCAACTCATCTTTTTTAGCTGCACTCATCCACAGCTTGTTAACTCTTAAGAGCTCCTGGGGATGTTTTTTGACCATTCAGAGGGTCAAAATTCCTGCAGAATATTTGATATTTGATATGTATCTTTCAGCCTGAAGCTGATTAACAAGACTCACTAATCTAAAGTTGGAAAAAATATTAATATATGATATTTTTTACAGCAGTGTTTTGGAAGAAGATGCTTTTTGCGAGAGAGTTACGAGAGATAAGAGAGTTTGCTGAAAAAAAAAATCTGTCCTTGAAAAACATCAGAATGCCTCTGAATCAATGTTGCTGCTCATCACTGATCCATCTGAGGCTCTAATAATAATAATTAAATCCTCCTGAATTGCATCGTATGGAAATTATTTGAGTTTCTGTAGGTTTTTTGATTAAAATACTGTGGAGTTACGTAAACAAACTGGCATTTAGAGGGTTAAAATCCCCCCAAATAATTAATATTTGATATATATATATTTCTGACTGAAGTTGACTAAAAACACTGACTGACCTTTTGTTACAGCAGTTTTTAAGGAGGGGACGTTCTTCATCCTGAGGGACGATTGAGAGCGTTTTTTTAAGGAACTCCTAAGTTTAGCAGCTAATACTTTTTTGTGGGGCTTAACACTTTATGGCCGATGCAGGACCCTCAAATCAAACCAGCAAAGGATCCTCGCAGCCTTTGATTTTTCAATTCCAGGTTTTATTCCCGCTTTCTTTCTTCTTGTTCTTTTCTTTGGAGAAATCCGGTGTGGGGATGATCAATGGGTCTCCTAGCAGGCTGGGGGTCTCGATGGATCTGGATTGAGCATGCACGCCAGGCCCAGCCAAGCCACTCCTATTGTAATTGTGCAGCCTTGTTGGCCGGAGTAATTTCTAAGAAAGCGCACTACAGTAAAATCAAAGCAATTACTCACAAAAGCCCACCATTCAGCCAAAGTGTCACACTCTGTAAGACTTCCACAGTGCTGCACTCTCAAAGCACGGCAGTGGAAAGCATAGATGTATTTCTGAGGGGAAAAAAAGAAGTTTTTTGGCTCTTTTTTTTTTTTCTCTCCTCTCCAATGCACTTTGTCCTCCCGCTTGTGAGCATGTAATGTTGCGCGACACATTCATAATATTCCCCTCAAATACGGACGGGGCTCAACGAAATTAAATTGCAAGCTAATAAGACATGATTCAGTGTTCAGCCATCACATTTCCACCTATTCACTGTCAAGTCAATTTGGCGTCTGTAGTTTGCCTGGCAATTGCTGTCTCACATCCATCACCTGGACTCATCCCAATCCGGGGAGCCCATCAGGGGACAGTTCTAATTTGCTGCTCTAATTAAAAGATAATGGTCAGCATTCACAGATGTCAATGGAGTTCATGTGCACACCTTAATCACAAGATAACTACTGTGATGCAGAGGGAGTCGCTGACGGGGGCCAGGGGCTAAAAAAAAAAAAAAAGTAGCCGGCTCTTATGAAGAAAGTGGTGATGTGTCAAGGATAGATGCGTGGACAGTGCCGTGCATAGACTTTTTGAAGGGCAGGGGTGCAAAGGAAAAAAGGGGCACTTATTGCTTGTCTAGCCATGAAGAGGGCACTTAGGTTGAGCGTGTATTTGAGGGCACTTTAGACACGTTTCTATGTTCTACCTATGGCTCATTATATAGCCTTCAAACACACTAACTAGACCATTCACGTTACTTTGGAGTTCGGATCAGCTTCCATGAGAACTGTGGAGATTCAGCAGTGGACTGTGCAGAGCACACATGGATGGTTGAAGGAAATAAATCCCTGGGCCGGTCTTGGGGCTCCTCCCCCACAACATTTCCAATTTCCTTATTCTAGTACATTCTTGCACCATATTAGCACTTAAGCGTACGTTTTTGCCTCCCAAGAGGGCAGGTTATCTAGTTTTAACCAGCACAAGATGGCGGTTTAGTGTGTTTTTTTTCCATCCAAGAGGGCAATTTAATGTGTCTTGACAAGCAGGAGGGCATCTTTAGCACACGTTTTTATCTCCCAGGAGGACATTTGATCATGTTTTAACCAGCCAAGAGGGCGATTGAGTGCATTTTTTACACCCGAGAGGCCAATTTAGTGTGTTTCTCCAAACGATGGGGCACTTAAGCATGCATTTTTATCTCCCAAGAGAACATTTATCATTTCTAACCAGCCAAGAGGATGGTTTAGTGGGGGGGGCTGCCAAGCGATGTCATTTTAAAAGACAAAAAACAACAACAAAAACAGGTGTCGGCCAGAGGTGGGGACTTTGTGACTTTCACCCGAATCGACTCAAGTCGCTGTTTTGATGACTTGTGACTTGACTTGACAAAATGTGACTCGACTTGAGACACGATGACTTGAATGCCTTTAGTGTTGTTGACTCCTATTTTCAGTTTTCATGTAAATGAATATCAGTGAAGGCCCACGCTGTTGGTTTTGTTTACATTGAAAGCCATAAATAAATAATTCAATAAGTTATTTCTGTTAAGTTTGATTCCATTTGTTTTACTGAATATTAATCACAGTAATTACAATGCAATGGATAAATTGACAGTTAACTTCTCTTTTCACTCCATTAAGATCAAATTGTGCAGGTAGTGCAATAAGGTGGCTTGACTTGGACTTGACTTGACAAAACCTATGACTTGACTTGCTCAAGAGAAAATGGCTTGGGACTTACAGAGACTTGAAGTTGTGTGACTTGGTCCCATGTCATGCCATGTGAAGAAAAGTCTCACTTTTTGTGCTGACTTTGTTCTCGAAGTAGGGAATTAAGTTCCGCCGCCACCTGCCTCCCACATATTTGCCCCGCTCAAGTGTGCTGCCAGTCATGAGTGGCTTACTTCATAACGACGCCGCAAAATAATAGTCCTCTTCAATCACTGTCAGCGAGACTAAATGCTTACCTGTTAATTGCATAAACATTTGCTTCACGCCGATGGACTGTGCTGCCGGAATTAATAACACGCCTGCAAGAAAGTGAAAGAGGTTTCTGTCACCTCCACCATCTACTTTTTCTTTCTCTTTTCTTTTGTCCCCCCCAGCAGCAGCAGCCGACACGCTTAAAGCTTGAATTGTGGTTGACTTCATTTTGATGGCGACCAAGAGAGGTGACCATTAGCCCACGGCTGCCTCTGAGATTTGTATTGTGTTGCATGAACTTTGCCCAAGAACAGGAAATTGCTTGGAAATGTCACCCGTTCTGTGGCTCCGTGTCTCAACAGAAAAGTTCGACAATGGCTGCGCGCTATTTCAGGCATGTCACGGGCATCAGGCCTCACCTGCAACCGCCTCTCAATAAGCGATCACACTATTTCTCCAGGCAGCTGTTTTTCGTTTTGTGTTTCTTTGATAAGTCTGCCCGTCATTCACCCGGCTCAGGCCGCCATGAATCTTTTTTCTGCGTGCTTCGTGTCCTTCAGTTAAACAAAGGGCCTTTGTACGGTCGGGGAGAACGGAGGCACCTTAAAATGTGCATTTGCAACAACAATTACATACAAGTGTGCATGTAACATATTGGGAAACACTCGACACATAATACAGTCTGGTGATATCGAGTACAGCATCAATCCTGGTACTACCTGGGTACTACCAGAGTAATAAACACAGACGAAGAAGTCAGAGAAGAAAAGTGATATTTTATAAATGGTATACCCTGACATGAAATCACTGTCAATTATCCAACGTACCACCTAAACAAGGGTGTCTGTCATAATGCAGCCCCTTCCCCTGCAATTGTGTGGCCAGGCAGGACGGCACAAACTGGGACCAAGACTTCACCAAGACCAAGACTGTATACATCAAATAAAGAGGTATGCTCTTATTTTGGTCCGTATACCGCATGTATTGGTCTCGGTGTTGGTGAAGTCTATATGCATCATCAAGACCATAAACCTTATACATGAAAGCGCATACATTAAACAAAGATGTATACGTGTCGGTCCTGTCTCGGTCCGTAAACCACATGTATACAGTCTTGACAAAACACAAACAAACAAACACCAAACACAACAGACAGTTTCTTTTTTTTCATCTGAATACATTTGACGGCAACAAAAATACCCTTAGAATTATTTTCATTGAAGCAGCACAATGTAACAAACCAACAAAGGTTTTTTTTGTGTGTATTATTTTGTAGAAAACAGGTCTTTGTCTTGACTTGAGGACTGCTGGGTTGTGTTGACAAATGGCATGGCGGGCGCACACCTGCCGGCGAGAAATTAAAACTCAAACCGCCGCAAACACTTCGGTGGTGGCAACGAGCAAACAAGGTAAAACGGGATATAATGACAGTTCTGTAGGGGGGACTAATCAAAACCGAGACCACCATGATCAAGAAAGGACCAAGACACTGGGGGTTCGAGACCAAAATCATCTACAACAGAACAGAAGGAGGGTTTTCTTTTCTTAATTTAAAAACACTTGACAGCATTGAAAACAGCCTATTTTAGCCTTATTTTCATTAAAGCAGCATTAGGCAAATTATTGTATTGATTGATTTTGTAAAAAATCTGTCTTTTTCTTGACTTGAGTCCATGTTTCTTGGTGCAAAGGCAGCCATTTCAACTCATTTTTTCGTTTCTATAGCAAAATTTAGATGTGGATTTGTCAGGTGAATGTGGCTTCAAAGTTGACTGAAATCATTTGAAGACATTTAATAAGAAGGCAGACGCTGTGAATTGGGAGAAATAATCAATCCACCAATGATTGGAAGCCATTCAGCGTGGTCTGAAAGCCTGGCAGCAGTGTTCCTGCAGCTCGCGTGAAAGCATTGAGTTGGTTTTCTGTGTCCCATCTCTCAAACCAAAAGAAATCCATTGTGAAATAGCAATTTTTTAAGAGCTTTGTGTAAAATGCTTTGGTCTTCACCTTCACATTTTTCAAAGGGAGACTCATATCAAGCGCTTTGTCGCAGCGTTCAGCATCACATGTGGACCCATTACCTGCGCCGGTGGTACTGTTCCATTAGTACTTTATCTTTGTGTAATCCGATTTAACCACATTCAGTTTATTTATGCTTTCAATACGGCCAGACCTGAAAAAAAGTTTTTTGGGACTTTGTATTATTCTGTATTACAACGCAAATCAAAGAGATTAAAAAAACACAGCAATGATGCATGTTTTTCATTCCAAGTCTTCACATTTGAGTCTTTTGTGGTGCTATTAAATACAAACTGTGATTTAAGAGTTTGATTTCAACCTGTTTCTACTTTGTTAGACGCTGTTTGTCTTTTTTTTTTCAATTAAGGGAAATTAAAACGTGTCTTTTTACAGGATGAGAGGTTATTGTGAGGGTGTAACGATGTTCTCCTGACAGACATTTCTGCAAAATGGCTGCAAAAAAAGCAGCGACGTGATGCCACCAGAGGCTGATCAGAGGACCCCCGAGGATCAACGTCTCTGACTCGCAGCCGGAGAAAATGTTGTACTTGTTTGAACAAACAAAATTATGACAAGGTCACAGATTAATTAGTCGGAATAAGGATGTACATTTGTAAAATGACAGTCACTTCAAGGATATTTTGTCAAGCTTCAGGTTTCTCTGATCTGTGTAGCTGAAAACAAAAGGACAGGATTGTCAGGGAGTGTTCGTCAAAACATGCATCACGCCTCCTCCAACGGCACAGCAGCCGTAAACACAAATGTGATTTGCATTAAAGTTAAATCAAATTACTGAGTATATAATAAGGAGGTTGGTATCAAACAAAATTGCAACCAATTAAACCATTAAGGGACGCTGTTTATTGTGTTATAAATCCTGAATACCATTAGAGGTTTGTTGTATATTTCCAACTTGACAATGAATAATATAAGTGTTTCCTCTGAGGCTGTTGTGTATCTGTGGCCGTCCAGAGACTCACACACAGTCCAATTAAGTGAATAATGAATGGCGCCACAGCATGTGAAATACATCGGATTGTGGGTGGGAAATGGCATTCATCCAGATGTAAAAAAAAGAATATCATTCTTGCTGGAGATTGAACTCAGATGACTTTATAACACAGTCTTTGAAACCTTTAGACTTTAGGTTGATGAGGAGCTGAGTGTTGATGCTGAACATTGTAACTTGCATGTATTTACCCGATAAATGTGTCCAAACCCCCAAATCAGAGTCTGTTGGTTCAACTGTTAAATTAGTTGAGTCAAATTCATAGGAGTGCATTATAAACACTATAAATCACACAAATAAATCTATTTGCATAATAGTAAAAGTAGCATCAACAAGGAAAATGGCTGCCAGCAACGGATCATCCCACACAAGAAGCAGAAGAAAATGACCTAACATGTGAGAAAGTCTGACAAATGATCGATTATATCATATTATATTATATTATATTACATTACATTATATTATATTACATTATACAATATTATATGATATTGCATTATAGTACATTATGTTATATTACATGACATTACATTATATTATGTAAGGCAAGCAGGTGGGATGTTTTTGTAATTTCTGTTCCCCAAACTGTTAATTGCCTGCTCATTGGGGAAAAAACGAAACAAAACACCAGTAATCAAATAAATCACTGCCATCATCATTTCCACTTTTCTATTCCACCGTTGATTTAATTCACAGCATTTGTTTTGCAGAATGTGTCACTTTGAATATAATAACACCATTAAAACTACACGAGCAACTACACACACACCCAGCCTCCTGACAGCATCAAGCGTCGATGATGATTGAGGTGTGTGAAGACTTTGAACAGCTGATCAACTCATTTCACCGAAGATGCGAATTATCATCCAGCTGCTACTTTTACCAATTTGATGGAGAAAAAAGAGAGAAGAGAGAGCTGGAATTTGACACCAAAAACCCACACTGGCTGCAGACAATGACTACATTTACATGCAGTCAAGAAGCCTTTTCTAACTGGAATATCAGCAATTACCCATTTGCTTATTAAACCCCCTCCTCCTCCCCCCTGGTTCCCCCTTCTCTGAGGTGAATATGTGATGAAGTCTCCTCCTATCAGGATCTCCATATCTAAAGGAAGATGAATTAGTGTTGTGCTCATGTTCTACCAGCAAGGAATCTTGGTCTTTGGAGTCCAGGAACTCCTTGTAAACATGGCCAAAGGCGAGAGCAACACCACGCCACACTTTTGGAGTGAGGAGG
>CAESWR010000019.1:64266-81888 GCA_903171835.1 Mullus surmuletus | reverse complement strand
GGGGCGGCGGAGCTCAGCTTGTAACTGCATGGTTGGTGGTTGGGAGCCCTGAGCGGCAGAGTTCCTGTGGAATGCCCTTGAGCAAGACACCTGACCCTTCACTGCTCCTTAGAAGCTGTTTGGCACCTTGCATGGCCGCCTCCTGCATCACGGTGTGAATGGATGAGGTCGTCTGTGAAGAATAAATAAATAAATAAATATATAGTATGCATAAATAAATAAGAATACTACTAATAATACGAATACTGATAATGGTAATAATTGTAATAGCACTACAGGCCTATTAAAATCATGTACTACAGCACAGTGTCTGTAAATACTTGCCTTTTTTGTGCTCTTTATTGCTCTTATTCTGTGTGTATATGCTGCTGAAACACTGTCATTTCCAAACTGTGGGATAATAAAGACTGTTCTAATGTCATATCATATCATATCGTTTTTTTAATGTAATAAAAAATCCTTAAATTCAGCCCATTTACCGTGTGCCTGTGTTTTTGAGAGTATTTCTCAGCGATCCCTCTCGCCTTCCCGTCGAACAAAAAGTTACCAGTTGTTGGAATCACTAATTTAACAGTCAGATGAGGGTGAGAGAGCGCAGAGCACGAGCATGTGCTTGCATCTGTTTGTTTCCCAACAGTGGATTACAAGTTTTAATTGCTAAAACTTTAAGAATTACAGACGGCGTAGAGCTGTACTTATTTCCTGCTGAAGGATTTCCTGTTCCTACAAAGCTGGTGCAGTAGCGACGAGTACTCCTGGAAAGTTAGCAGAGTTTGTTGTCGGCTTTCAACATGCGAGTTGCTTTTTTCCTCGCGCTTCAATGGGACAAAGTTTCCAGTCTGTGTACTGGCAGCGTCCCAGAATCCCAGTTCACCCTACTGGCAGGGACGACAGTGGCTGCGGGGTGACTCTGGATTTTTTTAAATAAAGTGACTTTATGGGTGGTTACTATGGTTACTATGGATGTATTGATATGATGCATGAGGTCTAATTGGACAATAACTGATTAACCGATTCACTTCCTTTTGCCAAAATGCAAAAACAAAACACGCTGATCTGCACTGCATCCGTGTGAAAGTATATGCTCAAGAATATGTGTGTATGTGTAAATAAAACAGCAACATGCATCGTGAAAGAGTAAAGAATTAAAGTAAGGTTGAATAGTGTGAAAGTTAAAGAATGTTAATGAATTGATGAAGGAGGGAGAACAGATGAGGCAGCGATAAAACCTAAACTTACCTCTCAATGATGGACTCGGGACGAATGCGAAACACATCAGCAGTGGAAGGATGGCGTGAATGTGTGCGTGAATGTGTGTGTGAGGGCGACTGAGAGAGAGAGGTAGGCTGTGCTCTCTCTCTCCCTCCGCCAGGTTGGACTTGTGACCAATTTCTGTATTTCTGTACTTTGAAAAATGAGTCCTGGCTTAATTTTCAGACGGAAAAGAACGCGCAGGAGAAGGATCATGTGCTTAATTGAAGGCCAAGCTTTCAATCCGGTTTTGCTCCATAGTTACACATACATACATACATATATGGATTGATGGGGGCTGCACATCGAAGGCGACGACACTGTGAACTGTGAGTGATGCCCTCAGGCGAGGCTGCGAGCCTGCGAGTATCGGCGGAAGAGCCGCGGCGCACTTGACATCTGGACGGCGGGGCGTCTCACTCACACTCTGCCAGACTGTGGGAGTGGGTGGACGTCCATATTTGGCCACTCCCACACCTGTTATGACCCTCTGCTAATGTCTGCTAACAAGAGGACATGATTTAAAGGGATAGTTGGGATTTTTTGAAATGTAGTTGTATGAGCTTCTCCATTCGTGATGCAAAGGTTTTACTCTTTTGTTGTGTTTTGGAGCAAAATCCGGCAACCTCGTAATCATCCTGTTCTATTTTTCCTCCCTTCGGTCTCGGTCTCCTTCAGAGCATGTAAACGCCGTGAAACAGCTGATGATGATGCACGCAGTGATACAAAGGGAGAGAAAGTAGTGCCGGGTGATTGCGAGGTCAGACTTTTTTGTGGCAGTTTTCTCATGACAACGGCTTATATTTCTCATTATTAATGTTTGGAATTCATTTATTTTATCTGGAGAAAACCAACCTCGTTATCTCGAGGTAACGAATCAATGAACAGCCCCTTGAGCAGCCAGTAAACAAACCAAGGTAACGTGTAGTGTAACTTAGCAGTAAGTTGTTGTTGAATGTCGTATATCATCAGAAAACAAGCTTAGTTTTCTTAAGATCCTGAGAAAAATAAGTTATCAGGAGAAAATGGTGTTCAAAGAAATGTTAAATCATGTCCTCTGATAGGTTCCGTGGTAGGAGACACCTGGTAGAAGGTTAAAGAAAGGCTTTTTGGTTTTGTTTATCTGCTAAATCTTGCATCTCTGACTAATAGCTTGGATAAATAATGTTAAAACATTTCCCTTCGCACACGTCTTTTGTTTTTGCATCATCATCAGCGGTTGAAAGTGTCGGTTCACAGCACCTTCGCCACCGCCGCCTTCCCGCTTATACTGTAAAACTCCGGCAAAAACTGCTTTGCCATCAGTTCCATCCATCAGCGCCGACTCCAGTTTACTCTTCTGCTGCTCACACAGTCGAGGGAAAGCAGCATTGACGGTGAAAAATAAAAATCTGCTGACTCGATACAGATAAATTCCATTCAAAACAAACCGCCGTGCGATGAAAGGAGCCAAAGACACAAAGAGGAAGAGAATTCACTTGATTGACAGTCGGCAGGAATGTAAAGGGGTCAACAATTAACTACTTTAAAAATGACTAATGATTTTAACAAACAAATTAACCTTTTCCACCTACTTATATGTGGTTTGTTATTTCATTATTTTTTTTTTGCTCTTACTCTTTTGCATTCTGTGGGAAATTAGTTTGGATGTATTCCAAGGTAATTAGTCTATTTGGATGACTGATGGCTGCCGCTGCTTTACAGCGATTCACCGTCCACACTGTTTTAAACCGGAACACCTGCTTTCCTTTGTCTGTCACGCTGCCGAGCAATAAGAAATATGGATACAAATGCTAGCGAGTTTTTCTCCCTTTTTATTCTAACCTTCGAAAACTTCACAATGCGAGGCCTCACTGTGACCTCCATCAGCAGAGCACGACAATGTACCGAACCTCCGTGGTTTCGCTGTCACTTTAGTCCTTTTTCTGCACAGATTTATGTTAATACTAATAACACTTTTCATACTTTCTAACATCTAAGAGGAGAACTTGATGGCTGTGATTTGAGTGAAGGGAAAATGCTATACTGCTTCTCCATTATGATTTAAGTAATATCTGATATTGGTGCGATATCAGCAAAACAACTGAGTATCGGATTATATTTGTTTCTATTGAGGTTATTTTTCATATTCTTCTAATTTATTTTTTCATTTATTTCATTCAATTGTAGAATATTCTCATGTTTAAGGTTAAAATGTATGTAAGTCATTGGTTAATAATAAATGGGTCGGTTTTACTCATAGCTACTGTTGCTGACTACTGTTCTGTTTGAGTAACATCACTTGATCAAGCCTTAAAGTATGTATGATTCGTGCTGATATCGGATCCATATCGTATCGGCCAATAAGTTGTATCGTCACCCCTGGTTTGAGTGCTTAAAAATGACTGAGATGATGGAGACCAGACTCCATTGCGACAGTAAAATTAACACAAAAGAACCCAATAAGAAAACGTTTCTGTTGATGAAAGAAAACCTTAAATATCATTAATACAGTCAAAGGGTTTTCGCTGTTCCTGGTTTGAAGCAGCCCGCGTACTTTATTTTCCATCACCTGTGGATTTGGTCAAATTTGAATTTCACTTTGTGTTCAGCGGGTAGCAAAAACGTCTGTCAATCAAGCCGCGGGGAAGAGCCTCGGGCGATGAAGTTGTGGGCCGAGCGGCGCCGCCTTTAATAATCACACGTCGGCGCCGCAGGACTGATAATCCGGCCAATACCGGCAGCGCTTCAAGGACCCGCCAAGACCAGGGCCGGCCTCGCCATCAGGTGCAGGGGGAGCCAGAGGGAGCCAGAGGGAGCGCGGTTTTGTCTGAGAGAAACGTATTTTAAATTCAGCAGAGAGGGCGAACAGACTTCCTCCATCCAATAATGATTGTACCTGCTTATGCAACAGCCCACATGAGTCAGATTCCCATCTATTGAACCAGAGGAGGGAACACAGCTTCTCTAAACAGGAGCTCTAAGCATTTTAGATGTGTTCCACTCCGGTTTCCCATCTCTATGCTGTGGGAGTTTAATCTCATTCCAACTGACATATCCCCAGGCACAGTTTTTCTCACCCAAAAAAAAGGAAAAAAATAATCGGAAACAAAAAAATTAGGACAGATTGAGAAAGATTTTCCTTTTTCTCCCCCTCTCTCTCTCTCGTTCACAAGCGCGAGGGTATTTGGATATCTCTCTCCGCCTCTGTCTGCCCGTCTCTCACTCCATTTTTACAGAGATTATTTTATCTTATTTGCCGGGGTTCTGGCTGTGCCGGCCATGGGGCTGAAGGGGCTTTTATGGACTAATCCCCCACAAAGCCAGTAATAACCTGTCAGTTCATCCCCAGCCAACCCTCTTACCCCACTACCCCCCCCCACCACCCACCCCCCCTCCTCCTCCTCCTCCTCCCCCTCTAGCCGTCCATCGAGATACCGGGATGCAAAGGAAAGTTGGGGGACGCGTCGAGGGGGCAATGCTCGGCTCGAGGCAGCCGACCACACACTCCAACTGAAGCGTGATTCTTTTTTTTTTCTTTCTTTGGTATTATTTATTTATTTATTTTTGTAACAGGAAATAGAGGGATATCTTTCCACAATGAAGCGTGACGGCAGAGAGCAGGTCCTCACACCAGCATGCCGTCTGATGTTCGTTTTCTGCCTATCCGTCCGGCGGGAGAGAGAGAGAGAGAGAGTGACAGAGAGAGAGAGAGAGAGAGAGAGAGCTTCAACTACACTGGAAAAGCAACTTTGAAGCAGGGCCATGAATACAATCAGGATTAAAGCATTTCCAGGAAGCAGAGAAAATCCGAACCGTCTCCTTATTTTCCTATGTCGAATAAAAAACCCACCAAACAGCCTCTTTTTGAAAAAAAATATAATAACCCACTGCATCTGATAGCTGAGATTTTTTTTCTTCCAACAAAAGAAATCATTTATTTCTGCTACATTTGACTCCGAAAATGCTCTGAAAGGTAATATTGTGGCATCGGTTTTAATGGGACTGTCTTTGATCCCTCTCAAATGACAGATTAGATATTAATCCTGTTTTATGAAAACGCCATTCAGACGGCCGTCCGGCGCGGCGGCATTGTCTGCGCTGACTGCAGAAGAAGAAAAAGCAGCGGGAGGAGAGTCAGACGTGTAGTAGATTAGCAGGTGGATTATTATTTACCACATTTCCAGCTTGTTTCTCCAATAGGTTTAACTGTCAGGATTATGTTTTTATTTGAGCTCTATTTTGTTTGGAGAGGGAAAAAGAAAATCAATAAAGCCTGTTTGCCCGTCCGAGGGCTGTACAGTTCTGCCTCGATGGCAGCCCACTCCCAAGCTAGCGCGCTTTCATCTCATCCCTGCCTTGTCTTTCTGCCATACCTTCCCTGTTGGTTATTTTTAACCTCGCCTCCCTCGGTCTCATTTGGGCCAGATGGAGTCTGCCCTGCAGCATGTGTTTGGGGCAAACCTGCACTCCTGTTAGCCTCCCTCACTAGTGGAATGAGGCCTGTCAGAAGGCATCAGGGTGACTCATCTCAGGGGGACGCGCTAACACATCATTGCCTCAGACTTTTCCGCGCGGGGTGATCGTCCATGAACAATGCTGTTCCCTTTGCGAGCTCACACTTGGCCAATTCATCATCGTGCCTTCGACGTGGGACACGGACGGGGGGGCGGGGGGGTGAGGAATACGTTTTAATTCATGAATAAAGAAGTGTTTTGTTTGTGTTTTTCCTCCGCAGGGATTGACGACACCACTCGCTTTCAACTGAGTCATTCTCCATTTGGTGCAACAATACTGCACGAGCCTTCGCTTTAAGTCTAATGTGTTTGCTTTTTACTTGCCCAGTCAAGTGTGTGAGCACGCAGGAACATCCTGTTTTACATATAAACTAAAGGCGCAGCGCCCCGTCCTCTCGGCGGGACGTTTCTGAGATACCTGCGGTGATTAAGATAAGTCAATTCCAAGTTACTTCCTCCCCAATTTATTGCTGTGATGAGATCGTGTGATTGTGATTTGTGCAATTTCAGTTTTCCCGCAGAGTCTCCGTTTACAGCCGCCGCAGACCCCTGCCCGAGCGCCGGCAAACCGCTGCTCCCTCCTTAACATGGTTTATTCATATTTGAAAATACAACAAAACTATATTGACTGAACTTTGTGTTCCCGTTTCTCTGCTTTCTGGAGTCTGCCACGTTGCTGCGTTCTCTCATTGATTGGGTGTGAATTTGCTGTGTATTATCACGCAGCCTCGCTCAGTCTTGTAAGTGATGCTTATACAAACACTGTGGCTGTAAACAAGGCCCTGAAAGGAATTTAAATTGCTCAACGAGGCACTGGATTAAGGTGGAAATTAAATTGTGGCTCTCTGAGATTAAAATGCAACAAAGTACTTGGAATAGTTTGTGTGTGTGTGTATTTGTGTGTGTCCTTCAAGAAACTCTTGTCATTTGCATAACCAACTGATGAGGTTGAGCATATAGTCATAAGCATCCATCCGTAATTTCAGAATACAGTATTTATCTGACATTAGGCCACGCCCACCGAATACAAATCAAACTCAACTTTCCTTTCAATCAATAACATTAAGATTAAGTCTCACACGAGAGTGAATTTGATCAAAAATCTGCTTTAGTTAGCGCAGAGAGAGCTAGTTAGTTTACTTTTTATTCAACAGCCAAACTGATCTAAGTAGTTTTCCTTCAAAAAGTTGCCTGGCCAAACTTTGCCGGTCGTCAATTGATCATTGATTCGTGTTTGTTTGTTTCTTGTGGACGCCTCATGTCTGAAATGTTTATTGAAACAAAATGTTTGGTTTCATGACCCTGCCGGGTATTTATACACAGAAGTGATGAGCTAAGCCTTGAAACCGTCTGCGTTGGGCGCCTGCAGATGGAGGCTGGAAGATGTAGACGTTGTAACTGGGCTCCACATGAAAGGTTGCATCCTCCGGAGGACGCAGCTAATGTGGACTACAGAGGGGTTACCTTCAGCGGACCCCCCCAAGGTCGCATTGCTTTGTGAAATGGGACAATGCTGAAAAATAGGAGAGCAAAAGAGAAATAAAGTAGTGAGGTATTTCCATTTTTGTAATTTTTGCTATAAAAATCTGTCTGCAGAAAATATAAGAATGCTTCAAATACAATGATGCTGCTTATCATTGACCCATCTGAGGCTCAAATAATAATCTTCATAATAACAATTATAATGAAAATTAATAATACAAATCCTACCTGAATTGCATTTTATGGAAATAATTTGAGTTTTTGCATTTTTGTTGATTAAAATACAGTGGAGTTACCTAAACAAACTGGCAATTAGAGGGTTAAAATCCCCCCAAATAATTAATATTTGATACATATATTTCGGGCTGAAGTTGATAAAAAAGAGTGACTCATTTAAAGTTGAAAAAATATTTATTATATGCTATTTTTACAGCAGTTTTTAGGGAGAGGGCGTAGCGAACTCTTCAGGCTGAACTTCTTGCACATGTTGTGATTTTGTATTTCTCTCTGTTCAAAAGGACACCGACATTTACACATCTTATTAATATGAACAAATCAGTTTATTGGCTGACCTGTGACATCACGCAGCCTTCGAATGCAGCCTCTGAAGAACTCAGCCATTGAATTGTGGACACAGATTTTGGGAATTCAGTGTCCCTGCCATCCCGAACAGGTGACGAGCCAAACCAGCTCAACTCAATGCTGCCTCCTAAGGCGACTGACCTCCGAAAAACGCAGACTCCGAGCAGAGATGCGACCTCTCATCGGTGACAGCGCAGCCTTCTGCATATGGAGGAGAGCAGACCGTCTGCATTGAGTTCAGCACAGGCTAATACATTATGCCGACATGGTTGCAGCGGGCGCGGCCGGGCTGGAGTGGCGCCAATTCAACTGGCCCGGGTGCCGTATAATAACTGTATTAAATCTGATATTAAGAAAAATAAAAAACAGGTCGCGGATCAGCATTGACTCGGAGAAACACAGCAAGTCGACATATCAGACATGATTCAGCCCTTAATGGAGCGATGTGAAAGCTCAAACTCATCTGCATGTGGAGGCAGATTCTTTTTTTGGTTCTTCTGTAAACTTACATGGTGATCATCTCATTTTTGGAAGCAGCCTCAACTGGCAATTTGATATGCTGCTTTTTTTTTTTTTTCTTTTTCCTTTTTTTGGCACCATTGGGCTCATTCATTTGAGTCAGAGATTGCCACTTTGTTAGTGCAGCTGGAGGCAAAGAAAGCCACACATGCATATGCAGAAGAAAATTCATTTACACACTTAATAATCTTCGCATGATAAATGTTACAATAAAGTGGCGAGTTTTGCAGCTCACTGCTAAACTGCAGCGGCTCTCTGATAAATTTGGTAATTCATTCATGTGCTTATTTATTTACAATCCAAAGCTTCGACTGTGTGTGTCCCTGAAGATGATTGTTTACAGTGCAGTCACACACACTTACCTATGTTGAAATGAGTGTGGAAGTCGCACAGTAAGAGGTCTGGAGGGAAAAAATATGAACTTGTGTTTATTTCCTCGGTAATTCATTTGGGAATCATAAATAGAAACAATGCTGATGTCAAGCCTCTGTGAAGTGAAAAGGTAAATATTCAATTGAAGATGAAATATCATAAACGCTGAAAACGAATGCGCCCTCGGGTTATGATAATATAATCAGTCTCTCTGTTGCTGTTAAATTGTACTAAATTTTTGCGCAGTTATTTAGGTGTCAGTCGGTTGTTCACAGAAGTGAACAAAATGATGAAAAATGTCCTCAAGCTGTGAAAGAACAAAATATCATACTTGTGTCAGTTTTAAATTATTGTTGGCATTCCCTCTTTTAGCCTTATCATTCAGATTACCTTCTTTTTTTCTTTCCCGTGCTGAGAGGAAAGCCAATTTTACCCGCGTCGAAACATCTATTGCTTTGACAAAATTGTATTTATTTTGAGGAAACACATACTACACATACTATGCCTCGGAGACATGTTCGTGTAATGGAGTGATTATTCCAAAATAATCAGTGGTGGGGCTTGCATATGAAATCCATCGCCTTGAGCCACGAATCAAAAATTCACATCTCAACATTTTCTTTTCCTTTTTTATAAAAGTCTGTCTATAGCGAGTCAGGAATAAAACATGGACTCACCACGCTTTCCCGGTGGTTCCTCCCACCATGTTACTGATAACATCGCCTCCTAGCAAACATACATGTCAAAATCAGCATAATTAAACATGTCTGGGCCTCCGCATGCGTGATCTCCGACTGCAACATTCTGTTCCCGAGCTCCGAGAGCTTGACACGTATGTGACCTGAGGGCGGCGTGATACACTGCAGACGTTCTTGCAGCTGAGATGGAGCTCCACTTGACTCCCATCTGCATTGTTAAGCTCGACCCTATAGAAGCCACGCCACGCATCCGGAGGCGGAACGTACCCAGAGTGAGGGAGTGAATGTACACCTCCCAGTGTACGTGCCACGTCAGGTGGAGAAAACCATTTACAACATCTTTAGGGCTTCTTTAGTACAGCACAGGGGTTATTGATTGGTCTTTAAAGTTACAGGAACAACGAGCAGTGTGGAGTTTCAAAGTAGAAAGCTGCAGGGAGGTTAAGGATTAAGCTGTAAAAATCAAGTGAAAGGCTTGTTGGAATAGTATTCATTGTAGTTTCTTTTTTTTCCATGTTTGAAAATTTCCAGTCAAACTCTCAGTTTAACCTGCGACAAAGCTCAGGGGTATTCAGAGTCAAGTACATTAGCACACAATGCGGAAGTAGCTTAAAGATGTGTCTCTGTAGGATCTGAATATACTTTGAAATGTTCTTGAATAGAAAAACATGGTAAGTTTTAGCAGAGGAGTATTATCGTTTAGTGTCTTAAATGCATTAATCCTGGAAAAAAAAGTCCCCAGTATGTAGACTTATCACCATGTGTTATGCTAATTCCCTGGGATAACACACTGTGATAATTCCACATAAGCCATCGCCATCATCAGTGATATGATAATATAAAATCTAGGGGAAAATGGTAAGTACCGTGTTTAAGGTTAACACACACCCTCATCATGGGTCATCAAGAACCACCACTTCCTCACACCCCTATGCACTTGATATTGGCTATGTTTACATGCAGTCAATAAGCCTTTCTAACTGGAATATTAGCACTAACTCGGTTGTGCGCAGCCATGTAAACACCAATAACCCATTTTGTTTTTAAAAAGCCGAATATTCACTTCATCAGTGTGATGAAAGACATAAACATCCTGGCATTTGGAGACGCTAGAAAGTAGCGGGATAGAAGATCCACAAAAAGGGGAGCGGGAAGTTACGCCAAGCAGGGTTTGTAGCAGACTTTCTCCGTGCGTGGCTGCTTTGATCGCCATATCACCATTGATTACAGTCACCATGGAGACAGGAACAACCCTGTTTGATCAGCATGGAAACGCCTTATTCACAATGTTTCACTAACCCCAATATGGACCTTAACCCCCAGTCCCCCAGTCACTGACATTATGTGCCAACCAGTAGCTGAACGAAATGCAGTCAAAATCCAGTGTAAATCCTGTCTCTGCATTATGAAACGCTGCCGGCTCTTTTGTTCAGGTGGGAGAAACAAGATATCATCAATATATATATATGTGGTCTCCACGGGAAGAGCCAAACACCTACTGTTTGTAAGTGCATGTTTGTCATTTCCAGTGGCTTCCAAAACTATTCTTTTAGTGCAGTATAAGCAATACCCAGGGTAGGATATGAGCAATGGGCGAGGAAAAGGGCATAAGCTGTGTAAAACTACACATTTCTGTCGAGCCTGCTCGTGTGTGACTCACGCAGCGGGGGGCAGTTAGTGTGAGCACCTCGCATCCATGAAGAGGTGTTTACGCCGAAAGACAGGAGCGTCTCATAGGCGAGTGCCAAAGGGCGCCCTGTCCGCATGCCAAAGGGGGCGTGACAAAGTGTTGGGTTTTTGAAGAACCCGGGATGAGAACGGCTTCCATCATCCTCCATCGAGTAAAATATGAGATGTGTCACTATGCATTTTTTAAGGCGGCGCGCAGGGAGGGACTTGACATGTGTCTTCGCTCATGAAGCAGCTGATTTATAAAACAGGCTAACCAGCCCGGAGGAACAATATCCTGTACTGCTCCTCACTCCTGTCTCCCTCATTAGGGCCATGATTGGCTCGGACATCTCTGGAGATAGCCACATTAGGGACCACAATACCAACGGCCCCCTGTCTCCGAGATGACAGCCAGTTGTCTGAGTTTATAATCCGGCAGTGATCACCAATCTAATGAATCAAATCACCGTCATTCACCGTTGTCTGGCTCCATCCCTCTTGGCATACGCTGTCTGCTCTGCCCTCCAGCTGAGGGAAATGAAGGCAGAAGGGCAGGCGGGGAGATTTCCGAGCGTGGTGAAGACGGCCAGAGAAGGAGGCAGGCGAAGAGCGAAAGTATCCTTTGCTTTTTATCATCGTGGGAAGCCGGCTGATGCATTTGAGCTCATTTATATCTCGCTCTGATGCAAATCTGTCAGTGCGGAGATTCCCATCCGCCGCGATGAATTGGGATTCGTCATATAGGCTTCCCCCCATATATTAAAACTTAGAAATGAATCTCGTCGGGCACCCTCTGTGTTTTTGGTGCCAGTATGCAGATGTGAGTGGAGGCACGCCGGGTAATTGGAGGGTTTGGTAGTGGAGTGTATTCCGTAAAGGAGCTATTAGCGGCGCTGATCCTGATTGGCTGTGGTGCGCGATCCCTCTCCCGTCGCTCCCGCTGACCCATATCCAAAGGTCAGATATCGACTCTAATATGCCTCCATTATCCCCCTCATTAACCTCGTGATGGCCCGCTGGGACTCTGCGAAAGTGATTGGTGGCAGAGGGGAGGACACAAGCCACAAAGGAAGCGTCTGACACCGGGCGGACAGTGCTGCGTGGAGGCCAGCCAGCCAGCCAGTCAGCCAGCCAGCCAGCCAGCCAGCCAGCCAGGCTCCTATTGATCTATGTGGATTAGGAGGCCCTTGTCTGAGGGGGCATCTCCCTCAGCTGACAGATTATTACAGGCTTTGCTGGGATTTGGGCCTTGAAAAGACTCCCAGCACAATAACTTTGTATGGCAGAGACATATCTAATAAGATACCAATAAGCTCGAAAAGAGGGGAAGGGAGAGAAAGAAAGGATTTTCTGGAAAGCTTCCGGCAATGGGAGGCAATCTAATTTCTTTCTTCTCCTTCTTGTGTTTTTTTTCTCCCTTCATTGCACCACTCTAATTCTCCTTTAATTCTGGAATAGCACAAGTGGGATTTACAAAACAGATTGACTCCCTTTATTAGTGCAGTATGTCATTATACATGCATAGGCTTTTGAAGCTGGGTTTCTGCCACTGGATGTGGACGGCGGGCGTGAGGCTGCAGGCGCTGGTGGCGGCGCTGGGAGGGGGCGGGGTTTGCAATGACCTCGGATTTCTCTCATCAGGGTTGATTGGAGAGACAAACCGTCAAGGGCCAAGTCCAAACTGCACCCACACTGCATCCAATCCTCAATCTGCAGCAGAGCATACGGTGTCGGCCAAATACAGCAGAAGGAGATGAGAATTCTGTGCCAGGCATGACTTAGTACATAATTAAGGCCCTGGCTCAGGAATGGCAAATCAACTTGTTTCATTTCCCAAAGGAGTTATGGGGAGAAGTTGGGAAGGATAAAGGCACCCGCGCACTCATTTTAGGTGTTGCCTTCGAGCTTTTTTTTTTTTTCTAAGACATGTTGTTTACCACGCATAGAGTTGTCTGAAAGTTTGGTGGCAGAAGTTGCTCGGCAATCGATGGCGGAGTGGGAATGATGGGGGCCAAGGAGCTGCAGCCTTTGAGCCGCGGTTCATCAAATCAAAACACTGCGGTCAAAACATGGACGGCTTTTGGAAACGCTGCGCCTTTTCTGGTACGCTGTGTTAAGAATTTTTCTCTTTCATTTTATTTCTCTCTCCCTCTCTCTCTCTCTCTCTCTCTTTCTCTTCACCCTCTATTTTTCCTCATCAGACTTCAGCCTCCACTGATGATGCCCTGAAGGAGAGCCTGTGTGGGTTGCATACCAAGCAGCGCACGGCTGCTTTAAAAGCGAGCGGCCAAAGGAGTCGAGTGGGGTATCAAACGCTGCTGCTGCTGAATATGCATATATAAATGACCTGTTCAGTAATCATGAACAACCACGCAGCAGCTTTTCTGGGGGCTGTTTTGACACAGCTGGGCTACAGCCCCATTAGTCCCACAAATACGTCTTTCAAATCAATGCTTTGGAGGCATCGGCGCGCACATGTGGAGCAAACTCAGATTAGGTTCCGAGAGCGAAAATTCTTTAATTCCTCCATAGGCGTGAGGTCGAGCTTGTTTCTTCAAAGGGTCACCGACTCTGATTATGACTTAACATTCCGCCTGTGCGAGGACGCCTTTAGCTGAGAACATGCTGGGTTTGATGGCTTGCTCAGTGTTTGGCCACGCAGAGAGTAAGCAAAGTGTTGTTGTTTTTTTCCGCTTCTCGGAGCTGTGCATTATTAAATATTTCTTCAGAAGAAATAGCACAATGCTATACACTTACCCACAATCCCCGGCTAATTAGGAGGTGGCATCCCTTCTATAACTAGGTGGCCTATTTTGTTTTGTGAATATTACCAACATCATCTAATTCTCTTTTCTCTTTTGTAATCAAACTTAATTGCAATTAATTTTTGCATATTGTCGCGAAAGCAAAAGAGGGTATTTTTTAAAGTGCCTGCCTGTGTGTAAGAGAATGCCGGCTCATTGTTTTCATCATATTCTCTTAAGTGTCTCTCTGTGCAAAAATGGCTTTTAAAGCAGCTCCCTGGGAGAGAGAAAAATAAAATCTGAATCTTTTATAGCTGAAGAACTCACCTGCCTCGTCTTTGTGCTCGGGATGAGTCGTCTCGAGTCGAGTGACGTTTCAACTCTGCCGGCATCAAACTGTCGCCAGCTAATGTTTTCAGACACACAACACGCTGTGGTCTCTCCTCGTTAGTCGCCGTTGTTCTGCTGAAACCAAAGGAAAGATGCGACTCGTCACATTTTCTCACTTTTCCTTTTGTGGTTGACACATTGAGCCGAGCAGCATCCTCTACTTCAAATTCAATTCTGATTCATTCAAACCTGTCCATGCTACGCTTCCGATGCTAAGTATGCTTCATTCATTGCAACACACACACACACACACACATTGAGAAGCCTTGTGTTTGCTGGTTGAAAGCTGATATTTTGGGGGGCTTCTGCATGCTCTGAGTTTCCTGGCTGCTCACACCACACAAGAAAGATTGCCACAGTTCTCTGACATTTAGTCAAGTTTGTCCCCTCTGGCTTCCCGTAGCCCCTCCCCTCCCCGCGCTCCACACAGTCTGTTATGAAAGAGTGCACAGAAAAACGTGCTCTGCGGATCGTCCATGCGACACTCTGGGCCGAAAAACATCTATTTTTCTTCACTTCAGCGTTTGTGGATGCCGACAAAAAATGGCAGTGGACTTGAGGACAGATTTTATTTTTTTGTTGCTTTTTTTATGCTTCGTCTGGACTCTGTGAGATCCTAATGACGGCTGACCAGAATATCTGACGTGTCAGATGTTCATCGGATCATCTGAGAGCGGCTGATTGCTCCTGAACTCTGCACGGAAACAGATGGCTGGCGAGACTTTTTTTTTTTCTTTGCTTTAATGGCTCTAAAGCCCAAAAGTTGCACTCCCAATGGCAAAAAATGACACAAAAAATCAAACCGTGTTTATGCAGAGAGTGTTTATTTGCATCTTTTTGGGGGGAATTCCTTTCTTCTTTTTTTTCTACTGAAGAATTGTTTTTGGACGCAGCCTCCAGCAATCACGCAGGTGGCCAAACTCTCCGTGGACAGGTGGTCCGGGCTCCAGGTGATGATTGGCCTCATCAAAACCAACGATGAGTCGGCCTACAGATGGGAGGTGGACCACCTGGCTGCGTGGTGCGGCGACAACAACTGCTGCTGAACTCCAAGAGGACCAAGGAGCTCATGTCCACCCACCCGTACACGTTAACAGTGCGGAGGTGGAGCGCGTGACCAGCTTCAAATTCCTGGGGATCCACATCTCAGAGGACCTCTACCTGGACCACCAACTGCTCCAACCTTGTCAAGAAGGTTCACCAGCGCCTCCTATTCCTGTGGGCACTGAACAAAAACCACCTCTTCTCTGTAATCCTGGGGAACTTCTACCGCTGCCCAATCGAGAGCATCCTAAACAACTGCATTACAGTTTGGTGTGGGAACTGCACTGTTTCGGACCGGAAGGCGTTGCAGAAGGTGGTAAAAACAGCCCAGCGCATCGCGGGAGCCTCGCTTCCCACCATTGAGGACGTTTACAGGAAGCATTACCTCAGCAGGTCAACAAACATCAGGAAAGTCTCCTGCCACCCAGCACTGTTTGCCCTCCTGCCCTCTGGAAGGCACTACAGGAGTCTCCGGACCAAAACCACCAGGTTCAGGAGCAGCCTTTTCTGCACGGTCTCCGTGCTGAAGTGCCTCCTGACACCCCACCTTCCAATCCCGGTCCTGACCAACTGCACAACCCCAATACACTGCATTCAGGACTTTATTTTTTTACACCCCTGCACTATTAACTGCACTTTCATCAAAGCATCATTGCAATAACAAATACTACTGTATATTCTTAATATCCATTCTGTCCAAGGTGGATGAATTAAACGTCAGGGTAGCGTCTCCTCTGTGTGTTGTCACGTGTGAATAATGTGCGTGTGAGCGGCACAGCAATTTACTTCAGAAATTACTCGGAAGATTTAATGTTTTATGTACCACGGAAATACATCAAGATACTGCATGGATACAAAAGTGCTTTTGCATGTTTGTTTTTTGTTGTTTTTTTTTCCCCCAGATGATGACATAACTCCGGTCTTTAGTTCACTGATTCAACATTGCAAACCTGTTGCACGTTGCCATGCCAACCAGGAGATAAATGCACCAATTCTGTCCATTTGGCACCCATGGCCGAGAAGCTGTTGTTGGAAAAAGTCCTTATGCAATTTCTTTTTAATACTTTTACACCACATTTTAGAATTGTATGTGAAAAAAATTTATAGTTTCGTTAGCAGCTCTCCGACATCTTTTGATAAGAGTCCTGAGGGAAGCACCTTTATATTAAATCAAAGACGCACAGGCGCTCGCAGCCAAAGATTTTAGTAAAAAAAATGATTGAAGGACAAGGTGAATATTTTTTTCCCCTTTTAATATTCATGCGGTTAATATCAGCGCCTCAAAATCATCAATGATATTATCTGTGGGTGAGCAGCACCTTAAAATATTAAAACATCCACTAAGCTCAAAAAAATGTTTCCCCTCGTCTCCCGCCAAGGGCGCAGAGGACACTCCCGTCCGTCGTGTTCATAATTGATATGTCTGTGAGAGGAGAGAGAGATAGAAAGGTGCATAGATTATGTCATGCATAGATTTTCCTGCAGTGGTGTGCACGGGGGGGCCTGGGGGGGCCCTGGGGGCGGTCGCCACCCCTCGTGATCCAACTGTTGCAAAAATGTGTGCTAAACTGCCCTTTTTGGAGACAAAAACACGTGCTAAAGTTCCCCCTGGTTGGCAAATCACACTAAACTTCCCCCTGGCTGGTTAAAACATACCAAACTGCCCTCTTGTGTGGAAAAAACACACTAAACGTCCCTCTTGGTTGGTTAAAACATGAGAAAATATCCTCTTGGGAGGCAAAAACGCATGCTAAGGTGCCCCCTGATTGGACTGCCCCCTTGAGTGTTTGAAACATGTTGATGTGCCATTTGTAGAACAAACATGTCAAACAAGTGCCCTCGAAAACACAAGGTGCCTTTTTTTTGTTTTCGCCCCTGCCCTTGAAAAAGTCTATGCATGCCACTGTTTTCCTGCCTCTTCAATGGCAGCTGTCACTTCAAACAGCAGCTCCAGCGGGACGGCGCACGCTGCCTCGGCCCCCGAGCTTCACTCAGATAATAGCGCCGGTGGTTTTCGGGGAGCGATGTGATGCGAGGCGAGGCGAGTTGAGGCGAGGTGAGGTGAGCGGCTCCCTAATCTCCGCCGCTGAGCCATGTAAACTCTCAACTCGCCTTGACCACGAACCCTTCTGCCTCTCAAGATGACACGCACTCCAAATGGTCTGTGGGAGACTCTGTCAGCATCTTCGCACGCTCTCACTTTCACCCACTCCCCATGTGGCCGCCGCTCCTCCATCAGCGCCAGCACTCGGGCCCGAGCACCCGAGGACCCCCGTCTCCGCAGGCAGCCTGTTTAGACGCTGATAGATTCTTCGCTCCCTCACCGCGCCTCGCTCGCTCTTCCACTTTTTTTGTGTTGTGTTTTTTTTTTTT
>CAESWR010000018.1:301768-313699 GCA_903171835.1 Mullus surmuletus | reverse complement strand
GTGCAGCGCTGCAGCCCGACCTCGAGCAGCTCTCAACAGCTGGAGGAGCTACAGCCAAGAACTCAGAGAGACGAACAAAGAGCAACTCACGCGCTGCGATGCAGAGAGACGTGACCTCCATGTTGCTCTGCAGCGTCCAACTGTGAGGGGCAGACTGGAGGGGGCGTGGCTTCCTGTGGGATCTATTTGAGACGCGGCTGAACGTGCGGCTGAGGACCACAGCGCTGCAAACGTGTGTGATGTAGATGTAGATGAAGATGAAGATGATGATGATGACGATGTTGGGTTGTTTTGTTGGCAGCTGAAGATCGAGTCGGGGAGGATCTCAGCTCCAGAGTTCAGAGCAGTTGGTTGTGGGTGGAGGTCAGAGGTGAAGCGGTGGCGGCTCTTGCAGGGTCTCAGCCAGAGTGAGGGTCCACACACGGAGAGCAACACTCACTTCACGGGGTCTGGGTGGGCTGCTCCCCCCTGCACACTCACCCTGACACACACACAGCCGCCTTCACTGGGGCCGTTTGGTTTGGTCTTCAGATGAAAACACTGTGTGTGTGTGTGTGTGTGTGTGTGTTGTTTTCAAGGCGTGTATCTAAAGAGCAGATGGTCAGAAGCCCGGACAGAAAGATAGAAAGAACCTTCAGTGCGGAAGACAAAATAACGCAGAGTCCCTGAACAGCCTCTGAAGCTCAGGAGGGAAAACAGGTCCGATTATAACAATGAAGATGATGAAGATGTCGACCGGCTGATCGGCCACGTATAAAGTTTAAAAAATCCTGACAGTTTGGAGGCAACAATTATTTTTTTCTGAGTGAAAACAATCAATCATCAATTTTGATTGTTGAATTAGATTTTTTTTAATGTTTTCATAATTGTTTGATCCACTTCTGAGAATAGTCGACGTTCGTGCACATGCAGAGTTTATGATGCGGGACAATGTGTGTGTGTGTGTGTAATGTTTGACAGACAGGAAGTGTGGTCCTGTGACATGTCACATGACGTTGTGGACCTTGGCAGGTGACGGCTGGTCCCTCCAGACGGGACTCGGCAGCTCGCAGCTTCACGTCTGGCTGAAGCGTCGGAGTTGAGCCGCCGTCTGAGACTGTCGGGAGGAAGCGTGGATCAGCTGTTTGCCTGATGCCCTCCAACTTCCTGTTTGGCAGCAGAGGCCACAGAAGGTGAGGAGACGTGGGGGGGGGGCGCCATGGGGGAGCAGCATGTGGTTTGTGGGCGTGGCCTCTGAGCTTCACACACTTTAGTCAAAGATGTCAATCAGGTGAACATGAGGAAGATTATTGATTTCTGTGTCATTGATCCTCTGACCTCGCTCGCTCTCCTCCCGTCACCAGGATGCGTCTCTGGAAGCTCGGGTGGCCGCCGCCACTTCCTGTCGTCTCCACTTTGGTTGTCTTCGTCCTCCAAAGCTGCTCTGCAGGTAAAGGCGGCGGCGTTGACCTTCCTGTCTTTGAGCGTCTTTGAGCTTCCTGTGTGACGGCGTCTGCGTTGGCTCCTCCTGCCGTCTGACCTCCTCCCCCGCAGCTCAGGCGCCGAGGCAGATCGTGTCGGTGCTGGGCGATGACATCACGCTGCCGTGCAACCTGGACCCCTCTGTGGACGCCGCTGACATGACGGTGGAGTGGACGCGCTCCGATCTGAGGCCCAGATTTGTCCACGTGTGGCGCGACGGCGTGGAGCTGGACGGCAAAAAACACGCGTTCTTCCGGAACCGCACGTCTCTGGGCTGCGACTGCCTGAAGCACGGAGACGCCTCGCTCACCATCTCCCGCGTCCGCCTGTCCGACGCCGGCGAGTACAGATGCTTCATTCCCACGCTGAAGACGGAATCCACCGTGCAGCTGCTGGTCGGTGAGTCGGACAGAAAGTTTCAGGGGTCAAGAGGTCACAGTCAGCTGGCAGGAGCAAAGAAAAAAACACTCACACTGCTCGACTCACTCACGTCAGCGAATGTTCTCAAAGGGAGGCGGGGCTTAACATGGATGGGGCGGGGCTTAAGACACAGACAGAGGGGCGGGGCTAAACATGCACGCATAGGGGGTGGGGCTAACACACAGACAGGGGCAGTGGGGCTGAACACCTCGACAGAGGGGCGGGGCTAAACACACAGATGGGCGGGGATAAACATGGACAGGGGCGGGGCTTAACACACAGACAGATGGGCGTGGCTAAACATGCAGACAGAGGGGCGGAGCAAAGGAGGACGGTTGATTATCTTTAGAAAATGAAAGGAAACAGTCGAAGGCGATAAACGGCGGGGAGCCTGTCTTCCTCCAAAGATGGCCGACAGCGTTTTGGTGGTTTCAGGTGCAGCCTCCTCGCTCACCATCGCCGTGGCGACACACAGCAGCCGCACGCTCCTGAGCTGCGGGTCCAGAGGCTGGTACCCGGAGCCGGAGCTGAGCTGGCTGGACGCAGAGGGGAAGCTCCTCTGTGCCGAAGCTGCAGAGACCTTCAGAGGAGATGAGGAGCTCTTTGACGTCAGCAGCAGCCTGAAGGTGGAGGAGGGGGACGGCAGGACCTTCACCTGCAGGGTCCAGCAGAGGAACATCAGCCAGAGCAGAGAGGCTCACATCCAGCTCCCAGGTGGACGGGCCACGCCTCCTCTCAGCACGTGAGAAGCTGTGCTGCTGGAGCTGACCTCCTGTGTCTGCTCTCCTCAGATGGCTCCTCCTGCAGGTCTCCGGCTCAGCTCCTCCTCAGCTCGGCCATCGGGCTGTCGTGCGTCGCTGCAGCCGTTTGCGTGGTGTGCAGGTGTGGAGCGAAGAGGAGCAAGGAGACGCCGCCACCACCATCGTCCTCCTCCTCTGCTGCTGGTCTTCACGATGTCCGGGAGCCTCTGACAGCGAGCGACGGCAGCCATCCCTCCCCTGCAGTCACGCAGGTGCAGCAGCAGGGGGCGCCCTGCTGGGAGGAGCCGCCGAGGAACCGTGGGGAGGTGGACACCGTCTTAAAGGTTATCAACGATTTGGTGGTACAACTGAAAGATCTGACGCAGCAGAGAGGTGTCGTCCAGAGGTGTCACAAGCTGCCGGTGGAGAGAAGCCGCGGCAGAAAGACGGAGGGAGAGCGGATGGAGCAAGAGCGGATGGAGAGAGAGATGGCAGATGTTGATCAGCAGATAGAGGAGCTGAAGAACGCCATCCGGGTCATGACCAAATATAAGATGAGTCTGCAGCAGCTGGAGGACGCCGTCCAGACAGATGTTCTTCACACGGCAGCAGATGAAGCCATCAGGATCGGTGATCAGGACTGAAGCAGCTTTGTGAAAGCAAACATCAGAGGGTCTCCATCCTCAGATGGTAGCTGGTCATTTACGGGCGCCGTGATTGGTCGGCTCGGTGGGACCGTTTCATCAACGTTGGCTTCTTCCTGTTTTTATTTTCTTGGTTTTGATCGAAAGCTTCCTCACAATGAGGAAGATGAAAGTCATCAAATGCAAACCCATCAGAAGATAAGAGAATGTGATCGCTGAGTCACATGACCTCGTGAGACACCAGCTGTGTTCAATCACACAATAAAAAGCACCTGAATTATTGATCGTCTGCGGCTCCGGTTATTCAAAACAACTAAAAGGGAAACAAAGTCAAAGGTGGGAACATCAGAGCTCTTCTCTGGGTCAGGTGACCTCAGGTGACCTCAGGTGACCTCAGGTGACCTCGCTCTGGCTCCATGGCTCGTGTCAGTGTCCCCCAGCTGACCTCAGAGAAATATTCAGAGGCGGGCGCTGCACCGTTCTGACCCAGAATTACAGTGCAGGTCAAACTCTGGGGTCAAAGGTCACACCACAAAATACCAGCAGCTGTGGGAGGTCATGACCTTCCTACACATGTGCTGATGTCATCATCACACCTCGCAGCTCGCCCTGAAACCACACACACGCACTGTAAAGCCTGAGGTTTGAGCTCTGCGCGGCAGATAACGGGACGATAAGCAGCTCGCCGTCAGCTGACCCGGCTGATGATTAACCCTGTCACGCCCGCTCGGTCAGTTTACAGCTTCATAAAAACATTTCCACAGGCTTTCAGTTTTTTATTAGCCTGCAACTTCAGCAGCTTCAGCAGCAGCATGTGTGTGTGTGTGTGTGTGTGGAGGTCAGAGCAGGACCTTCACCAGAGTCCACACCAGTTCAGAGAGACTCACGTCTTGGTTCCAGGCGACTCCAGGTGAGCTGAGCTGTTCGCCGTCCTTCTGTCATTCCAGATGACTTCTTCGTTCCCTGGTCTTCTGGCAGCTCCATCATGTGGGCGTCACTCGCTGTCCTTCTCATCCTTGTTCTGGTCCTGGTTCTGCTCAATCAGAGCAAAGACAAAATCAGTAGATTCTCTGATCAGACGTGAGAGGAACCTCACACACGCTTCACCTTCAGCTCCAACAAACATCCGTGACTTTTACTGAATGTTGAGGCACAAACACGAAGATCCAACCTGAGGATGAAGAAGCATCCAAGCTCAACGACCAGTGGATCCGATGCACATGTGAAGATCCATAACGTCTGCATCTTCCAGAAGTTGGGATGGACTTGAGGAAGAGGAGAAGAAGCCCTCAAAGGAGGAAACAGAGCTCTGTGGTCCATTCGTCACAGACCAGAGACCAGCAGAACCAAGACCAGGGAGGTCAGGAGAACCACCACCAGAGAGACCAGCAGGACCAGCAGGACCAGACCCAAACAGCAGGAGAGAGAGGAAACCAAGAAGGAAAAAAGAAGAAGAGCTGAGGAGCAAACGGGGAGAGAGGAGCAGGAGGCTGCCAGAAACCTGAAGGTGATGGGCCTCCATCAGCTGACCATCAGATCTTCCATCAGCTGACCATCAGATCTTCCATCAGCTGACCATCAGGTTGCTGATGGCCCACTGTCAGGCCCAGAACTACTCGCATACATTTATTGTGGAGGCAGGAAGTGGGAGCTGCTGCAAGGCCAAAAGCACTTTGATGTTATTCTACTTTCACGAGAGTCTCTGTGGTCCAACATCTCGTGAAGAAAGCTGAGGCGCCTCGTCTGCTTGTCACCTTTGACCCCGAGGCCTTCGAGTCGCTCTGTGCTTTTCCTCCTCGATGCAAACAGGAGCACAAGTAGTATTTGTGGTGCAGCAATACGTTTTACCCAGCTGATCAAAGGTTCTGCTGATTTCTCTGCATATCACCTGAAACAATGATAAGGAGTTACGAGGACATCAACACACACACGCACACACACACACACACACACCCCAATCAGTTCAACCTCACAGCTGTGCGTCAGTTGCACCTGCAGCCGTCGGTGAGAGTGTCTCGGTTCGCCGTCAGACACTTCGAACAGTAAGTGTGTGTGTGTGTGTGTGTATGTATAGATATATGTGTGTGTGTCTGTGTGTGTGTGCGTGTGTATGTATAGATAGATGTGTGTGCGTGTGTGTGTGTATTGGCGGGGAGGCCTCGGCTCTCTGCTCTCTCACCTGAGCTTGCGACTTTGTCAGCTGATGGTAACTTTGTTGCTCCACGGTGTTGCGGTGACGGCGGATGTGTTGTTGTGGCAGGAGGCTCCGCCCCCTCCTCGGCGCTAACATGGACCAGTCGCTGACCTCCTGCGTGTCCGTGTCTCTGGCCAGCAGCCTGGCCGGGCTGGCGGTGGGCGTGGCCGTGGTCATGGTGGTCTTCAGATACACATGTGAGGAGCTCTTGTCAGCAGCCAATCAACAAAGCCAGACCAAGACGACCTCAGCTTCCTGTTTTGTCGTCGCCAGGTGAGCACGAGTCGCTGCGGCGTCAGCTGGCACAGCTGGACGCCACGCTGAGGGAGCAGCTGGAGGACCAACGGCAACATCTGGAGGCGGTGAGGAGGGCGGAGAGGGAGCGGGAGAAGGAGCGGCGCCTCCACTTTGACGAGATGAAGGTGACAGACCGCTGGACCACACGCGACCGGAGGGGCAACGTGCTGCGGGAGACGGACGAGGAGTTTCACGCACGCTGGAAGAAACGCAGCTGAGGCGCCAATCACAGCAGCCTGCAGATAGTAGTCTGATTACAATACTCATACCTCACATGGCCATCAGTGTGTTCCATCACCGTGTGCATGTGTGTCTGATCAGAATTATTGACTCCTGATTGTGAGTGTGTATGTTTACAATTGTATTCTATTGTTTTTTTTTCCTTGTGTGAACAAACATACCTTTGGCAATAAAGTTTTTTCTGATTCTGATTCTGAAGATCGACCCCAGTGGAGCCAGGCGGACTTTGGCGCTCAGCAGCTTCACCATCATCTCACACACGTTTAGATGTGGATGCTCATCTGTCCCTCACTCACACACACACAGAGAGCGTGACTGTGACCTGTGACCTTTGACCTCTGTCTCTCATCATCCATCAATCTGATTCCGTGGGTCCACATGTTCCTTCAGAAGTGGGCGGGGCCATTTTCCAAGAGCTCTAATTGGTCAGTAGCCGTCTTTCATACGTGTTCTGCTCTGATCCTGAACATGATCTGCTCCGGAGGTGAGTGAGTCCTCCTGCACAAGTTACCATAGCAACGTGCCTTGATAAAAAGAGATCGGTGTTCAAATCAGCTTCGACAAAAATCTAAATGCAAATCAACACTTGACGGCGGTCTGAGACCCGTTAATGCTCTGATAGCGCCGGCGCTGCAGTCAGCCTTCAACACCGCCGACGCGGCTGCATTTAATTACCTCAAAATCAACTGTTTCATGATCAAAATCAACTATAACGAATCGGAAGACAAGAAAAATAATGTTGGCTAACAGAACGGCGGTGATGTCACGGTGCCATTACAGCAAGTTTCCGTGTCACTCAGCTGACGCGTGGAGGCGCGGCATTCAAGCTGGCGATGCTCTATGATTGGCTGCAAACGTTGAGAACATGTGATTGGTCGAGAAGAACCAAAGAACAGATGCATGCTGGGTGCAGAGTGCTCAACAGAACGCTGTCAAAATAAGAGCAGCACCGGCTGTGTGTGTGTGTGTGTGTGTGTGAGAACATCTTTGAGTGACGTGTGAGTCTTTCTGGTTCTAAAGAGGACAAATGAAACCGATCTTGGTGTCTTTGTTAAACTAGTTTTTGGTTGGAAAGCTCTGATTTGAAGAGTTCAGTGAAGTGAAAGTGAAATGTCCCAAAGGATCATGGGAAACCATCATGGGAAAGACTGCAGCCACCACGCTAGCGTAACTCTCAGCTCCGCCTCAGACGAGCTGCTCGGGCTCCCGCGGCGGGGTGGGCGTGTCCTGCGGCGCAGAGCTCTGGTGCCCGTCTGAGGGATCAGCATGGTCGCCATGGAGACGGGGAGGTGCCACAGCTGTGGTTCAAAGAGCAGCAGAGCGGGTCAGAGCGGCTGCCTCAGACGTGGAGCGGAGCTGCGAGTGTGTGTGAGCGAGCTCTCACCCTGCAGCCGAGCCAGCGCCGCCTCCAGCCCGCGCAGCGCCTCCGCCTGGTTGCTCCGGAACCTGGACAGGCCGAACTCCTGCACAGAGAAAACGGGAGGTGAGCTGCCGGCCGTGGCGGCCGTGGGTGCGGCCCTGCGGCGCTGTGGCGTCGAGGAGCCACCTGGATGGGTCGGGACAGTCCCAACACGGCCGAGGAGATCCAGGCCTCCCTCCTCAGCTTGGTCCAAGATGGCCGACCGCGGTCCTCCTCAAACAAGCAGCGCTCCACCACCGTCTGAGGCAGAAGGGGGGGGGGGCAGACATCAGACACAGACCCACAGAGTGACATCACAGCCTGGTGCTGCCCACACACACACACACACACACACACACACACACACACACACATCAGCCACACCTCAAACGCATGGTAACTTCCTGTGCAGTGTGAGCGTGCGGAGCGGCGCTCTGACCATCAGTGTGTTGTGGTTGAGGTTCCAGGTCTTGGTGATGAGGGTGTGAGCGTGCGGGTCCACGATGGAGTCCTCCAGGACGTACACAGCCCTCGCCATGTGGGCGGGGAAGACGCGCTCCGCCCAGCCGGGCAGCCGATTGGTCTTTGTCAGGAGTCGCCGTGACAACAGCCGGTTGCTGGGCGTGACCTCGCGGTACAACACGTCCTCAGTGAGGACATGGGAGCTGAGACGTGAAAAGGACACAACTGCAGCACCACACCTCAGCTGTAGGGGCTGCAGTACCACACCTCACCTGTAGGGGCCGGGGTAGCGCTGCCAGAAGGCGGCCAGCACCTGATGCCACGGGCTCTTGATGTCCGCGTCGCTGTGGAAGTAGCGGCCCATGGCGGCGCGGCGCGGCGCGGCGGATCACACGGCCGCGGGCGAGGAGTTTCAGCGCTGCCAGGGAGTCATGTGACATGTTTTCATTATCACATGATCATTTTCTAGTTCTAACAATAAACAGGTCAGGTTATATCATGAACTGTGGAGTTAAAATAATGACAAAACCTCACAGACACAAAACATGATTCACTCATGACCAACGATTCACAAACACACCATTCACAAACAAACTCAGTGTGGTTTGTGAATGCTAAACGTCATTCACAAACTAATGCCTTTAGTTTTTCAAATAAGAAACGTATCTATCATATTATTATCAAATATTGATTTCTATCTATCAAACAAAGGCTTCACCCAAAGACCATCTGAAGCTCATGTCTTCTCATCATCAGTCCTCTCTGTTCCACGCGATGAAGCAGCAACATCTGCTTAAGACAAGTGGAGGCTTCAGCTGGAAGTGAGCTGCATCGTGGGACGACAGCTGTTCCAGTGAGCTTCGTCTTCTTCAGGACACAAAGCAGCAGGATCTTCTCATCACGGGCTGGATGGACGGAGACAGCTGCGTCCTCCTGGCTGAGCACCTCCTTTCAAACCTCAATGAATCCACTTCAGAATCGCAGTCTGTTGTCGATTCTTCTCACATTCAAAGGCGTCGCAATGTGAATCGAGAGGACGAGCGACTGTAAGCATCACTTCCACTTTGTAGGTTCACGATGTAGGTAAACTCAGGAGCATCCAATCAGCTGATGACCTGCTGAGATCTTTGACGTAGAATCTGTACAGGATCCACAAAATGTCAAATGGCAGTGAATGACTTCTGGAGTCAGATGGTTTTTGATCCTTCAAGTAAAAAAACTAAAACAAACCCATCGTATAAAAACACAACCTTTATTTCTGCAACAAACAAAGAAACTCCAACATCAGAGGTTCATCTCAATGTTGGTGCCTGATGATCTCAGCTCCTCATCTCACCTCCTGGTGTTTCATCTCAGCCTCCTACCAGAGAGGAGACGCTCACACCATCATCCTTCTCATGCACACACACACACACACACACATCCATTTGTTTGAAGGACATTCAACGTGAGCCGTGTTTCGTGACTGACTGAGGTGTCACAGCTGATCCATCCATCCAATTCATCCATCCATCCCATCTCTCATCTATCCAATGTCATCCATCCTGTCTCATTTCATCCATCTCATCCATCCATCTCCTCCCATCCATCCATCCATCTCCTCCCATCCATCCAATCTCATCCATCCTATCTCATCCCATTTCATCCATCCATCTCCTCTCATCCATCCATCTCCTCTCATCCATCCATCCATCCCATCTCCTCTCATCTATCCAATCTCATCCATCCATCTCCTCTCATCCATCCCATCTCCTCTCATCTATCCAATCTCATCCATCCATCTCCTCTCATCCATCCATCCATCCATCCCATCTCCTCTCATCTATCCAATCTCATCCATCCATCTCCTCTCATCCATCAATCTCCTCTCCTCTCATCTATCCAATCCATCCCATCTCCTCTCATCCATCCATCCCATCTCCTTTCATCTATCCAATCCCATCCATCCCATCTCCTCTCATCCATCCATCCATCCCATCTCTCATCTATCCAATCTCATCCATCCTGTCTCATTTCATCCATCTCATCCATCCATCTCCTCCCATCCATCCATCCATCTCCTCCCATCCATCCAATCTCATCCATCCTGTCTCATCCCATTTCATCCATCCCATCTAATCTCATCCATCTCCTCTCATCCATCTCCTCATCTCATCCATCCCATCTAATCGCATCCATCCATCCAGTCCCAATGAAAACACTGACTTTCTGCTGTTACCAAACGTAGCAGCTCTTCACCATCAATCACGGCGGTGAAGAAACACTCTGTGAAGATGCTGTTGGTATGAAGACTGAGGTGCTGGATCTCCTCAGTCTCTGCAGGGCGCTAACGTCCTGTGTGCTGCTGTTAGCATGTGAGCTAACGAGCTGCACCATCAGCTCCACACTCAGACCTGCCAGTCGGAGGCGCAGAGACGATAACCTGAGGGAGGAGCCTGGAGAGCCGGGGGTCCCACCCTGTTCAGAGGGGGCAGAGGCCTGCAGAGGACAGAGAGCGCCCCCTGCGGGCCTGCAGAGGACAGAGAGCGCCCCCTGCAGGCCCACAGCACTCAGAGCGATCTGTGTTTGTCGACGGATCAGCGAGGCGGAAAGTTAGCGCCTGAAGTCACGTGACGGAGGTGAGATTTTCCAAAAGTTGTAGAATCGCTGTCTTTTTTTACTTGAAAGATTTTAGTTTGTATTTGAAGGATGTTTTTTGTAATTGAAGATTTGTTTTTGAACGTGTGAAGCCTTTGTTTGATAGATAGAAATCAATATTTGATAATAATATGATAGATACGTTTCTTATTTGAAAAACTAAAGGCATTAGTTTGTGAATGACGTTTAGCATTTGCAAACCACACTGAGTTTGTTTGTGAATCGTGTGTTTTTGTTTGAATGGTTTGTTTTTGTTTGTGATTGTTTCGTTTGTGTTTGTGAATCGTGTGTTTTTGTTTTGTTTGTGAATCGTGTGTTTTTGTTTGAATGGTTTGTTTTTGTTTGTGAATCGTGTGTTTTTGTTTTGTTTGTGAATCGTGTGTTTTTGTTTGAATGGTTTGTTTGTGTTTGTGAATCGTGTGTTTTTGTTTGTGTTGGTGAATCGTGTGTTTGTGCAGCGTCGGTGAAGCATGTTTAGTGTCTGTGAGGTCGTTGCAGTATTTTAACTTCATACCAAAACACCACAAAATGTTTGCTCTGTTTCCGTCTCTTTTCTCCGCAGTGGAAAAGCTTTGCGTTGGCCGGGAATCGAACCCGGGTCAACTGCTTGGAAGGCAGCTATGCTCACCACTATACCACCAACGCCCGCTAAGCCTCGTATCCCCGTCAGGATGATTGGACATTTTAACGCTCAGCAGCACCTCGATAAGTGATCGATTAACTCACCACGGCGGCGCCGCGGAGCCGAGCTCGGTGCTGACGTGACGTGACGTGACGCGCTCCCTCACGCTGACGACCCCCCCCCCCCGTGTTCGTGTCCTCCGCGTCTGCCCACAGCCGCTCAGTCAGCTCCGCTACCCTCCGCGGCGCCACCGGGCCGAGGCGAGCGGCTCACCGGGACGCGGCACGTACCGGGCGCTGGTGCGGCGGCACGATGAGCTCCGTGTCCGGGAGAGCGAAGCTGCGGCTCTGCGACGCGGAGAGCGAGAAGCGGAGCCCGCCGGAGCCCGCCGAGCAGCGCCGCGGCCTCTCCGCCAGGGGGCGACATCGGAGCGGCGGTCCAACCTCAGCTGGACGTGACGACAGACACCGAGCGCGAGGACGCGGCTCGTTAAATATGCTAATGAGCCGCGCGCACGTCAGGCGCCGCGGTTACATAAGGCGCGTCCACGGCACAGCGCCCCCTGCCGGGAGCGAGCCCGCGTCCCCGGGAAGTTCTCTGTCCGCCCCCCGCGGAGCAGCTGCTCCATCATCTCCGCCCCCCGCGTCACGGAGAGCCGCCGGTCAGCGCGGCGGGAACCGATTCCGTGATCCGACCGTGACTTCAGGAGCGTTTAACGTTAAACGTCAGACTGAGAGTCGCTGACTGCGGCCGCTCTCTCTCTCTCTCTCTCTCTCTCTCTCTCCTTCTCTCTCCCCCTCTCTCTCTCCCTCCTT
>CAESWR010000018.1:261746-274939 GCA_903171835.1 Mullus surmuletus | reverse complement strand
GGTCTTTTTTTTTTTTTTTACACCTGAAAACGGAAAAAGGTTCTGTTTTCTCCAACAGGCTGCAAAGCACAAGTTCTGAATCATGATTTTAAAGGAATAATTCACCATTTCAGAGGCATCTATCTTCACAGGAATGTGGCGAGCCCTGCAGCCCTGCACCTCTGCACGGTGCCGGTCAGTCTTCAGAATGACGGACCCCTCCCTCCCCCCCCCCCCTCCCCTCCCCTACCAGGGGGCCCCTACACCGGGGGGCCGCTAAGTGGCTGTTGAAGATAAGTGTCACTCAGAGACGAAGGAGCTGCTGATCGATTCAAAGAGCAGAAACTGTCATCGCCTGAATATAAGCAGAGTGACCGGCAGCTGAACCCTGCTGCTGCTGCTGCTGCTGCTGCATGGCGGCCATCTTTGAGAGGTCACACGGACAAAGCGCTTTGTTCCAAAAAACAACATGCGTTCAAAAGAGTAATTCCATTTGCATCACAAATTCTTGGCTGCAAAGAAGTTCGACCTCGCAATCAGCCGGCACTATTTTCCCTCCCTTCGTATCACTGCACGCACCTTTTCATCAGCTGAAGGAGGAAGGCGGCGGAAGGAGACGGCTGTGACGCGATGATGGTGCGCATAGTGATACGAAGGTCCAGGTGATTGCGAAGTCGGAACACAGAACTTTATCCGTGTGACCCCGGAAACTTGACAGAACTACTTTCTGCAGCAGAGAAACCGGGCTGGAACTCGGCTCACGGGACGCAGTGGAGGAAAAGTCCCTGCTGATGAAGCTCACTGATGGTGAGGAGCTCATACAACTTCATGGAGAAAAATACCAACTGTCCTTTTAAAGGCCAGTATTTGTTGTCATGGAAACACCTGCAAGTCCAGAGTGATGGAGTCTTCAGGATTGTTTTGGTTTCCGTGTCACCAACTTTGAGGTGCTTCTACATTTGTCAACACAAACATCTGAGAACACACATTCGCAGCGGCTCGGTTTATCTGCTCTTATCTCCTCTCGCAGATGAACAGATGGAGCTTCATCAGTCACGGCCGAGGACGACAGAGCGCACTTCCAAGTTCTTCCAACAGAGCCGCTGAGTCAGAGGCTCATCTGGCAACTCGGAGCTTCACATCTGGAGCCATTCGTCTCGGCTCTGACATAAGAGATGATGATGGAGCACAGGGAGAAGCACACACTCCTCCCTGTGTGTGTGTCACCCAGAGGAGTGGGCGGAGCCGGCAGACACAAGCTGACCAATCAGGTGATGACCTCAGGTTCTCCAGCCTCCAAACAGCACTGCTCATCCAGCAGAAATGCTGGTTTGATAAGTTGCATAAAGCCAACACAGCTGGTGTGTGAGAGCGCTGCTGCCCCCTAGCTGTCACAGGCAGCAAACACCCGTGCTGCAGCTGGAAAGAGTTGAGATGTTGGTGCTGGGCGTCTCTGTGCGGCACAGTCCCAAATATCTCCATGTGAGTCCCTGCTGAGCCGACAAACAGGGCTTTAGCAATCATTTTGTTTCCGTGGCAACAGTGAAAATATTTGTCATAACGCAGCTCAGCCAGTGTTACAGCTAACGAGGGTCCTGATTGGATTGAATATAATCTGACAGGACAGGTCACACACTTGTTCTAGGTCGACTCACACACACACACACACGCGCGCTCAGAGGCTCCTCACCTGCTCCTCTAACGCAGGACGACAGAGCAGGACGAGTCCTTTGATCTGTTTTCCGGGGTTTTTTTTGAGGGGAAAATGGTGAAGGTGGGCGGTGCTGTGGTGCCACCGAGCAGAAGATCCAATCTGGAGAGAAGCAGGACGTGTCCATCCCACCCATGCCTGGTAGGAGAAGATCTTTGTCACGCTGAACTCCACGGAGAGACAGAACATGAGAAATTGGAGCTAAAACATCTGATCTGCATGTGAAGACCGAGCGAACTCAGTCAGTCAGAAGCTTTTGTGCTCCATATTTATTTATTTGTTTATTTTCAAATCATTTAAAATATGAATGCATTTTCAATCAATAATTCACAGCGTGATATGATTTTGTACAAGGAGCCTCTCCAGAAGTGCAGCTTATAAACGAGGCCCAAAACGATTTGCAAAGCAATTATATTCCATTAAGAGGATTGAAATGGACTTTGAAGGCTCATCGAGGTTCTCCTCTTCTCCTCCTCTATGTCCCTCCAGGGACGTAGTGCCTTCACAGCTTCTCCATCCTCCGCCGGGTTCTTGTGATCTGTGGAGGTGGTCCCCTTTGCAATGCCGCGTCGCACCTCCCCCTCCTCACCACCACACCACGCTGCTGACCTCCACGGCTCCTCCTCCTACTCGCCACCATCATGTTCTGGCTCCTCTCCACCCAGGTGTGGCCTCCCGAGGTTCCTCCCCAGGTTCCTCCCCAGGTTCCTCCTGCTCCTCCTGGTCTCCCTGTCTCTGCTGCCGTGTCCCGTGCAGGGGTCTCTGTTCCAGATCGGTGTGGTGGGCCCCTGGGGCTGCGACCCCCTCTTCGCCAAGGCCCTCCCTAACGTGGCCGCTCAGCTCGCCGTCAACCGCATCAACAGGGACCCCTCGCTGTCCCACCACACCACCTTTGACTACACCGTGCTGCAGGTGAGCTGCTGGCCTGGAGTCTCCACAGACATCCTTGGATGGTTGGGAGCTTCTGTGCGGATCATTGAATGACTGAATGAATGAATGAATATCTTATTTTGGTTACAATTCGAGCTGTTACACACCAATCAGTTTCACACAATAACCAAAACACAAGAACAAACTATAACCGAGAAAGGAATAGACTGAAACCAGAGCTTATTTTTGTCTTTCCTGTAGCTTCCATGAAATAACCCCGATCATCAGCAATAAGAAAAGAAAATTTACTCTCCATTGTTCTACTTGATCACTGTATATTTCAATCATTTTGCAGTAATCCTTTTATTATTTTACCATTCAATGCTTTTTAAAAAAGCTACAGAGATCTACACAATTTCAGTTCATCACTTAGTCGTTCCATAATTTAACTCCCGAAAATGACACATCTGTATTTGACATTTGACATTTCAAAAACACACAACCTACTTGAATTATATATTTTTTCTCTTATTTTCAAAGAGTACAAGTTGGACGGCTATTATTCTTTACTCAAAAAATATTTCTAATGTTTTTAGATATACAATGTCCATGAATTTATTTTGAATGTGCATGCCCATGAATAATTGATTGGTAGCGTCACGATAGGAAACCTTATTATTCTCATGACTCGTTTAATTATAGGGTCTATATACACTCACTGGCCACTTTATTAGGTACACCTGTCCAACTGCTAGTTAATGCAAATTTCTAATCAGCCAATCACATGGCAGCAACTCAATGCATTTAGGCATGTAGACATGGTCAAGACGATCTGCTGCAGTTCAAACCAAGCATGAGAATGGGGAAGAAAGGTGATTTAAGTGACTTTGAACGTGGCATGGTTGTTGCTGCCAGACGGGCTGGTAAGAGTATTTCAGAAACCACTGATCTTCTGGGATTTTCACGCACAGCCATCTTTAGGGTTTACAGAGACTGGTGGTGGTGGTGTTGTAGGTGTAATGGTGTGGGGGATATTTTCTCGGCACACTTTGGGCCCATTAGTACCAATTGAGCATCGTGTCAACGCCACAGCCTACCTGTAGTATTGTTGCTGACCTTGTTGAATCTATGCCACGAAGGATTAAAGCAGTTCTGAAGGCAAAAGGGGGTCCGACCCGGTACTAGCAAGGTGTACCTAATAAAGTGGCCGGTGAGTGCATGTATCGTTATAAATCTATTTTTTCCCCCCAAAACCTCAACACAGTGAGACGTGTGCGGCATTATAAGAGAGAAATACAATGTGTGCAGGCATTTTTAGTCCAGCAGATCCCTTGATGAGTATCCGAGTATCCTGTTTGATGAGAGTGTCTCCTCAGGAACCGTGTGAGACATCGAGGGCCCTCGAAGCGTTCGTAGGTTCCTACACGAAGGCGTCGGGCTTCGTCGGCCCGGCCAACCCCGGCTACTGCGACGCCGCCTCCATGCTGAGCAAAGGCTGGAACAAAGTGAGCAGCTCGTGTCGCTCTGCTTCTTCTGCTCTGCTTCTTCTGCTCTGCTTCTCCCGCTCTGACCCGCGGAGCCCAGCTGAACCTCCCGGGTTTCTCCCCGTCCAGGCGCTGCTGCCGTGGAGTTGCGTCGGTTACGAGCTGGACGACGTGCGGAGCCACCCGACCTTTGCGCGCTCCATGCCGAGGCCCACCTGGGTGCTGATCAGCGTCATGAACTACTTCAGGTGGGCCCACGTGGCTGTCATTTCTTCCTCGGACGACGTCTGGATGGAGACAGCCAACAAGGTCTGAGTCGCCGCCGATGCTTTGGATGCTTGTGGATCTGTCACTTCCTGTGTGACGTGGATCTGATGTCGCCTGCAGGTGTCCGAGTCCCTTCGCAGCCACGGCCGGCCGGTCAGACTGGTCAGCTTCATGGAGAACACGCCGCACGCCATCAGGAGGACTCTGGCCAAACTTCGCAAGATGAGTGAGATACGAGGTGGGTGTTTTCGTTTGGTCGGCTCCGGTCGAGAGCTGGGCGACCAAAACTCAAATCCCGATATGTTTAGGCTGCATATCGATGTATACGATGTAGATCGCGGTAATTTTTCAGCAAATGAGCTAAATGTTGAGGCAGTCAGATATAACATGTCACCAGGTATTTTAATGAACAGTTGCAAAAACAAATGAATAGGTTTCTTCACCTGCTTCAAACTCAGCTGTTCAGCTAATAAAAATGTAAACATACCTTATTACAACAGGCCTAACCTTTTTGAAATGATAAAGCTCCATGTACGGTGCACATTAAAAGAAATCTGCCAATCCTTTTAGTTTAGTTTGACAACTGAATGGCTTATTAAAATCAAATTACAGATTTTCTTCTCAGTTTATAACAAATAAACTATATAGGCCTATGATCAATATAAACGATATGGTCTGATTCCATACCTTGTTTAAAAAGATATCAGTATATTTTTGATACGGCTACATCGCCCAGCCGAGTCCGATCCGCCACCAGTGGAAGCGAAGCACGTCAGCTGTGAAACCCCTGAGCTCAACCCCGCTGTCTCTGTAGTTGTGATCCTCTGCATGCACTCGGCTCTGATTGGCGGCGTGCAGCAGAAGCTCCTCTTGGAGACGGCGTACGACATGCAGATGATCGACGGCTCGCTGGTCTTCGTGCCCTACGACACGCTGCTCTACAGCCTTCCTCACCGCAACCTCAGCTACCCGGCGCTGAGGAGCAACAGCAAACTGCTGCGCGCCTACGACGCCGTGCTGACCGTCACCATCGACTCCCCCCAGGTGTCCTTCTACGAGGCCTACAGAGACGCCATGGAGAGCGGAGAGGTGGCCCGGACCCTCAAACCCCAGCAGGTGGTCCTCCATGCCGTCCTTAAAGGGATAGTTGGGGTTTTTCTTCATGAAGTTGTATGAGCTCCTCACCATCAGTGAGCTTCATCAGCGTGCTTCTTTGGGGAAAAGTCACTGTTGATGAAGCGCACTGATGGTGAGGAGCTCGTACAACTTCATGAAGAAAAATCCCGACTGTCCCTTTAACTCTTTGGAAAGTCTGAAAGCAGTGGAGGATAAACGTTTGTCGCGCAGGTGTCGCCGCTGTTCGGCACCATCTACAGCTCCGTGCTCTTCATGGCTCACGCCGTGCGGCGCGTCAAAGAGGCCGGGCGGTGGATGTCGGGCGGGAACCTGGTTCAGCAAACACACGACCTGGAATTTCAGGTACAGCAAGCGATATCGAAGAATTAGAATTACGGTAACAAGAATAAAAATAAGTCTGGAAAAAATCTTAGACATACTTACAAAATAAGTATGGAAATAGTCTAAACAATTGCCTTGTATACAGATCTGAAATTAAAACAAGATAGATACTAAACAGGAAATGTACAAATGTATTGCAGCGGGTGTTGCTATGATGGATGATGGTCACCAGAAGACCGAAACTCTCACGGTAACTGTTGTTTTTGATTTCCGCGGCAGGGATTCAGTCATCCCATCAAATCAAACGCTTCCGGAGACGTCCTGCTGGACTTCCTCATACTGGACACCGACGGTCTGTCCAGCCAGCTGAGGCCGACCTACAGGTGTTGGACCATTACGGAAGTTCAACTAGTGTAACCAGGGAGCACTGACACAGCCGTGTGTGTGTGTGTGTGTGTGTGTGTGTGTGTGTGTGTGTGTGTGTGTGTGTGTGTGTGTGTGTGTGTGGGTCTCAGGATCGACATGGCGTCCGGCATGATCCACTTCCTGGGACGAGACATCCATTTCCCTCGCGGCTTCGGGCCCAGGCGGGACGCGCCCTGCTGGTTCACGCCGGGAGTCATCTGCTCCGGAGGTGCTCGCCAAAAACCCGGTTAGAGAACACGAGAAGCAAACGTGTGTCTGATCACTGTGTTTCCTCCAGGTGTGGATCTGTTTTCAACACTCAGCATTTTCCTGGGCGCCATCGGGGCCTTGCCGTTTGTGGCGGCGCTGGCGTACTGCGTCAGGTTGGTTCCTCAGACTTCAGAAGAACGCCTGATCACTTCTGACTCCTCTCCCTCGGTCCTTGTCTCCTAGGCGACGGGTCAATCAGATCCGGCTGGTCATGGGCCCGGACAAGATCTTGCTGACTCTGGACGACGTCACTTTCATCAACCCGTCGCTTAGCAACAAGGTCAGCCTGACTGTGAGGGTTGTGCGTCTCCCGAGGTTTGAGTCGCGAGCTGAAGGTGAAACTGTGACACGGAAACTTTGCAGAAGCTGAGTCTGGACGACAGCAGAGCCAGCGGCATGCGGAGCGTGTCGGAGCACAGCGTCACCTCGCCCGTCTCCACGCAGTCGCCCGCCACCTACGAGAACTCCAACGTGGTCATTTTTGAGGTGGGACGAACAGACGGCTGATGTGTGACATGTCGTGAAAACAGCAGAAGTGAGTTTGGTGCGTGCGCTCCTCTGCTGCAGGGCGACTGGGCGTGGCTGAAGAGGTTCCCCGAGGGCTCCTTCCGCGGCATCAACCCCAAAACCAGCGACGTGTTTGAGCTGGTGCGTCTCAGCCGAGTGCTTTACAGCTTATAGATCAACCGACCTCTCGATTGGGTCGAGGCAGCTCAAATCTATACACGTTCTACCTGAGAAAAGGGTTGGTGCCTAGCAACTGTTTCCAAGCACATTATGCGGCTCGCATATATACTCGAATCACATGACTTGGACTCGAGTCATGAATTTGATGACTTTAGACACGACTTGACAAAATGTAAAGAGACTTGGACTTTAACATCAATAACTCGTGACTTTATATTATATGAGCATCTTTCTGTGTGTCTGCGCTGCCGGAACAACATCCAATCAAATTACATCAACCTTGTCAGTTTGTTTTTACTTACACCGCTTTTTTTTTCCAAATGTGCTTGAAGAATGATCTTGCGATATTTCGTGGGATAAATACAGATTTTAAAAGCACATGTGATTTGTGTTAAATGCTTTTACTCTGTTGTTGAAAAGACTTGAAAGGGCTCGAAACTCCAACTGTAGGACTTAGGACTTATGTTTATCGTTAGGACTTGGTTTATCGTGACTTAACCTCCGAACTTGCTGCAGATGAAGGACATGCGGCACGAGAACGTCAACCCCTTCCAGGGCTTCTTCCGCGACTGCGGCGTGTTCGCCATCATGACGGAGTTCTGCTCCAGAGGAAGCCTGGAGGACCTGCTGTTCAACGAAGACGTCAAGCTGGACTGGATGTTCAAGTCGTCGCTGCTGTTGGATCTCATCAAGGTTCTTCCTGAGACACACACGCACACACACACAAAATACAATACAGAAGAGGAGGGAAAGAAGAGACGCAAAACATGAAAAACACAAAAATAGATGAATAGATAACTCAGCAAAATGAGAAAAAGACTGATTGACACTGATTGGCAGGTAGTTATGTGATGATGGATGGAGAGCAAGAGGTTCCAAGTTTTAGCAAAGATCCACACACACACGCGCGGCAGCATTCACCTGGAAGCTGCAGCCGCGTTTGAGGCTCACGGCTGATTCGATGACCTGTGTGTGTCTCAGGGGATGAAGTACCTTCACCACCGCGGTGTCTCTCACAGCCGCCTGAAGTCCCGGAACTGTGTGGTGGACGGCCGCTTCGTGCTGAAGGTCACCGACTTCGGCTACAACGACGTCCTGGAGGCTCAGCGGTTCTCCTACGTGGAGCCGCCTGCTGACGGTGAGAGCATCCGGACAAGCTGCAAAAATAAGATATAAAAAAACACAAATTTGATAGAATGAAAACGAAAATAGACTCCAGAATGAAAATAGACTGCAGTAGGAAGAACGAAAAATAGAATATACGTAAGATGTACCTAAAATGGTCATAACAGTACAAACGCAGCACACAAAGCAGCTTCCTCGTGTCCTCAGAGCTGCTGTGGACGGCGCCAGAGATCCTGCGCAGCGGCCCGCTGGCTCTGCACGGCTCTCTGCCCGGCGACGTGTTCAGCTTCGCCATCATCATGCAGGAGGTGGTGATCCGAGGGCCGCCGTACTGCATGCTGGACCTTCCTGCTGCCGGTCAGTCTCCGGCTTCCTCCGTCCATCCTCTTCGTCCGCTTTGCTCTCATGGTCCCTCTGTGCTGCAGATATCATCGAGAAGCTGCGTAAGCCGCCTCCTCTGTGCCGGCCGGTGGTCAGTCCGGACTACGCTCCGCTGGAGTGTCTGCAGCTGATGAAGCAGTGCTGGAACGAGCAGCCGGACAAACGGCCCACCTTTGAGGAGATCTTTGACCAGGTGAGAAGCTCTGGCTCCGAGTCTGAGTCTGAGTCTGGCTCTGGCTCTGGCTCTGGGTCTGAGTCTGGGTCTGGGTCTGGGTCTGAGTCTGGGTCTGTGTGTGGGTCTGTGTGGGCGGCTAACGCTAGCCCTGTTTCTGTCTCCCGGCTCAGTTTAAGAACATCAACAAGGGCAAGAAGACCAACATCATCGACTCCATGCTGCGGATGCTGGAGCAGTACTCCTCCAACCTGGAGGAGCTGATCAGGGAGCGGACGGAGGAGCTGGAGATCGAGAAGCAGAAGACTGAAAAGCTCCTGACGCAGATGCTGCCGCCGTGAGAGAACACACGAGATTGAGCTGTCAAACCCTGTGCACACTACTTGAGCATTAAGTGCAAGTTGAAACAAAATATGAAAATATATCAAAGATTATACAGATTCAGTGTTCATTGATAAGATGACAGAGGGGATGGAAAGGGGGGATGGCCGTTTTAGAAGGGGGATGATTTATTTCAGGGGGGGCTGGCTTCTCTATGGAGGACTGAGTGTTTCCCCCCCGCAGGTCTGTGGCCGAGGCGCTGAAGGTGGGCGGCACGGTGGAGCCCGAGTACTTCGACCACGTGTCTCTGTACTTCAGCGACATCGTGGGCTTCACCACCATCTCGGCCAACAGCGAGCCCATCGAGGTGGTCGACCTCCTCAACAGCCTCTACACGCTGTTCGACGCCATCATCGGAAACCACGACGTCTACAAGGTGCCGCCACCCGACCTTTTCACCTCCGATACCACACGAGTATTGAAGCCTCGAGTGTTGGCCGATACCGATATGGATCTGATACAATATCATCACCATCACACATACTTTGATGACTTATTTAGTAGTAAGAAATGTTAGAAAAGGCTTGATCAAGTGATGTTACTCAAATAGAGAACAATAGTCAGCAACAGTATCTATGAGAAAAACTGACCCATTGATTATTAACCAATGACTCACATACATTTGAACCTTAAACAATTGAACTAAATGAATACAAAAATATATGAGAAGACCCTGAAAAATGGCTTCAATACCTTATTTTGGAGATTTTAGATATGTGTGTGTGTGTGTGTGTGTGGTCCCACAGGTGGAGACCATCGGCGACGCCTACATGGTGGCGTCAGGCGTTCCCGTCCCGAACGGCGACCGCCACGCCGCCGAAATCGCCAACATGAGCCTGGACATCCTGAGCGCCGTGGGAACCTTCAAGATGAGACACATGCCCGACGTTCCTGTTCGGATCCGCATCGGTCTGCACACGGGTGAGTCGCCGCCGCCGCCGCCATTGCGCCGAGCCGAGCTGACCCTCAGAGGTCAGAGGTTGCTGAGCGTTTGTGTGCCACTGCAGGTTCGTGCGTGGCGGGAGTGGTGGGTCTCACCATGCCTCGATACTGCCTGTTTGGAGATACGGTCAACACGGCGTCACGCATGGAGTCCACCGGCCTGCGTGAGTCACACACACACACACACACACACACACCCTCAGAATGAGATGATGAAGTTTATAATAATAACACATTTTGCTAATATAGATTATATTATTTCATATTTGTAGTTATTTATTTGCCCAGTAAGACTTGAAAAGGGAGCTGTTGTTTTCTTATAGGCTGCTTTTTCTAACACAGAAGAGACATTATTTCATTCTAGAGATTTGAAAGTTATTTTTGCAGCATTGAAACAAGAGACCAATTTTCTATCCATAAAGAGGAGGCAGAATTTAAATGCACTGAGATTGTAAAGCATCTTTGAGTCAGCTTCTGGTATCTGGTTCTCGGTCATGACAATAAGCTCTTCCTGAGCTGACAGGAGCCGCAACTGGCTGCTGAAATACACAATGCGGATGAATGCGGAAAAAACGCGCACTGTGCCTTTAGATCTGCGCTTTCTCGTCCCAGCCTACAGGATCCACGTCCACGAGAGCACCGTCAGAGTCCTGCAGCATCTCAATCTGGGCTACAAGCTGGAGCTGCGGGGCAGGACGGAGGTCAAGGTGTGATGAGAACACGGCCGCACGTGTGGACGTTTGCTCGCTCGGAGGCTCACACACACTTCCTGTGTTTCTCCGTCAGGGGAAAGGAGTGGAGGAAACCTACTGGCTTGTGGGTAGAGACGGATTCACCAAACCGCTGCCCGTTCCTCCAGTCCTCAAATCTGGGTAGGGACCCCCTCCAGACCCCACCTTTGTCATCTGAGAACAAGCTGCTGTGGCGGAGTGGTGAAGCCCCGCCATGTCTGTCCCAGAGCTCCCAGTGCGGCTGGTGACGTCTGTAAAAAAACAAAACCCCATTAAGAACCACAAACAACATATGTGTTTGAACGGGTCCATGAAATGATTGTTGTCTGTGCTAAAATGATTATTTCGTCCCAACAGGCAAATGGCCCACGGGCTGCAGATGGCCGAGATAGCCCAGTACAAGAAACGGAAAGCCGAGAAACTGCAGCAGGAACAGCTTGCAAAGAAGAAAAACTGAGGTAATGTTATGCATTCCAAAAGATGTATAACATTCCCGGCTTGGTCCTCAAACGCTCGTTAGCATCGAGGGTCCCGGGGCGTCGCCGGCCCGCCTCGCCAACACCGCCCGCTCAAAGTCCAGCCGCGGCTTCATGACCAGCAGGTTCTCCTGCTGTCCTCCTCCCGCTTTAAAGGGACAGTTGTGATTTTTTGCAGTGAGCTTCATCAGCAGTGACTTTTCCTGACTCCAGCAACTAGACGGAACTACTTTCTGCAACAGAGAAACCGGGCTGGAACTCGGCTCACGGGACGCAGTGGAGGAAAAGTCACTGCTGATGAAGCTCACTGATGGTGAGGAGCTCATACACCTTCATGAAGAAAAATACCAACTAGCCCTTTAATGAGACAGGAGCTTCTATCACCGTTTCACCGTCAGAGGTTTCACCTGAGGAGATCTAAGGAGGCTTTGAGTGGCTGGTGTTTGTCTGAGGCCGGTCAGGTGAAGCTTTGTCATCAAATCAGGGAGGAAATTGTGGATTCACTGATGAAACTCAGTTCTTCTACTTTACAAGTGTAGACAAACATCTCATGCTGCTCATGTTGCTGCGGCTCAGCCGGCATCTTCATGAGTTCTTTTTTTCTTTTTTACACGTGTTGCGTAATGATTCCTCCTTCTCCCCCCCCCCAGTGTGGAGGTTCTCCAGGCCAAGCAGGTGAAGCAGGTGTTCCACAAGGCCGTGAAGAAGATCGCTCACATCCGGGTGGTCAGTCAGATCTCAGGGCTGGAGGACGAGGACAACGTGATGATGTCACACCACTGAGGGCTGACCTGGACCTGCACCTGCACCTGCACCTGCACCTGCACCTGCACCTGCACCTGGACCTGGACCTGGACCTGGACCTGGACCTGCACCTGGACCTGGACCTGGACCTGGACCAGCACCTAAACCTGGACCTGGATTTTGCCTGATTTTCCTGCTGTGAGTTTAAAACTGGAACATTGGGATCATTGTGTCGCCGTCACAGGAAGTGATTCTTCAACGCAGAGAGAAGTTAACGGTAGGAGGCGTCTGGTGAGAGTTGAGATTAGTGGCGTTGGCGGCTGGATTAGGAGCCCTGAGCCACGCGTTGAAGGCGCTGAAGGCGCCTCGGCGTCTATGTTTAGGGAAGCGGTGAGTCAGCAAAGCACAGATCTGCAGAAAGCGTCCGTCAGCAGCAGAGGAACTCGGCTAATCTCCTCCCTCCTCTCAGTCAGGTGAGCGGAGGGAAACAAGCACTCAAACATCTCCCACGTTGGTATTCCTGGGAATTTTGCAAGACTTTAGCTTTTATTTAGACTAGAGGAGAAACACGTGATCAAAGCCGCCCATTTGAATCCACCTCGCACCACTGAAGCTGCTTTTGATCAGCTGTTAACTGAATCATTTCTCAGGTAAAATTGCTCCAAAAAGAATATTAGTATTTTTTCGTCCTCAATAAATCCTCAACACTGTTTGTAGGTTTAAATTACATAGAAATATGTGACATAGAGCAGATGTGTGTGTAGAAGTCACCATATTTGGATTGTACAGATTTTTTCCAGTATTGTATTAAATGATCAAACTGTTGAAAATTCCGATTTTAGATTTTTAAAACCCTGCAAACACTTTTTTAATCATCAAATCAAAACGCCTTCTCTCAGCAGAGCCCCCCCCCACACACGCGCACACACACACACACACACACACACACACAAATAATCCAAGGCAGTTTGACAGAGCCACAGCGCCCTCTGTTGACACTGTGTGTGTGTGTGTGTGTGTGTGTGTGTGTGTGTGTGTGTGTGTGTGTGTGTGTGTGTGTGTGTGTGTGTGTGTGTGTGTGTGTGTGTGTGTGTGTGTGTGTGTGTGTGT
>CAESWR010000018.1:48445-60342 GCA_903171835.1 Mullus surmuletus | reverse complement strand
ACACACACACACACACGCAGCAACTCATACGACAATACAAACATGTATTTACACAAACTTAACAGTTATTGTTTGCATCTGTTTGGTTGATTCGGTATAAAAACCTTGTTAGGTCCCTTTTTTTACTCTTATTTAAAGACTCTAAATCACACTTTGGAGTCGTGCGTGCGTGCGTGCGCGTGCGTGCGTGCGTGCGTGCGTGCGTGAGTGTGTATGTTTGTGTGTGTGGGTGTGTGTATTTTGGGAAATTGTGCGCCTCTTGTGTGCTGATTCTCCGTGGGGGCTGAGAACCAGGGTGGCACCGTTGATCCGTGACCAGCGGAAGAAAGAGAGTCTGAGGAGGAGGAAGGAGGAGGGAGTGATTGGAAACAAATAAGGCTTCCAATCAAAGGAGGGCAATTGAATATTTCTTTTTTCCACTCGTCTGTCCAAACTTTTTTTTTTAAAGACGGAGGGAGGCCGTCGCCCAGGTGACTCTGGATTTCAGTGGTTGCTGGTTTGATTCCCACGCGGCCTCTGACAGATGTTCCTCAGCCAGCTGTTCCTCTCGCACGGCCTCGGCTAATCAGCCCAGGTTTGATTTCCGTGCTGCCGCGCTATCCGGTTACCACGGCGGCGCGGCGGCTTCCTGCCGGCTTCAAACGAATGCAGGCGGAAGCAGGCGGGACGAGGGAGCGGGACTGTGGCCATTGATCCCCATGACCTCTGACCTTAACCTCTATTTGCATGGCTGATTCAGGTTTAAGGGAAGCGTGTGTGTGTGCGCGGCGCTTTGTGCCTCTCTTGGACGCGTGTTTGTGCTTTTGGAGTTTTGTTTTTTGTTTGACCGTTTACCCGCCAGGCTCCTGCTCAGATGTTCTCCATCATGTCTGTAGCGCTCACGACTCTTTTATCTTTAGCCCCGCCCCCTTTTTTTTCCTCACCGCATCGCTAGACTTTTAGCAATTAATCTTCATCTGCAAAATGTTTATGACAGATTTATATAAAAACCGACAAAGCCTCCTTCAACTTTCACATTGAGCTGGTCTGCGCACTGAGACCTGGCAGCTCCCTGCGGTCAATAACTGCTCCCTTTGGAAGTGGAAACCTCTCAGCATTGTGCTGAAATTCAGGGCTGCACGATAAAGGATTTTTTGCCGATATCGAATATACTGATATACCGATTGGATTTCTCATTTGGCCGATGACCGATGCTGATACCCATGTTTTCCCTCGTATTGGCCAACTGGCAAATGCAGGCAAAAAACACAAAGCATACGTGGCGCCAAAGTCAGGCATTTTTTCAAGGAAGCTGTAGCCTTTTATTTTATCAGTTCTAAATATTGGCGAGATGGCCGACATCCGACTGTTAATTTTTAGTCAAATATCAGCCGATACCGATAATCTGCTGATAATATCCCGACTTCAAGCTTTTATGCAATGTTTAGTCCTTGAACAAAACCAGTGAAGCTCGGAGCTCCCAGCACCTCGCAGTGTGTGTCGGCGTGTTGCTTCACACCGGCCGGAGTGTGTGTGGCGGCGGGCGCATACCTGTGGCTTCCTGCCACACCGACCTCACGCCGCTTTCACTGCTGAGTGTGTGTTTCTGTGTTGTTGTTGTTGTCATCGTTGCTGCCGTTTTTAGGAGAGAAAAAAAGCAGCCGCACGCCGGCTGTGACTGACGGCAGCAGAAATATCATGAAACTCAAGACAAATCCTGCGGCGTGTCTATATTTGTACGCGTGTGTGTGTGTTCGCCTCGCTCACCAGCACACATTGACTTTTTGCCACTCGCCCCCCCCACACACACACTTTTTCTGTCCACTCGGCACTTCTCGCCGCTCCAGGAATCTTTTTTTTTTTCTTCCCTCCCCCCCGCTTCGAATTGTCGGAACGTTTTTAGGATTCCTCTGCTTTTTTGGAAACAAAGTGAGTTTGGAATTCCAGCTCTCCCTCTCCCTGAGGCGACACACCGCGTGCGTGTGTGTGTGTGTATGTGTGTTTAGGTTGAATTCCAGGCACAGACAATTTACTGATTTGGTTGGAATGTGTTTGTTAGCCACAGGGCTCGGGGAATCGAACACACGCGTGTCGAGCGCTTCTGTATCTGCTAATTCTCTGCCTGTCTGATGTGTGTTTGACCTCTGCCGACCTTTATTTTAATGAGTCTTGGTCCCTTCCTGACTCCCCGGCCGATTGTGCCGGTGTGTGTGTGTGTGGATGTGTGTCTGTCTGTGTTTCTCGCAGCAGGAAGATTCCACCCATAACTTATTTTTGGCTGTCGTCACCAAACAACCATCACTTTTCAAACCAAACAAACTCGATCCTGCGTCCGATTGTGTAAGTGCTCTGATCGGCTGCAATCAAACATCTGTTTTATCGGGACGTGGAGCTCGTGCCGGAGCCGTCACCGGCACACAGGTGAACATTTTAGGATCTTTTGATGGTTCCACAAACCCAGTAGGCGTAAACCTTCACTTTGAAAACTTATTTGGAAGGTTCTTTGGCCTCAGAAATCCCACAAACTCACTCGGACCGTAGGATGATGGGAAGCTTTCAGGAGAATTTACTCAGACCTTCACTTGGGTGTGAAGATGAGCTTGGGAGAGTTTGAATGGCCAGAGGTCAAAGGTCACAGTGAGGGGGGCATTAAGATATTTGTAAAGCCATAAAACGTGTGTTGTTACATCACTGAATATTTGGCGTGAAGTTCCCTCACATGGAGCATGAACGAAACCCTCCTCCCATTTAACGGGCTGGTCTGGGATGGTTTTCTTTCAAAGCTGGATGTTGAACTCTGTCGGGAGATTAAAGACGAGATTTGATCCTCAAACGTTGGTCGACATTAAGGCTTTTTCCAAACGCAGAGCGACGCAGACGGACAGCGCCGCTCTGAGTGTTTGTACTGGCCGCCCGCTGCCCGCCTGAAGTGTAAGCGTCTGTGCTGCTGGTGACTCGCTGTCGTTTCTCTATGTTTATGTATGAACGTGTGTGTGTGTTTTCTCAGTTCCACGGAGGTAGATGACATGATCCGCAAATCAACGAATCTGCTGCTGACCAGAACCCTCAGCCACTGCCTGCAGTACGCCATTAAGAAGAAGAATGTTGGGCTGGCAGAGGTACTGTGTGTGTGTGTGTGTGTGTGTGTGTGTGTGTGTGTGTGTGTGTGTGTGTGTGTGTGTGTGTGTGTGTGTGTGTGCGTGTGCGTGTGCCCCTCTGTGTGTGTGTGTTTGTGTGTGTGTCTGTGTCTGTGTCTGTGTGTGTGTGTGTGTGTGGAAAGCGTGTAATAGAAAAACATTTTTAAGCTTCGTCTCCAAGGGGCCGAGCTGATGTTGTTTGCTCCTCGGCCGCTGAGCTTCATTCTCAGCGTTTCCAGCTCATTGACGCTCACAAAAACAGACGTTTCCTCTCCTGCTGCTGTTGTTGTCAGAGCTGTGGTCGATAGAGAGCAAAGCAGTTTGATCTTTTACTTTATTTTTGGTTTGTTTCCCTGCGTGACAAGTGGTGTCAAAGCCGGGCGCAGGAGCAGGATGGGATGGTAGAAAACAAGAATCTGCATCTTTTATTACAAATATTCATTTAATCATTAAAAAAAGATGATGATAATGAGATGCTGATGAGCAATAACATTCATAAGACTGTGTCAACCAATTAAAAGGGCAGTTCGAAACGTTTGTGGTTCCACTTAGTGTCTGAGAAAGTGTCTGAAATCTGAGAAGACGGACATGGTTTCACGCTATAGCTCCGCCTCCGCCGCCGGTTGCTCATTGTAAAATATTCCTCTGTGTGTGTTTGCGTCCAGCTGGTGCAGGTGATCATCAACACCACCCACCTGGAGCAGAGCTGCCACTTCCTGGAGGAGTTCATATCCAACATCACCAATGTCCCTCCGGATACGGTCAACGCCACCAAGCTGTACGGGACCTCCACCTTCAAGGTGAAGCTCCGCCTCCTGCATTTAGCTTTCCATCTATATTTGCTTCACATTTTTGTACTCATGAGTTGGCTGTATCGTCTCCTGCCTTATTCCGTGTCTGTGCGCCAGGACGCCCGTCACGCGGCGGAGGCGGAGATCTACACCAGCCTCAACGCCAAGATCGACCAGTTCCTGCAGCTGGCCGACTACGACTGGATGGCGCCGGTGCAGACGGGCGCCGTGCTGCCCACCAGCGACTACCTGATTGACCTGATCGCCTTCCTGAGGAGCACCTTCAGTGTCTTCACCAACCTGCCTGTTAGTACACAGACACACAGACACACACACACACACACGGATGCAGAAAAAATGCATCTACACACTGTCACATCTAATACTATCACCCGTGTGTGTGTGTGTCTGTTTGTGTTTGTATGTGTGTGTGTGTGTGTCTAACTGCTTGCTGTACATGCTGACACGCACCAGTGTGTGTCGCTGTGTATTCTACAAGCTCACTCAGCAGTCTGCCTGCATGTTGGCATGACACATCACAGGGCAGCACAATCAGCTTTAGCTCGTTAACCCGTAAGCTCGTTACCGGTTAGATCGTTAACATGGGGTCCGTTGAGCTCATTAAGGGGTGAGCTGGTCAGGTCAGCCGCACCGGATTATTGCCCGGCTCATGTTATTGACTCTACAGCCCTGCCTGTAATGACATTACACACACACACACACACACACACACACACACACACACACACACACACACACACACACACACGTAGAACATCGTGTGACACTGTTTCTGATTTCTATTTTCCTTCACACCATTTATAAGGTAATATAATAATTCCCTTTGAGCACATGGACACACACGCGCACACGCGCACACACGCACACACACACACACACACACAAAAGGGTCACAAGGGCACAAGGCCACACACACACTGTGGTTGAGCCAAGTGTTTTGCAGCACTTCTAAGGAGCTTGTCCTACACCCCCATGAGCCCCGGACGTGACCCCGTCAAACACACACACACACGCACACACGCACACACAGAGCAGGGCCTCTTAAGTAGATCAGATGCTATGGATCTAAAACGCTGGGTGGTATGGCCCTCTGACATGAGAGGTGCTCATATAAAAGAGTCAGGTTGCGTAGAAATGAAGATACTGTTGATCTCGCAATGGTTGTTTTACTCTGAAACACAGATTTGGGCGACAGTGACGCAACATTTCCAATAATTCCCTCAAATGACCGTTAATACGAGTGTAGTTTGATGGCTGTATTTTTGATCTTTTTTTTTATAGTGCATAAGTGTTTGGTGGGCATCTAACATTAGCTCCGTCCAGAACTTTTTTTTAGATGCGTGTCAGGTGTGTGTACGCGAAGTAGCTCCAACAATCCTATGTCTTCTTAATCCTATTAATCCTTTGCCCACCTCTGTTATCATCACCACCTCCAATGCTGTGACCTCCAGCACAGCAGTGAGTCAAATGGGAGCTCTGCGAAGAATGCAGGAGAGGAGCCGGGCAACATAGGCTGCCTGAGTTGGATGGACAATAAGTGGATCGTTTTATGTTTTTTAAAACATGGAGACGTTGCGCAACTAAGGAGAGCAGCCACACAGGTCAGCGTGACGCAGCAACATTCTGGGTGTAATCTAGCGCATGTCGTGTGTGCGTGTGCAGCTGCTTATGTGCTTGTTTAATAGCTCTAAATACTCAGAAGTGGGTTGAAAAATAGGCGAGGAAAAAAACCTAAACAACGCAGCAGGCTCACATTTCTTCAACAACTTGAGAGGGTCTGCAGAGTGCGTCGGCCCAGTTCTCAGCGGAGGGGTGGAGGGTGGGGGGGGATGCATGCCGCCCAGTCCAACAGCTTATGACATTACTGCCTTTATAGCGAAATATTGCTAATCACATTGAGCTCACATTGAAAGATGGAACGAAAAAGGCCTCAGGAGTGAAAATAATCATGTGAAAATTAGCAGGCTCCGATTTTACGTCAGTCTGAGCTGCTGGATCGCTGCGTCCAGGGCTGAGGGAGGCTCTCTGCTGCCAGATAAAGACAGATTAGTATCATCTCAAACGCCCGCCTGCAATAAATACTCTCTGATTTGATTGAGGACATTTATTTCGGTTCCGCTCGTCTCCTCGGCTGACTTTTCTAACAACACACTCGCCTCCATGCTGCCAAACCGCTAAATCCTCTGGTCTATGTTTCTTGCCGTAGGGAGTGCCGGTACAACACGCTATTTTACCGGTGAGTATCTGAGTTGTCGTGGCAACAGAGTGATGCTTACCAACCCCTGACTGACCTTGTTTAACCCCTCAACTTTGATCCCCCCCAAAGTCCTCACACGAGTGTTTTTTTTTTTAGAAACAGCATGTGGGATGGAGAGGGAATGAGTCTCGCCGCTCTGGAAGTGTGTGTGTGTGTGTGTGTGTGTGTGTGCCGAGCAGGGAGGGGAGTGCTAACACCTGCCAGGCCTAACCAGCACTGTGTGTGTCGAGGAAACGAGCAGGAAGTTCATTTGGAGGTCCGAGCAGCTTGTGCGTTGAAATAGTTTCCCACTGACCACGGAGGCGTCCAGAGAAGTAAAGAGGCCAAAAAGATGGCAGCAAAATAGCATTTGATCAGGTTTGTAGAGTAATGTATTGTATTTTGGTGTCACAGGGTTTTCATCCACTGGTTCAATTAGTCTTTCACCCCATAGTCAGTATCGTCATATATTATATAGTATCACAATGTATCATATAGTATCATAATACAGTACTTTATCATATCATTGAAATGATGGTTTTCCAGCCTTGATAAGGAGCTAAATTGGTTCCTCAGCACGTTCTAAGTACACAATTGGTCCTCGTCTCTACTGTGAGTGCAAAAAGAAGGCCTCTGATCACTAACCCTGAAAAGCTCCAGGTCTTTCCAGGACAAACAAACAAGGAGCCTCAACATAGTAAACCTCAACATGTCAAGTAGTGGAAGTAAAAACAAAGGTCTCCCTCCTGAGCTGAATGCCGACCCCAGCCAGCACCTTCTATCATTTGTTTACCTTTGTATTTACTTGTTCCACTAGACACAAAAAAAAGAAGAAAGATTTCCAGCTCTGGCGTCTGTCGGATGAAATGTGTTTTTAAATTCCTTGAGGTGAAGTTGCTTGCGTTGGCGCTCGCCGCGTGTGTGTCAAGGTTACAACATCGGGCTCCGACAGAAAACACTCGCGGAAGAATGCGCCCCGAAGCCTCTGGGCCTCATTTTTGCGGTGTTCCTTGAGCGACACGTACAAATACTTTCCGTAGAGCGGCGATCCCGCACGGTTCCAGCAGACTTCACCTGGAGCGGCCGCCTCCCGCCTGAGTTAGAGCCGCCGACACCCGAGTGCCGGCGCAGTTTGCCGCCATTTTCCAAGTCATGAATCAGAGCGACACCTCAGCCTCGCGTAGATCTCGGCGAGCTCCGGGGTGTCGCGCGTCAGGCTGATATTCCTCGCCGCCCCCCCCACCCCCCCCATTGACTCCTGGCTGCCCTGGCCGGCTGCGCGTGTGACTGGCAGCTTTCTGGACGGACGCACGGCACGTTATACACCGTGTCCGATGGCTTCCAGCGGCCGTGAATCACCGCGCCGACTTGCGGCGCGGCGGCTGGACCTGCTGCGCGCGCCTCGTAGGAGATGCCCGTTAATCTTATTAACCTCTTTCACATGCGAGGCCCGGGTTGTTCTAGCAGATTTGTCAGGAGTGTTTTAATCTCTTGATTAAATTTAGCACAAACATTCTGTCAGAACGCCTCCATGGGGAAACTTCCCCCAGGAAATGTGCTACGTTAAACCTTTATTGTGTTTATTTAATGTTTGACAGCCGCTCACTGTCTATTATGTCCGATCACATGACGCATAAACAGCCTGTCAGGTCGGGGCTGGCGCCTCGCACCGCTAAGTGGAGTGGACTGGCGGAGCGGCGCGGTGGTGGTGGTGGCGTCGGCAGCGGCGGCAGCGGTGGCCCACACGCGGGCAGATCCGTTTACCTCGCCGGGTCCCACCTCCGAACGTGCGGCCGCAAAAATTCTCCAACCACAAATGCGTGTCAATTTGTCGTACTTGGAAGAGATACTTGTGCATTGAGCCGCTGAAGCAAAAACGTGCGGCTCGCTGTGGGGATCACGAACCCTTGACCTTTGACCTCTGTTTGGACCATAAGCAGGCTTTTAGTTTGTGCCGTTTCCTGATCTGTATTATTCAGACCCTGAGCTTGGGCTGCACGATTATTGGCAAAATAATAATCATCATAATCATAATTTGGATCAATATTGATATCGCGATTATTGATCATGATTATTCATTAGTGAAAAGAGATATGCACTTTAGTAATGCCAAAGCAAGTATTAGTAAGTATAAAGAATACCTGAACACGTGATCTTATGAGCAGCATCTTTTTTTTTCACTTCCACGTGAATTATTACTTGAACATTTCTCATAAATATGTAGAAAAGAAATAGGATTGAAATTGAAAATGACAAGAACACGCATTTTGTGCGCGAATATGAGCATATAATCATGGCTCTTTTTTTATCATTATTTGAACCTTAAGCATCGTTTAGTTTATTCTTTAATATTTTTCGGGAAACCTTAACTTGACTCCAGCTTTTGTTGTGTGTACTTTTTAAAAGAGACTTGGGTCTTCAGCCATCTCGTGGTTTCCCGTGATCGGATCCGAGTCGTGAAGTGAGCCGAGCCGCATTAGCGTGGCCTCAGCTGTGCTGGTTTTTAATCGGACCATTTGCATCTTTGAGCATCGTCTCGTCTGCACGCTTCTCCCTAAACAAGGATTTGTTGAAAGCGCTCTGAGTGAATAAGGGCGAGTTCCGAGGAGCTCTGAGGTTTGCCGAAGAAGCTAATAGTTCCAGCAGGTTTCCCTCCTCGGACTTCTCCCAGTCAGACCAGAGCTCATTAGCATACTTGCCTGTCCTTCACATCTGTCTGCATTCCTTTCATTACTCCTCCTTTTCCTTCCTCCTCGCTCCTTCCTTCTCCGATTCTTGATTATTCGTCTGTGTCTCGTCGGCCCGGCTCGGCCCAGACTCGTCCTCCTCTCACTCCACCTGCCCCCCCCCGCCCCCATGTCTCTCTCTCCTTCCTTCTCTTGTCTATTTGTTCAGCAGTTAGCAGCTGAGTAGCTTTTAACGAGCTCTTTGATGAACGTGTCTCGTTAGGCTGGATGAAGGGAGGAGAGTAAGAAGAGGAGGAGGAGGAGGAGGAAGAGGAGGAGGGGTGGAAAGTTTCTGCTGGTCGCTGCTCTTGTGTCTTTCAGCTCTTACTTCCTGTCCTCGCTCCGTCCCCGGCTCCGTCCTTCCTCTCCCCGGCCTCCGTCTCCCTCCATACCGCCGCTCACCTCGCATATCTTCTTTCGCCTCCTCCTCTTCCTCCCTCCTTCCGAGGTGCCTCCGGCTAATTGTTCCCAGTTGTTCAGCGGCGAGCCGGAGGACAAACGCTGTTTCTGTCCAGCAGACCTACCTGTGTGTGTGTGTGTGTCAGTCAGGCCGGGTTCAGGACACGTAAATAGAATTAGCCCATTTCACGCTCAATCTCACCCTATTATAATTGACCTCTGGGGTTGTGTGTGTGTGTGTGTGTGTGTGTGTTTGTGTGTGTGTGCGTGTCTCTGTGCGTGTCTGTGTGCGTGTCTGTGTGCGTGTCTGTGTGCGTGTGTGTGTGTGTGCAGAGTTCAGGGGCCGGGATCGTATTGGAGGATATCCGGCCGCTCCGTAGGTGTGTGTTTCTCGAACATATGCGCTCGCACATGCACACCGTGTGTGTAATTTGATTTCCCTTTGAGGTGCGGGCTGCCTCTTCAATGAACTGAGCTCCAGACGCTTTTTCCTGAAGCGGGTCGCGGTTCACTCACACACGCACTTACACACACACAAACGTACACATACACTTACAGCGACCACAATGGGATCTTTCTGCTGCGGTCGGGTTTTGTTATATAAGATAAGATGAATTTGGCGGATCTCGGAGGGGAAGCCGATTCATTACGAGTGGCGGCGAGTTGAGCGGCTGCCTCGAGAACAAACAGAGGAAATATTAAAGTGTGTCGCTGGAAATGAAAAAAAATGGCTTCATTTGTCTCCTGATGGAAGCCAACATTTCTGAGGAATGAGGCGGTCGTGCACGGCGGCCTCCAGTGGCCCCGCCCCCAACTCCTGACCATGTGAGAAACTCCATCTGTACATCAGGTTGTTTGTTTCGGGTCTTTTTTAGGTTTGATGAAGGTTTCGGGCCTTGCAGTAGAACGTGTGTGTGCGTGTGCGTGTGCGTGTGCGTGTGTGTGTGTGTGTGTGTTTTCCCCGAGCGAGCCGTCGAGGTCATATGGCATTTACTTCATTGGGGGCGTGGTCTCTACCTCGCTTCCTCGTCCCCCTCCTGCACTTTTGTTCCTTCGCTCCTTTTAAAACTCTCGCCTCCGCTCCTTCCCGCCGCGTCTCGCCCTCCCCATCACGTCATTCCACCGGAATGCAGACGGGGAGGTCAAGGTCGAGGCCGCGGCCGGTCACCAACATTACACGCCACACACACACACTCATGCAGAGCCGCACAAACACATGTTTTGCTGCCTGTATTAATGCGTTGTCATGCACTTCCTCATCCGCTGCTTTTATTCTTATTATGCTACTTCATCATGCTGACTGCACCTGGACGCAGTGCATTTTGTTAACGGTCACTCGGTGTGTGTGTGTGTGTGTGTGTGTGTGTGTGTGTGTGTGTGTGTGTGTGTGTGTGTGTGTGTGTGTGTGTGTGTGTGTGTGTGTGTGTGTGTGTGTGTGTGTGTGTGTGTGTGTGTGTGTGTGTGTGTTCACTTTAAACCCTGCTGATAAAGTACACCAGAAGTTGCTCTGATTACCTCTGTGTATGTTTGTGTGTATGTGTGTGTGTGTGCAGTCTGAACTTTCTCTGATCCGCTCTGCTCACTTTTTAACCTTCCATTAGGATCAATGAGTGATATGATTGGTTGCCCGTGGCGACGTCATTGGCTCATGGGGCATCACATACTCTCACTGCACACATTTCTGTCCTCAGTGACTGAAATGAGAGAGCGACAGTGGAGCCGGATGGTTTGAAATTAGTATTATCGTGATCATTTTTGTGTATGTTTATTTTATATATATATATATATGTATATATATATATATATATATTTATATTTATATTTATATATGTATTTATATATGTATATGTGTGTGTGTGTGTGTGTTCCAGGGTAAGGTGGCTCAGACCGCCTGCATGTCGGCGTGCAAACACATCTCCACCTCGCTGATGCAGCTGCTGCTCGACCCAGAGGTGCGCCAGATCTCCATGGGAGCGCTGCAGCAGCTCAACACCGACATCCAGGAGTGCGAGAGTGAGTCCTCATACACGCACGCACGCACGCACGCACGCACGCACGCACGCACGCACGCACGCACGCACGCACAAACTTTATTGCGCTTACTCCTGTCTGCCTGACCCCTTTTCCCCTATTTTCTGCCATTTTGATCCTTTGTTACTTTCTTCAATCACGCACACACACACACACACACGCATCCCGCGCACACATACACTAAGCCCGACGTTTTCAAATATCTACGATAAGTCGAGACACGCGTGAATTTGGCTTTGATTGGCTCCTTTAAAAGGAAGCAAAGACGATGAATCGTGTTTTCTGAGTGTGGGTGCAGTTTGGGTTTGCGTCCACAGGGGGCGACACGGACCAACTCTGCCGCTCGCCACTCGCCGCCCTCCACCCCTGCTCTATCTTCCTCCTCCTCCTCCTCCTCCTCTTCTTCTTTTTCTTGTCTGTCGCGTCTTCCCACCGCATCTTTGCCTCTTTTCACCCCTCACCCCTCCATTCATCCATGCATCCATCCATATTCCCTCCCTCCTCCCTCCTCCCTCCTCCCTCTTCCCTCCTCCCTCCTCCCTCCCTGTATTCCGAGATGCCGAGCGGTCGCAGATAA
>CAESWR010000017.1:96594-114125 GCA_903171835.1 Mullus surmuletus | reverse complement strand
ATTAAACCTAAAAAATATTCTCCAAATCATTTTTACGCAGTTAAATACAAGCGTTTTCTTTCCATAATTGTGTCATTTTCTGCTGTGTTTCCCTAAAGCAAGGGGCGATCGATTTGCTGTTATTTTCTGATATAAATAATGATCAGGCGCATCCCTCGGGGGTGTTGGGGGGAGGGGGGGGGCTTTTAATTATCGCAGCCCTCTAAAGTATCACGCCTCCTGTTTGCTGCTACATGCACTTTTGCACTTAATAACTTTTTTTTTCCTTCCCCCTGCGTCGCAGTGAGCCGAGCGAGGTTTGAGAAAATGCTGCAATAGGGATTTTTTTTGGGACATCAAGAGAGCAAACTGCAGGCCGGCAGCACTGGGCAGTTACCACATTATTATTTACTTTCTAACGTGGAAAAACGTTCCTCGGCCGTCTCCTTTTCACCGTGTCAGAGCAACTCGCACAACACTGAATATCTGATAAGTGTTGAGCAACTGCCCCTTTCAATCTGTACATAAAGACACGTGGAGTACATAATACATCCAAGGTCGAGATTCTGAGACATTAGCCTGCCGCTGGCCGTGCGCATAAATCAGTGTGGTGTATCAGTAATAAGGAAGTTTACCTGTTAAGGAGTCTTTTAAAGGCACTTCAGAAGTCATGTGGCTATGGAGGAGTGCCTCTGGCGTGTTCCTGTAACTCACGGTCTCATATTAACTCCCCCTTTATGGCTTTTCTCTTCTGTTTAAGCCAATCTTCTGTATTGTATTGTCAGAGTATTATAAGGAAAAGAGTTTGTTGAATCGTTTTTATGACTCTCATGGCCCCAACATTTAGGTCATTTTTAAGATTTCCTCCCTGTTATCTCAACCCTCCCTAGACATGATGTTCTATTCATTTAACCCTTAGGAGTTCCTGGGGATGTTTTTTGACCAGACGTTTTTTTGTGTGTTTTTTTTTTTTTTTTACAATTTTGAGGTTCAAAATCCCTAAAGAATCTTTGATTTTTGATATGCATCTTTCAGGCAGAAGCTGATTAACACAACTGACTAATTTAAACTTGGAAAAAATATTAATATATGCTATTTTTGCAGCAGTCTTTTGGAAGTAGATGCTTTTTGTCCCCAAGAACTGATAAGAGAGTTTACTATAAAAATCTGTCACTGCAGAAAAAATAGGAATGCCTCAAATTCAATGTTGCTGCTAATCATTGACCATCTGAGACTCTAACAATAATAATATTAATTAAATCCTCCCTGAATTGCATTTAATGGACATTATTTGAGTTTAGTATTTTTCTGCTATTAAAATTCTGTAAACAAAACTGTCATTTAGAGGGTTAAAATCCCCCCAAATAATCAATATTTGATGTATATATTTCAGGCTGAAGTTGACTAAAAAGATTGACTCATTTAAAGTGGAACAAATACTAATATATGCTATTTCTACAGCAGTTCTCAGGGAGGGGACGTTTTTTTTAGAATGTTTGGAATGTTTTTTTAAGGAACTCTTACAGGTTAAGTCCACCGATGCAGGTTCCAGCTGTGTTCATGTAACCTTGAAAGTTTTCCTGCTTCATCACAGCCAGAACTTCCAAGTGGAGGTTTCCCAACGGAAACGCCGCCCCGCGGCTCCATAAACCTCAGCCACTGAACACCATGTGCCGTCGGCCCGCACTTCAGACAATAATATTAGTAATCAATTCCCCACAGCTCAGGCAATGAGCGCCTTTATCTCTCGTTTGGCGTTTATGACTTGGTTAATCGTTAAGCAATGCCTTTGTGTCCCCTCGGATGGAGCAAGGACATATCTGACACCCCTGCTTCCATTTTCTGAGGGTTGATCCTGAGTCTTAGCCAATGGCTGTGGGCCGGGCTGACCCTGGTTCGCAGGGTATAAAGGTGGGCCATCCAGGACAAATCGAGCTCAAGTCTCTCTGAGAGCGCACGTCCATACAGCGGGATAAGCAGCGACCTGCACACACTTTTTGACCAAGACTTTGCTGGATGATTCAAGATTTTCTTTGAGCCTCGACTGCTTTTCCCAACAAAGCCAGAGATTCTCCACCGATCATGGAGAGGTTCAGGTCCAACGGAGGGGAGCACGTCAATGCGGCGTACGACCCCACGCTGGACGAGCCCCCCGTCTACCAGGACGCCGGCAATGGCGGGGAGCACCGCACCGTGCGGCCTTCGGTGGTCAGTGCTTTCGGCCACGACACACTGGACAGGGTCCCCAACATCGACTTCTACCGCAATGCTGGCAGCATGAGCGGCCACCGCGCCGTGCGGCCTTCCCTGCAGGAGCTGCACGAAGTCTTCCAGAAGGTGAGTTGAAGTCCTCGCTCACCCCCCGACGATGTTCTCACTTCTTTGACATGACTTTCTCTCACTTACCTCCTCATTTACAGTGGAATGTTGATGCATATTGTCAGTGTATTGATGCTCACTATCATAGTATTGATGAGTACTGTCACAGTATTGATGCGAACTTTCACAGTAGAGGTGGTTCTAAAGTGACATGTCGACAACTTTAGAAACATTTGGCGTGTTTGATTTTGGGGATTTGAGGCAGCAGGAAGCCGGACGAGATCTTCCTCTACGCTATGCATGAACAAAACAAAAGAAAACATTTCTCCAATGGTCCTCCAAAGAACCGTTTTAAAAATCTCAAGGGGTACCTCTTTGTGGAGCCATCGGTTCCGGCGTCTTTAGATCCTGTTAGCATGCTTCTGCCGCCTTGTCATCATCTCTTTGCTTGTGAAACGGAGGAGCTGCTCCTGCAGCGAGACACTTGACACACTTAAGGCTTTTACTGCTTTTTATTAGACGCCTTCAGTGCCTTGGGTTGCAAACGAGACAGGAGGGTGGGTTATAGGTCACTGAGGTTTTAAAGGTTGAACTAGATTAGCGGCATAACAACCCCCCCTCCCCACACACACACACACACACAAACACACACCAAAAAAAATAGTTAGCAGTCATCCTCTGAGGTACCATCACCTCCAAATTCTGTGAAAATTCCCCCACATCCGGTCGGACACTTGCGGCCGCCCGACTCTGCTGACTCACAGCTTTGTTGCCATCAATTGTTAGAGAATCCGCTCAGGGCGAGCGACAGAAAACAACATGCACAGACTCCTCGGTGAATCGGCACTTATTTAATAATCAGCTCCCGCTTCAAGTCTGCAGCGGCTGGAGGATTCTCATTGTGAAAGCTGAGAGGCAGACGCACGAGCCTTGCTTAACAGTTGGGATTTATCTTCATTGAGCCTTAAAATAAGGTTGTCCTCTTCATTTCTCTCCTCGGTTTTCAAGGACGGGCGGCGGCGTAACGGCCCCCTCAAATGCTTTATCAATCTTCATCCAAATGTATCATTCTCTCCCTTCCACCCTCTTCTCGGAGCAGAATGGAGCGATCTCCGTGCCAGACACCGTGCGGGACGACAGCGAGGGCAGTGACGGGACCCCCTGTGACGACGTGGAGTCGGCTGAACCCGTCGCCGCCGAGAAAGGATCCGTAAAGTTTGGCTGGATACGAGGCGTCCTGGTGAGTTATGCTGGGTCACGGCGGGCGTGACCCACCCCCCCCCTCCCGCTTTATGGAGGGGAGGGAGGGTCGCCCGGCAGCACTGTGACCCCGAGGGAGGGAGGGAGGGCGGGCCTGGAGGAGGGGCTTGCTGTCGAAGATGCGGCTTGTGGCTGGAATTATGGCTTTATGGCAGGTTTATTTCGCTGCTTGGCACCTTCCCATGTTTCCTCACTCACATGTGAGCCAATCGAAGGCCAGCGCCGTTATACAGGGTATAGACAGGAATCTTGAAGTTAATTTCAATACCTTTTTCAGACTTTTCAAGACCTTCTTGATATTTTTTTAATACCTCACGGCCACTTCGAGCTTTAACCGTGTCCATCAGTGACACCTTTGACGGTTTTAGTTTACGATAAAGACTATAGACCATTTGTCACGTGACATAGGGTTTGTTATATGCACTATACTGCACACACTCGGAGTGCTCTACTCCTTCAAAACATCTCAGAGACTATTTACTAACGCACCCAAATTAGTCTAGTTTTTTTATGTTACCAGTTAATAAACAAATAAATTCACACACTTTTACAATGTTGTTTTCACACTTTTTAAGGGTCTTAATTTCCCAAAAATTGATTTATCAACTTTGAATACTTCTCAAGACCATATAACCATCACAATCATCTTACCACACATGTCCACCACAGGGAAAACCTCTGAACATCTGCAGAACCAAACACTTGTTGTTTCTTTTGGGGGTTTTTTTATGGGCATTGCATATCTCAATACCGCATCACGACCCTGACTGAGGACGTACCTCCATACTGTCTGCTGTCCTCCACAGGTGAGATGCATGCTGAACATCTGGGGGGTGATGCTCTTCATTCGGCTGTCCTGGGTGTTCGGACAGGCGGGCTGGGGTGAGTCAGAGAGGGACGCGGCATCACACACGGGGTCAACTCCAGCTGCTCAAAGGACATAAGATGTGAATTTGAATGGGTTGGGAGTGGGGGTGGGGGTACAACCAGCCCTGCTGGGGCAGTCAGTCCACGCCTACTCCTGGTTTTCATGCTTCCATACTAATTATCAAAATCAGGGATTACTTCCAAAATCCAAGGTTTACATCTTTTATGGTGTTTATCCTTGGGAAAAATAAGCATAAGAGTCCTTTAAAACAAGTTCACTGAGGAACTGGAGATGGCTCTTTGGCACCACTACCATGAAACATCTTTTAGATGATGTTTTCTTAAAGCTCTAAAGGTGGATCTTTCTTTCCTCCTCGTGCTTCCCACTGGAATCCCATGTGTGACATTGATCTTTTAAAAATACATTCTGCTGTTTTCGCATGAATGGCTTTGTCCTGCAGCCGGATCCTCCAGCATGAGTGCGTGTGTGTGTGTGTGTGTGTGTTTTCAGGATGATTCAGGGCTGCATCTGCCAGCAGCTCTCAGGTTTACAGACAATTAAGGGATTATGGCCCCTCTCTCATTAGCAGGGAATGATTGAATAGAGCCAGATTCTAGTCAACTGGCTTCTCCCATTAAGATCTAAACTTGCTGAAGGTGCTCACTTGTGTGTGTGTGTGTGTGTGTGTGTGTGTGTGTGTGTGTGTGTGTGTGTGTGAGGCAGAGAGAGAATAAGGTAATTGCAAGAATGGCTTCATGAGTGTATTCATTGCATAAAAACCTATCGATCCGCTCCAGCTTTTGTTCAGCCAGCGTGACTAAATGGTTTTAAGAAGTGCAGGGAGCCGGTGTGTGTGTGTGTCTTGTGTTTGTGTGTGTGTGTGTGTTGTGTTTGTGTGTGTTGTGTTTGTGTGTGTCTGTGTGTGTGTGCGGGTACAGTAGCTGCCACCGGCCAGGAGGAGGGAAAAAGAAAGGGGCTTGAGCTCAGCAAACAAGCAAACATCTGGTGTTGTGCATTTCAGGCCTGGGGATCATGGTGATCCTCCTCAGCTGCGTGGTGACCACCATCACCGGGCTCTCCATGTCGGCCATCTGCACCAACGGCGTGGTCCGAGGAGGTGAGTGGGTCCCGGGAGAATCTCAGGATTGCCCTAAACACTGCGGTTCCCCAATGGTCTTGGGGGTTGCTGCAAGAAGCTTAGGGGTTCCTCAGGGAGAAAACTGGTCCCTCAACAACCCAGTTTGAATTAAAGTCATACTACTAATATTACTCAAACTATGAAAAAAAAAAAAGAACAACAACAACAACTATGAGAAGAATCAGAATTGGAACAAATTTCTCAAACAGTTCATCAGGGCACTTGCTGAGGTCCCCCCCGGTTTTAAAGTAAAAAACCCCTAATGGACTGATGTCTGAGAGGAATTTCAGGGAGCGAAGGTTGTTTCTACTTGTGTAAACATTATTTATGAATTCCGACTCAACCCGGGAGACCTCAACTTTTTTCTGAGAGAAACCTTCTGTTCAAACTTCTCCTGATATCAGTGATATAATGATTAATCATCCGCTATTGTGTGTGTGTGTGTGTGTGTGTGTGTGTGTTCCCTGTGGGAAATTTCAGGTGGGGCTTACTACATGATATCCCGTAGTTTGGGGCCGGAGTTCGGTGGCTCCATCGGTTTGATCTTCGCCTTCGCCAACGCGTTAGCTGTGGCCCTGTATGTGGTGGGCTTCGCAGAGACGGTAGTGGACTTGCTGAAGGTGAGCAGGAGATCAGATTAACAAAAAACCCAAAAACGCATGAAAACACATCAGGTGGTTGACCACGCACCTTCTGTGCCGTGCAGGAGAACTCTGCGATCATGGTAGACCCGCTCAACGACATCAGGATCGTGGGCTGCATCACGGTGGTGCTGCTGCTTGCCATCTCGGTCGCCGGGATGGAGTGGGAGGCCAAGGTCAGATGAAGGACGCGAGGTGTTTGTCTTTTTTAATCTCTGGGCTAAAACAAGCATGATTTCAACCCTTGTGCTCCCACCCCCACAGGCGCAGATCGTTCTGCTCGTCATCCTGCTGGTGGCCATCGTCAACGTGTTCGTAGGAACCTTCATCCCCGCCACCGAGGACAAGAAATCCAAAGGCTTCTTCAATTACAACTGTGAGCATCTTTCACCAAAGTCTGTGGAGGTCCAAAAATGTGAACATAAGACTCACATTTTTCTCTCTCTGACAGTGAATATCTTCATGGAAAATTTTCCGCCGGCATTTAGAGGCCCAGAGACGTTTTTCTCAGTGTTCGCCATCTTCTTCCCGGCTGCAACGGGAATCCTGGCTGGAGCAAATATCTCTGGTGACCTGCGGGTACGTTTGACAGTCATCATACCTGTGTCTGCACATTTAGCATTAGATTTAGGGGTGTCCCGATCCGATATTGATATCAGATATCGGTCCGATATCAGCAAAAAAAAAAACAAGTATCGGATATCAGCCTGCATCTAAAAATCTCCGATACAAGGAGTCCATTCCAGACTCCGCTCCAGCACTTCTATGTAGGCTGCTGACTATTGTTCTCTGTTTGAGTAATATCACTTGATCAAGCCTTTTCTAACATTCCATACTACAAAATAAGCCATAAAGCATGTATGATTCATACTGATATCGTGTCGGATGAATATCGATAATCGGCCAATACTCAAGGCTGCAATATCGGTATCCTGTCGGAAATTAAAAAGTTGTATCAGGACACCCCTAGCTATTTTCAAATGTAATAGGACAGAAGAAGGATGCTGCTGCTGTTTTTATACCACTATCATAATTCCATAGATTTGTCCTGCAAGTCTTTATTAGAACCAACTGGTCCAGGAAGCCTTTAAGAAGCCACCTTTGATTTTTTGTTTTCTTTGCGTGAAAGCAAAGCACGTCATTTGCTGTGTGATCTTCCAGGACCCCCAGGCTGCCATTCCTAAAGGAACCCTGCTGGCCATTTTGATCACTGGGATCACCTACCTGGGTGTGGCCCTCTCTGTCTGTAGGTTCCCTCACCCTGGATATTGATTGGTCAACAAAGCGAAGCAGGAAAACTCTTGTTGCTTTGAGTATAAATGCTCTGTCTTGCCTATGCAGCTGCCACGGTGGTTCGCGACGCCACAGGAAACATAAATGACACACTTCCCGCTGGCACAGTGTGCGAGGGCACTGCAGTGGCCGCTTGTGAACTTGGATACAACTTCAGCTCGTGCGCAACGGAAACTTGCCTCTTCGGTGCTATGAACAGCTTTCAGGTACGTGGACTCTGACTCCACAGGCAGGGGCTACCCTCCCCGTTTGGTTTCCATGTGTGATGACCATGTTGTGGCTCTGTTGGGCGTCAGGTGATGACCACGGTGTCCGGCTTCGGCCCCCTCATCACCGCTGGGACCTTCTCGGCCACACTCTCGTCGGCCCTGGCGTCTCTGGTCAGCGCTCCCAAAGTCTTCCAGGCACTTTGTCAGGACAACATCTACAAAGTTCTGCACTTCTTTGCCAAGGGATACGGCAAGAACAACGAGCCGATCCGCGGCTACATCCTTACATTCATCATCTCTGTGGGCTTCATCCTCATTGGTCAGTTCTCAACCCTTTATGACATCTATCCATAGCATTTCTACCATGTAGACAAACTGTTGTGCTTCATCCCTGCAGGAAACCTCAACGTCATTGCGCCCATCATCTCCAACTTCTTCCTGGCGTCTTACGCTCTCATCAACTTCTCTTGCTTCCACGCTTCCTACGCCAAGTCTCCAGGTGGGTCTGCGTCCGTCAGGAAAACGCTTGTCGTATATCATTTTTTATTTTATGGTATGAATAAAAAAAGGACAATCTCCCTAAATATGTCAACCCCAGTATCAAGTATTAATTTCACTGCCTTCCCTGCCAGGTTGGAGACCAGCGTATAAGTACTACAACATGTGGCTGTCTCTGGTGGGCGCTATACTCTGCTGCGCGGTCATGTTCGTCATCAACTGGTGGGCTGCACTGATCACGTACGGCGTCGAGATCATCCTCTACATCTACGTGACGGTCAAGAAGCCCAGTGAGCTGCCCGCTAACACTGTGTTTAACAGAGTTGTGCCAACGTCCTTGCGCTCACCTCTTTATGATCCCTGCAGAAGTGAACTGGGGCTCCTCCACGCAGGCGGTGACCTTTGTCAGCGCCGTCAACAACGCTCTGTCCTTGTCCGGGGTGGAAGATCACGTTAAGAACTTCAGGTAAAAACCACGCACAACCAGAGAAAAAACACCAAAGTACCATTTGAGAATCCTTACACCATGTTTCCGACCCTCAGGCCTCAGATTTTGGCTCTGACTGGAGCTGCTCGGACCAGACCGGCTCTGCTCGATCTGGCCCACTCTTTGTCACGCAACTACGGCATGTGTGTCACCTGTGAAGTGTTTGTGGTGAGCTTCTACTCTCATCTCATGGACTCTCAACCTTTCTTTAAATACCAGCCTTTAATTCCTATATGCACAAATTTAAATGAGTCGATATTCAAATGAATATCAAGCAGGGATGAGGGAAATGCCAACTGTCTGGACGCCCGTAGACTAAAAATCAGGGTCGCAGACGTTCACTGAATTGGAAATAGGGCTGTGTGTGGTGTGTGTGAAATTTTCAGTCTTCACACACCCACTGAAACTGGCAGGGCGTAATAGAAAGCTCCAAAATTTAGCAGGAAATCGTGACATTTCTAATCTAATCAGAGATGCAATTTTTCATAATTATGGTCCTTTATTCTAATAATTATTATCATTATTGTGCAATTTTTGTTATTAATTAATTCAAATTCTAAATTAAAGTTTGACCCTTTCGTACAGACACTTGCAAGCTCCCCCACAACATAAAGTACTGATTACTTTTATTACTTTATGGTTTTTACTGTTTTTATTGTTGTATTGTTTACTGTTTTAGTTCATCGTATTGGTTCACATGTCGATTTCTAATGTGATGGACACCTTGCTTGAAACCGCAAGCCAAGTTGACCTACGGGTATTAATAAAGCAACCTGAACCTCAACCTACTTGGTTTGGCGTTTCCAGGGTCCCCGGGCAAAGACTCTTCCGGAGATGAACTCCGGCATGGAGATGAACCAGCAGTGGCTCAAGAAGAGAAAGCGCAAGGCCTTCTATGCTGCCGTGGCCAGCGAGGACTACAGGGAGGGGGCGCTGGCCCTGCTGCAGGTCAGCCAGCTCACATTGCACACATGACACAAACAAAGTCACTGACCCAGAAAAGTCCATCCCATAAACACATAACCTTAGATTGTGGGAGAATGACAGCAATGAACACCACAGGAACTCTTTTATTGAGCAGCTTCTCCAGTGCTGTGCTCTGTGACTCCGGCCCAGACCTGTCTGAAGGATCCGGCCAGAGGAGGCGAGAGTTAATGAGCAGCAGGAACACCCTCTTATGGCTCTGTCTATCGCACTGGCGAGATAAGGCCTCAGTTCATTGTCAGGATTGCTTACTTCAAACAGAACGGCAGATTAAAAGCTATAATTGATTAACACTGCACTCGATGAGTCCCTGCAGACACAGGGTCAGGTGGGGGGTAGACCTACAGAGGGATCAGCGGTCATAACTTCTGGCTGTAAACCCACTTTGCTGCCTCGGAACGATTGGAAAACTTTCTTTTCTTCTTTAATGAAGGTTTGTTCAGGGTGACACGAGTCAGCAGCTCCTTCTGATTTCGGGTTTTATCTCAAATTCGTCCTCACAGGCCACTGGCCTTGGCCGCTTGAAGCCCAACACTCTGATGGTCGGCTTCAAGAAGAACTGGAGGACGGCGAGCACGGGTGAAGTGCAAAATTACGTGGGAGTGCTGCAGTAAGTCGCATGCATACTAGTACAGTCGTGCAAGGCAGCAACCAAAGACAGAAGGTTGATTATTTCTGCTTTTTGACAGTGATGCTTTTGACTTTGAGTACGGAACAGTGATGCTGAGGATGGATGCAGGGCTGGACATGTCTCACTTTGTGGGGGCGCAAGGTCAGTATGACAAATGATTAAGCATCAGGAGGAGGCTCTGGGTTGACCCGATGAACTCATATATATAAACTGACCATTGTGGCAAACAGAGGTGTCCAACAGTTGGAAATTCTGTTCTTCATCGGTGCTGAGTCATGAAGAAAAATCTGGTTCAAAGTATCTGCATGAACACAACTTTGATCCAAGGGTGGCACTAACTTTTTAAAGAAAATCCATTGTTGAATTCCTGCCTCCAGTGTTAAAAACTTGTCGAAGTTCAATGCTTTTAAAGGTCAAGATAGCAAAAACCCAACAAAGGTCAAAAATACGCTGCTGCTGTTTCTCACTAAAGTCCACAGCCATGGTTGATAAAGCAGCGATGAATGAGTCTGGCCATAGTGTTCTATAGATTGCAGAGTATTTACAGCGGTCATGCAGCTCGCAGATAGGCTGCTGAAAAAACTACTGGTTTGCGATAACGTGAAGAATCATAAAGATGAGCCTACCGCTGTCTTTCCAGATGAGATGGAGAAGGCAGCAAAGGAGCAGCGGGAGTTGGACAACGACCTGATGTCAAATGGACGGAAATCAAGAGGACTGTTCCGGAAGTCCAGACCATCCTCGCAGCAAGTTTTAACCACCAGAGGTACCTACAGCCTTCACGTGTAACTGTGAAAACAGAGCAGTTAGCGCAGAAACTTCAAAGTTTCTCAAAGAAGTCAAATGGGTTCCAGCAAGAACTTGCATATGAAAACTAGTTACAAGAAGGAACAATTGTCTTACACTCTTAGCAGATCATTAAGGACCTTCTGGTTCTGACAGTGTAAGAAACCAGAAGATTGTTGAGGAACCACAAGATCCTTTAGAGACTTCTGTCAAACAACTTCCTTAGACACTTTAATGAACCTTCATTTGTTTTTGGAGGACCACAAAGAACCATTTCATGGTTCCTCTCAGATCTTCAGGAACAGGTTTTGAAAAGAATCATTTCTTGGAGACTCTTCCACAAATTTAGAACCTCCAATAGTCATTTATGTTGTTTTAAGAGCATACTTTAAGTACCCACTCTGATACGGCCACAGTTTGAAGGAATAATACATCATCAACTGAACAAACCAAGCCAACGACACAGGCCTTTTTCGGGAGCTTCTCTACGCTCGCATTGAGATGAATCAAAGGCTGAAGATGCGTCTGAGGGTGTAATCCAATTATATGCTTCCTTTCTTTCCACTTTGAGGAGCATCTCTAAAGAGCATCCTTTTTAACTCTGACACACACACTCACACAGCTGCATCTTGGCAAAGACAGTGATGGTTGTTGGTATGCAATCTGCGTCCATCTCTTTGGGACATTAGAGGCTCCTGCAGATCTTAATGTTGCTTTGTGCTTCTTGGTTTGCTCGTCTAACTTCCCTCTCTCTCGCTCCCGCAGTGTCGGTGTGCGCCCCCCAGCCCCCGCAGGTCGTCATGATGAATGTGAGGCTGATGCAGGCCAGCTCTCATTTCAAGAACAAACAGCCCAAGGGCACCATTGACGTGTGGTGGCTGTTTGACGATGGAGGTGGGTGCTGGTGCCCTGCGGCATCTTCATTCCCAGTGCAGGTCCCATCCTTCCTAGGAGCCAACTAGCAGATTGATTCTCGTAACCCTAAATTGACAATCGAAATGGGAGAAAAAACCTCTGGACAAAAAAATGTCCCCAGGCACTCTTAAGGGTTAACTGTGAACAAGAAATTGAACTTAAAATGCCAACTCTGGTATAAGCACTTTTTCCAGTAGATAAAACTGACATGTAAAAACAAACGGAGAGATGTGACTTATAGAGATGAATATTTTCTGCTGCGTAACCACCCTCTTAAATTACCACATTAACAAAAAACACACTCTCCGGCTCCCTGGCAGGTCTTACTCTGCTGCTACCCTACATCCTCACCACCAGGAAGAAGTGGAAGGACTGTAAGTTAAGAGTCTTCATCGCGGGGCAGCCCGGGCGCAGCGATTTGGATAAACAGGAGTGAGTAATAAAGCTAAATTAATGTCTCAATATTTCAATATCAATTACAGCTTAATGAGTGGGACCGGGCAAACCAAGTGGCAAAGTCCAGCCACTAAAATCCATGAAGCAGCAGCACAGGGGTTGTTCTTTGGCTCAAAAACATAACTTAATCAGAGTGTGTGTGTGTGTGTGTGTGTGTGTGGCAGGATGAAGTCTCTGTTGCACAAGTTCAGGATTAACTGCAACGACATCATCGTCATAGATGACATCCATGTCCCACCTAGCGGCGAGAGGTAAGGTGCAGCACATGGCGCCGTGGGAGGCAGAAGGGAAAAAACAAACAAAAGGAAAATCTGTTGAATATTTATATTTTACGTTCATGTTCTTCATCCGCTCACCTGCAGCTTGAGGAACTTAGAGGAAATGGTCGAGCCTTTCCGTCTGCACGAGCGCTCCAAAGACGCCGGCCAGGTGGCCGCCATGAAGAAGGAGCATCCGTGGAAGATCACCGATGAGGAGCTGGACGCGTTTGAGGAGAAAGTAAGACGTTTGACGGCGCTTTCAAGAGCAAAATCAGGCCTGAAATCAACTGACTAAAAACTAAAATGTTGCCGTTCTCCAGACCAACCTCCAGGTGCGGCTGAACGAGCTGCTTCGGGAACACTCCAAATCAGCCAATCTCATCATTGTGTAAGTAGGAACAGATGGGTGTTATGGGAGCACCCACATGCGGGGCAGAACAACACTTTGGTCAAAAGACTATTCGCAGCCAGCTCACAACCAGTCGAGTGTGGTCTGTTTCTGCAGAATCCTGGCCTGTTTTCACGGACTGACCCAGCCAGGGGCAGCAAATGGCTGACAGTTAGATCGCTAAAGCTTCCCATAAGTCTTTTATGTTCAGGGTAACTACAGAATTCTCAACCTGGGCCATATGTTTACATTAATGCTTGTTAACAGGTAGCTAACTGAAGCTACCATTTGTATAAGAATTAAGTCTTATCTAGGCCCAGGGTAACTGCAGCACTCTAAACGTGGGCCTTATATTTACACATTTAACACTAACTAAACATTAGCTACCGAGCATTTTATAAACATTATAGCTATGATTTTTAAGAATTCGTCCCAGTCCAGGCTAACTGCAGTAGGCCTATTGTAAACCTGGGCCCTACGGTAACATAAATCATGTATAAGATAACATTATACAAATGGTGAGTCTCCTGTAGGTCCACAGTAAATGCAGTATTGTAAACCAGGCCCCATTCACATACTTAACCCTACGTAAAAGTTAGTTACCTAGCATTTTACAGACATGATAGCTAACATTATATAGATAAGAATTAATGAGTGCAGGGTAACCTCAGTATTGTAAACCTGGACCCTATGATTACATGTTTAATGCTAGCTAACAGTAAGATAGCTAACGCTGACATTTTACAAATAATAGATCTCATGTAGGTCCACATAACCACAGTTTTGTAAAAACAGGCCCTTTGTTTACATGTTCAGTGCTAGCTAACAGATAGCCTGGCGGTGCTATTGCCACCAAGATGGTGGATTTTAAACCTAAGCTCCATGTTTTCACATTAAGTATATGAGGCAATTTGTGAACACATTTTCCGGATGAAATAGAAACTTTTGTTCATTTCAATCAGAAGCAAAGTCCTCTTGTTATTTAAGGTGTTTGATGACAGACTCGGAAATGATCCCTAAAGACACAGACCTTTTAAATTAAGCGTGAAAATCCTGTTAAATCAACCATAAACTGTTTCAATGGCTTCACCTAAATAATGGCCACAATACTGAGCATCCAGGTGGGAAACACGTACAAGTGTGTGTGTACTTTGGGATTATTTCATCCTAAAAGCTGTCTCTGTGGAGGGTTTCTGTTTAACAAAAATTGAAACATGGTCAAAATCCAACTCCACTTGGCTGTGTGATCGAAATGCCGGCGTGTTTTCTGTACATGGATCACAAGTTTGCAGTGTGAGCAGTCATGTTGATGCCATGCCAGAACCCTTGACCCTCCAGGCTCGGCACGGATCACGATGCCCGAGCGGTGCTGAGGCTTAATCCAGTTGTGGATGACGAAACGCTTCTAAAACACTCTGTCGCCCCCTGCAGGAGCATGCCGATCGCTCGCAAGGCATCCATCTCTGACTTCCTCTACATGGCCTGGCTGGACATCCTGACAAAGGAGCTGCCGCCCACCCTGCTCATCAGAGGCAACCACAAGAGCGTACTCACCTTCTACTCTTGAAGACCTCGCAGGGACGGAGGTGAAGTCAAAGTTATTCCACGATGATGATTCCCAGAGTGTGTCAGAACCTTTGATGATGTCATCACAATGTGAATTCCACGCGTAGCTGTTAAAAGTTTTACTTAGGCAGACATGTGCCAATAAGTCAATAAAGCATGAGAAATTTTTGTACTTTTTAGTGAAGCAGCAACTTTATATATATGCTAAAAAAAATCCAGTCACAGCTTCCTCATATTTACTATTAATGCGTTACATCTCTTGCTCTGGTACAACCTGTTTCTAGTGTTTTGGTGGAAGCCGAAGTGTATTTTCTGACTGCTTGGTTGAGTTGTCTTCAGTCAATGCTGGGGGCGACAAGAGTAAAAAATAAATTGAAAAAAAAGTCAGATATTGGATGGCAGGACCTCTGAAGGTGTGAATTGGAAAGCACAGATAGTCTCTAACCATGGGTAGGCATTGGAAAAATTGTTATTCGCTCGAGTCTTCCAAAACAAAGCGCAAAGACACAAGAGGAAAAACGTCTTTCAGCGGTGACATGAGGCGACTGCTGCTGTGAAATACATGTACATAGTAGACTGGTGAGTTTTTGGTGAGAGCATTTTCTCCGATGATCAAGTGCCTGACATGAAGCTACGTCACACAATATTTCGTTTGTAAAATATTCTTTGATATTCACCGTGTGGAGAAGCGCCACTATTGTTCAGCTGTTTACCTGTCCCAGGTGAAGCCGTTTGTATGTATTTAAGGGTTACTTTCTAAATACACTGTGTTGAATGAAAAAGCAAATCAATTGTTTTTCCTGTTATTGTTTTCCCTCCTATTTAAGTGAATAATTGTGATTTTCTGATATGGATAACATGTATAATAAAAAATACAAAAAACAACCTTGTTATTGTTTCCGTGGCAGTGATTTATTGGATTAGATAAGATAAAGGCTCATAATCAAGGACCTGCGGCTGATAATTACTTGTTGATGTGCTTAATGTACTACAGGGCACGTGTACTTATATTTTCTACTGGGATGTTTCACAATAAAAGCTGCGGAAAACAGAGTGCAGCACTGTTTGAAGAAATAAATAAGTGTGTATGTTTGTGTGTGTGTGTGTGTGTGTGTGTGTGGGGGGGGGGGGGGGTCAGCCTGGAGACAGTCCAAAGTGCCATTATTTGAAGATCTCTAAATGTACAAAATGGACAATACAGCATAATGTGTGTTTAATTTTGTAGTGATTTCATGGAACTGTTAGTGGTCGTGTACATACCGTGAGAGCCCCGTCCCAAAGGCACAGAAAAGTGAACGGCTGTGGAACACAATAAACAACTGCGCCTCGTTGTCCGTTGCGATGACTCATTTGTGGAACAATTTGTAACGCGAACTTTGAACAATACATCCCATACAATCACTGTACGAAAGCACAACTTTTCCCCTCTTACTCATAGTTACCTCCTTTAGGTTTATAGCTGTGTTGATTATTCTGTGTTTACTCCCTCATAACAAAACCCAATGGCCAATAAAACTGACTCTACAGTGGTGGAAATTTTTTTGGACACGCCATCAAGCTCTACTGCGTGCTAATGGCAGGACTACTCAATATTCATTTAATTATGTGAGGGTTTATCCATTTTTGATCAGTTTTGAACACATTCCCTTTTATTCCTTGACTTTGATACGGAAAATTTTGAGAACTGACATATAACTGGTTTAGCGATTAACCGCATTTTTCCCATGGTTAACTCCAGATTGATCACAAATTAATTGCTAATTTTTTTGCTGTTCTAAATGTACCTTCATGTATTTTTGGGATGTTTTTAATACTTATAACAAAATGTGAAAAGGGCAAATATGCTTGCTTTATGCCAATGTTTATTCAACACTCCAAAACAAGAAATACAAGATTATTTGGAGTATGCTCAAGAAATGTGCTGAAAGCATAACATGGCAAACTGGAGCACATCAGATGGGCATACTGACCTGAATGTAACATTCCTTAATAATACAAACTCGACGTAGACCCCAACTTTACAAGATTAACCGAAGCTCCCCTATTTTCTTTCAGCTCAATGTAAAATAATGAACCATATGCATGACAAACATTGTTCAACAAGTGCATTGGTTAGTTAAATTTTCCATCACTCAATGATCCATCAAGCTTGCTGCAAAAAATCTCACGCCATGCAATTATTATCATTAATAATTACCTCACATGGAGGAAAACAAAAGGCCCAAAATATCACCTTCACCGACATGGGATCAAAACAGGGTGATACAAAAAATAAACAGAGCAGTTAGGCTAGTAGACTTACCAGGGGCCTTTTTTGCAACTTATCCAGGGTTGTCCGCTTTTGACGAGGGGGGGGGGCTTGCAGGTGGTATTTGAGTATCAAACCGCCTTCTTCTACTTCTTCTTTTTCTTTGGAGCTTCACGGCAGCTGGCATCCAATAAGTTGCACTGCTGCCACCATCTGGATCAAAGCTACAGGTGCCATCGACCGTCATTAATTATATGATGCGCGTTTTTTTTTTTTATACTGAGCTTTAAATGGTGCTTTGACAGCCCTAATCATTACCCTTTGGGGGAAAAAATTCACAAATATTCCCGATAATGTTTGAAATGTGTTGGGTGTCCGCAAACTTTTTTCCACCACTGTAAATGTGAATCTTAAAGGGATAGTTACATTTTTTTTTTACAGGAACTTGTACGAGCTCCTCACCATCAGTGTGGTTCATTAGCAGTGACTTTTAGTGACCCCCCCACTGCGTCCCGTGAGCCGAGTTCCGGCCCGGTTTCGCTGTTGCAGAAAGTAGTTTCGTCTAATTGGATAACGCGGTTAAAGCCTTTTGCTCTGAAATACAA
>CAESWR010000017.1:82592-94726 GCA_903171835.1 Mullus surmuletus | reverse complement strand
CCCCCCCCCCCCCCCCCAAAAAAAGGGTTGTACAATATAGCATCACAAACAGGACAGTCGTGAGGTAATAGATGACAAAAATACTGATTTGTGCCCTGCTTTGGTTGCTCGTTTGGCCATGTTGTTCGCACTGCATGCTGGGAAAATTCCCTGTACTCTTTCGTTGTTAGTGTGCTCCCAGAGGTACATTAGGGGTGTCCCAATCTGATATAGATATCGGATATTGGTCCAATACCAGCAAAAAACGTATTGGATCATATCGGCCTGCATGTAAAATCTCTGATATAAGCACTCGGATACAAGCAGTCCATTCCAGACTCCGCTCCAGCACTTCTATGTAGAATATTCTCATGTTTAAGGTTCAAATGTATGTAAGCCATTGGTTAATAACAAATGGGTCAGTTTTTCTCATAGCTAGTGTTGCTGACTATTATTCTCTGTTTGAGTAATATCACTTGATCAAGCCTTTTCTAACACGCCATACTATGAAATAAGTCATAAAAGTATGTGTGATGCGTGCCGATATCGGATCGGTATCGGCCAATACTCAATGCTGCAAAATTGGTATCGTATGGGAAATGAAAAAGTTGAATTGGGACGCCCCTAGAATCCACTGTTGAGAGAGATACTTAAATAATCATCATTATTTTGTTGGATCCAGCTGGAGTTGTGGACGAGGACTACAGAGGCAACGTCGGAGTCGTTCTCTTTAACTTTGGAAAGGACACATTTGAAGGTGAGTGATGTGTTAAGTGCTAAATTAGCATTTTAGAGGCACTTTTTTAATGAAAAGAGACATCAATGCCATTCTGATTTCAAGGCAGAGGAATTTTTTTTTGTGGAAACTTTCACTTTGTCCCATGAAAAGTATTATTTAATCAAACCATAAAGTAATTTCCCCCTGAGCTCGACCAATTCCAAATAATCTGATTTTTCGTCTTCCTGTTTTCCCCATTCAGTGAAAAAGGGTGACCGAGTTGCTCAGCTGGTGTGTGAGAAAATCTGCTACCCGGACCTGGAGGAGCAGGAGGTGAGAGAGTAGTTTTAAATCACCGATGTGGGAGTGTACTGTTAAAAAGAAAAAACCCAACTTTTCCTTTTCTTCCCAAGACACTCGACGACACAGAGCGCGGCGCTGGAGGATTCGGGTCAACTGGACGCAACTGAAAGCCGTTTGAGTGATACCAGTAAGATGTAGTTGTGTGGAAATTGTGAATAAAGGATCTTTTTTTGTAGTTTTTGGAGTGTTTTATGAACGGTGTAGGGGTGAGGAGTCTCCACAAGGGGGCAGCGCAAGACAGAGGACTGAGTGTAGAAGCAGCACTGACATTGGGGCGGAGTTGACAGGAGGAGCCAGAGTACATAAACACCAAAAATATGTTTTTATTGTGAATTTACAACTAAACCCTCACGGATGTGAACAAGAACACAGACTTGGTGTCAGGCTGGTCCGTGGCAGCACTGATTGTACATGTGAGAGAATGTGTGGCCGTGAAGACCTCAGTGCATAATCATGAAGGCCCAGGTTTGGCATCATCATCATCATCATCAATGTGTGTATTCTTTTTTTCTTCTGTTTGTGTGTGTGCAGGTATGTATACACAGTTTACAAAGGAAGTAGTTGGTCATTATAAGCACCATTACAAACCCCTCTATTCCAGGGGCTTCCTCTAGTTTACAAATGCTTCATAGATTAAAAAGTGGCATTGATTATTACAGTATAAACACAATTTACATGTAGTATAGAGGAGAGCAGGCAGGCTATGGAAGCTAACTGTTACGGCTGCACAGACATGAAATCTTCAGAATGGCCCGATGGGATTGTAACTGGTCGACTACTGGGTTTTGTGTGTCGTAGTACAGTGCATTCAGAAGTCTACGTGGGTGTGTTTGCTAGCACCAGTAAATACAAATCATTCTAGTCAGTAGAAAAGATGGAAAAGCGTCGTTTAAATATGCAGTAGGAGTCGTTCAAGCTCGGACGCGTCTCAATAGTCCACAGCAGGTTCCTTTCCTCTCCTAACCACTCTTTTTAACGTCGCACCATTAAATTAAGGAAGGAGAAGTGCGTTTTACTTGCAGCAGGGGAGGAAATGAATTGGTTTCGGACTATTGGGACTCCCTAAACTAAAAGAACAAACAAAACGACAACGGAAAAAAATAACAGCCTTAGAGCTTCCTGTAGTCCACATGCCTTTCAAAGTGGCACCTGATTCCACATATCATCATACACCATGAACTCCAATAATTAAAAAAAACAAAACAACAAAAAACATCGTATTCACACTCAGACATCCTTCGATGTTTCTCGCGCTGCCTCCTTCAGCCGGCGTCTTCCACAGAAACGTGTATCTATGATATGTAGAATCATCTTTGGTGATCGAATGAGTCTCAACCCCAACCGCAAACCCCTCCCCACCCCCCTACCCCCAACCCTCTTTGTGTCTCTTTGGTGGCGAGCCCCTCCTCCAGCTCGGAGGTCGCCTCGCCGGCCGCCGACCCAGAGCCAGGGGTGTTTCTTTGGCCTCGGTGTTGGGGGGCGCGAGCCTGACGCTGGGCGGCGACGTCCGCCCCCCGACTCAGTCTCTTGGCGGTTAATGGAGGATAATCTGCACCCTCATCTTCAGAATGTCCCCCAGCTGTCCCGTGAGGTAGTCTTTATCGTGTCGGTCCTCCAGCTCGGCCAGCTCCTTCTTCTGGTAGAGCGGCACGCTGCTGATCTGCAGGGAGTACGCGCCCGGGGAGAGCGCCTTCTTCTTGCTCAGGTGCAGGTAGCTGACGCCGTCTCGCTGGTTGATCTTGAAGAAGCCGTCCTCGTTGCCGTAGTCGATGCTGTAGCGCACGTGCTCGCTGAGGGCGGACAGAGCCGGTGTGAACTCCAGGATGTGGGCGCGGCTGCTCAGGTCGCTGATGTTCAGGTGGACCTGCAGGGTGTCGTCGATGTCCACGCTGGCCAGGCTGATCTCCTCGGTCAGCTGAGGAGAGAAGGGAGCATTTTCGTATTTAAACATGTCTCTTTTTAAGGATCACTAGCGTCATGTTGTCAGACTCTTTAAAAAAACAATCAGAACTTGTCCCCAACAAAGACAGGCGCATTTAGCGGATGGATCGGAGTTATAAGGTGACCAGACGTCCCCGATTTGCAGGGACAGCCCCTATTTTGAATGACCTGTCCGTGTCCTTGAGTGTTGACTAGAACAACACTTATTACGGTGGCCAGGTAGGAAGTGCGAGTGAGAAGATAACACTTATTGCGGTAGCCGGGTAGAGAAGACGAAGAGCAGAGTGCGCTCGTCATAGTTCCGTAACTGTCCCAGTTTCTTCATTTCATCTTGATAACTTTCGATTCATTTTTCCATTCATCTCCGTGCTGGAAATGCCCCTGGATTTCTTTTCAGAAATCTGGTCATGACTGCAGTCCTATTAGACATACATGACTGACTGTTTAGCCAAAGTTAGCATTTCGCATCTCAAAATTAGTAGGAGTGTCCCGATCTGATACTGATATTAGACAAATATCGTTCAGATATCAGCAAAAAAAAAAAAAAAGAGTATCGGCTTATATCAGCCTGCATCTAAAATCTCCGATATAAGCACTCCAATACAAAAAGGTCCATTCCAGACTCCACTCCAGCACTTCTATGTAGAATATTCTTCTGTTTAAGGTTCAAATGTATGTAAGCCATTGGTTAACAATAAATGGCTCAGTAACATCACTTGATCAAGCCTTTCCTAACATTCCACACTAAAAAATAGGTCAGAAAAGTACGTATGATTCATGCTGATATCGGATTGGTATCGGCCAGTACACAAGGCTGCAATACTGGTATCGTATTGGAGGTGAAAAAGTTGTATCGGGACACCCATTAAAACTAGCATCATTAGCCACATAGATAACAGTTACCTGTTGGCTATCGTAACTAGTCAAGCCCACTGGTCGTGTCAGCTGTAAACTAAGGGCGGGATTCTATAGAGGTGTGACCCCGACCGCCCCCTGGGTACTGAGCAACAACTATCCGCCATTTTGGACGCTCGCTCTCAGAACTCAGGAGCGGCCCGAGCGTTAGCGGCCCGTGCATTAGCGGCCAGGTTACCTGCATGTTCTCCAGAGGTTCCTCCAGTGTTGAATTGGTGCTTCGCCGTTTCCGCCCCTTCTTGGGGTAGCCGTTGATCTTACACTCGTAGCAGGCCTCCGGGGACAGGGAGTTCTCGTCGTCCTCGCCTCCGTCCACTAGAGGACTGGAGCCGCTACCAAAGGCCAGACCTGTGACGCAGTGCCTGGGACAAAGACCAAGAGGTTGTGGTTGGTGGTGATTACTCAGAGGATTACTGCCTTGTGCGGTTGCTGTACACACCCCTGTCCCGCTCGATAGTATCCGGGCGGGCATCCACACAGGTAGCCGCCGTCGGTGTTGGAGCAGCCGAACTTGCAGGGGTTCTGGGTGTTGGAGCACTCGTTGACGTCGGAGCAGCCCCCGCTGGTCTGCTCGTAGTTGAAGCCGGTGGGGCAGAGGCAGCGGAAGCTCCCCAGGGTGTTGTGGCACGACGCGCCCCCGCAGATCTGGCTGTTCAGACACTCGTTCTCATCTGGGTCACAGGAAGTTGACGGGGAAACAAGCGGACACAAGGTCATTCCAGTTAAGGGGACACAATACTGGGAAAGGCTGCGGTTGATTTTAAAACTATGCGGAGAGATTCGAACCAAAAATACATGACAGAGAGCAAGCCGTTATTTTTGGCGCGTATCTCTGCATCCATCACAGACTCTTTGTCTATTCTTTCTGCATCTTTGATTTTTGGGATCATATTCTCTGAACTTTTGACTAACCAGGCGTCCCTGTTTTCTGGGGACAGTCCCCGTTTTGGATAACCTGTCCCCACTTAAAGCTGTCCCAAATTTCAGCGTTTTATGATTGAGAAAAAAAATGTTGCGTGTTGACTCGAACAATGGTTATTACGGTAGCCGGGTAGGAAGCATGGATGAACATGTTGCTCGCAGATAACACTTATTACGGTAGTCGGATATGAAGCAGAAAGTGTGAGGGAGGGAGTGTGATGTTGTGCGCAGACTAGAACTACAGTTATTGTGGTCACAGTTACGGTTTGCAACTGTGCAACTGTGTGCAACATCTCTGGGGTGGAAATGTCCCCTGATTTCATTTTAGAAAATCTGGTCACGTTACTTCTAACGGATTTCTTGTGATAAAAACAGTGGTTACATGTCTTTATCACAACCAAAGCTCTTTATTTCCCGGAAAAATAAGACTCTGCCTACCGTCCAATCAAATCCTTCCTGGCATTATGTGCTGCCCTCCATATTCTGTTTCACCAGCTATTATATCATCCTATATACGCCAGAAATCCTCAGAACATCGGTTTCAGCTCATCTTTATGGTGGGGATTTGAGTTTGAAAACCTCTGCTTTAGAGCGATAAAAGCCCCAGGTGGGACTTTAGCCTGAGAAACAGATTTCATGGCGCATAATTTGGCAAGTAAATCCCCAGGATGTCCCAAAAGGATGGAATGTTTGTAATTCAATTCGGGTCAATGGGCTTTGATGGCATGAAACCTTCAGAGTGTTGCCATCACATCAAAATACTCCCGTCTTAAGAGGTTGCAGCTGTGCAGGTTAATTTTATAGATCCCTATTTGTGTGCGCACGGAGAGAGGGGTCAGGGGACGCGGCGGGGGGACGCAGAGGACGCCTGGGTTCATGTGCACAGAGACTCACTAATTCACTCAGTCAGCGTCTCGCCAATCTAATTTGATTGACAAATTCAATCGGACGCGGACTGGATTGAACTTTTTGTTATTTTGGAGAGAGCGAGGCGGCGAGTCCCTCACCCACACACTGGTTCCACTGGTAGTGCTGCAGGTAACCCTGTGGGCAGCTGCAGCGGTACCCGCCCACCAGGTTCTGGCAGCCGTGCTGACACCTGTGGTTGCCATCGCACTCGTCCGTATCTGCAACGTGTGAAGTGTCACAAGCGGACATGGGACAAGCAGTCACACGTGTAAGGTTCAAGTAAGTCTCAAGTCCTAACTGTCAAAGTCTCAAGTAAGTCCCAAGTCATTTCTTCTTGGGCAAGTCAAGTCAAGTCCCCTTATTTTACCTGCAAAATCTGATCTTAATCAAGTGAAAAGACAAGATATTAGTAAGTGTCACTTAACTTCATGGGCCAATTTATCCAATCATAGGGCGTGTTTCTCCGATCAACATGTAAGGTAGGCAGAGAGGGCATGACTGATTGACAGGGTATTGATCCAATCATGGCAACGCCATTCTCAGCCTGCGCTCATACCGGGTAATATTGATATTAATTCTATATTTATATCAAAACTGAAGACACAAAATCAACAACACTCAAGTCATTCAAGTCACGCGTCTCAAGTCAAGTCTTGAGTCTTTAACTTCAAAGTCCAAGTCGAGTCTCAAGTCTTTCACTTTTTGTTAAGTCAAGTCACAAGTCATCAAAACAGCGACTAGAGTCCAAGTCACAATGACTGGAGTCTCCATCTCTGGTTAAAAGTTCACCGAGTGGTCCCGGATCAGCCAACGTCGGGGGGGGAACTCACGGACCTTCGCAGCTTTGTCCGTTGGGGTCCAGCGCGAATCCTCGCTGGCAGTCACAGTTGAAGCTCCCCGGAGTGTTCTGGCAGACGCCGTTGGAGCCGCACAGGTTCGGATCCGACGCGCATTCATTGTTGTCTGCGCAAAGAGAGAGCGAGAGACGGGTCAAGCTGAGGGTCAAATACGGTCATTGAAGATGACATTTTAATGTCTGATCGGAACTCGGGGAGACAAAGGCAGCTTCTTTGGATTCCTCAGTGTGTGTTGTTGAGAAATGCGTAAAAACAATGGCAGCATCTGTTTAAGAAGTTGTATGAGCTCCTCACCATCAGTGTGGTTCATCAGCAGTGACTTTTCCACCACTGTGTCCCGTGAACGGAGTTCTGACCCGGTTTCTCTGTTGCAGAAAGTAGTTCTGTCTAGTTGCTGGAGTCACACGGATTAAATGTATGACTCTTGTGAACACATGTTGTTTTTTGGAGCAAAACGCTTTATCCGTGTGAACTGTGTGAACCCGGCCAGAACTCCGCTCACGGGACGCAGTGGTGGAAAAGTCACTGCTGATGAACCACACTGATGGTGAGGAGCTGATACAACTTCATGTCAAAAAATCTGAACTATCCCTTTAACTCTTGGTATTTGTTGGTGGCTATCTTGGAGGGGAGTCTTTGTATATTGTTGGTGGGTTCATAATTGTTTGTATGTGTTGACAGACTGTGAAAGCGAATTTACCTATGGGACAGTAACGAAGGCTATCTATCTTTTATCTATCTAAACACACACACAACAAGCTCTAAACACGCCAAAAGTCTGTATTTTGTCGAGTTTTTTCTGATAGATTACCAATGACTCAGAGAATAATAGTGTTGACCATGTGGTCCGTAGGAGTTAGATGGTACATCAACACTAGTTACTGAAATACGACTTCAGCTCATGACTTTTCGGCCCCGCCCTGTCTGTCTTTTCGGCCCACTCGCTCCTAAATTAGCAGCGCCCCACACTACCGAGCGCCACTAGCTCGCAGCGACTCCTACGGCGAGGGATCCCGGCCTCTGACCCTGCTTTATGGCCCAGAAAAGAAGACAGAATAAGTCTAGGTGGTCGTCATGACAATGCACCGCCACGTTCCATAACAAAGCAACACGGAATTGCTGCGGCTGCGGCAAGATGGTGCAAGAGATGACGAGATGTATTTAACTGCAATTCCAAACTGTGCGATCATAAAACCGCAAGAGTCTTATTTTGTTCTACTGCGTGAACTCACAATATGAAGATATGCCTTTATTTTATATTATATATTGTAATATAGTATGTATTATAGTATTATACCCCTTAAGAGTTCCTGGGGACGTTTTTGTCAGGATGTTTTTTGAACATTTAGAGGATCAAAACCCCCCAAAAAACATTTGATATTTGCTATGTAACTTTCAGGCTGAAGCTGATTAACAAGACTGGCCAATTTAAAGTAAAAAAAATATGATAAAATATAAAAAATATTCTTACAGCAGTCTTTTGGAAAGAGACACTTTTTGTCCCCAGGAACTAATAAGAGAGTTTGCTATAAAAATCTGTCACTGCAGAAAAAATCTGAATGCCTCAAACTCAATGTTGCTGCTAATCATTGACCATCTGAGGCTCTAATAATTATAACAAGCAAATCCTCCTTGAATATTTTTTAATGGAAATTATTAGAATTTTTTCCGATAATACTGTGGAGTTCTGTACACAAACTGGCTTTTAGACGGTTAAAATCCCCCCGAATAATTAATATTTGATATATATATTTCAGGCCCAGTTTGATTAAAAAGATTGAGTCATTCAAAGTGGAAAAAATACTCAAATATATTATTTTTACAGCAGTTTTTAGGGGGGGGAATGTTTTTCACTCTGAGGGATGAATGATCAAGTTTTTTTTAAGGACCTCTTAAGGGATTCAGTATGATGTAATGTTTTTGTTTTGTGACTTCCCAAAAATGGCGAATGTGTGGGTGTTTACCAATGCAGGCGGTGTGATGCTGTGTGAAGCCAGGCGGACACTTGCAGGTGAACCCGCCGATGGTGTTCACGCACAGGAACTGACAGTTGTGCTGCTTGGTCGAACATTCATCCAAATCTGAAAAGATAAAAAAAAGAAGATTGCAGACCTTTAAATCAAATATTGAACAGAAAAAATCTCTCTGCGGCCTCTCAGAAAAACCGCACGTGCAACTGTAGGTAACTGTGCGAGTGGGATTCCAGTCCTACAGTAACTGACCCACGGGTGAACTGCAAACGAACCAGACACCGGAAACACAGAGGGGCACGGCAGAGAGGGTGGGAGTTGGAGTGGGAGTGGGGAGGGTGGGCGGAGTGGGGGGGGTGAAGCCACAGAGAATAAAGACGAACCTCTGCAGCTCTTGCCGTCCTCCTGCAGGATGTATCCGCGGGGGCACGAGCACAGGTAGCCCCCCTCCGTGTTCTTGCAGATGAAGTTGCACGGCTTGGGTGCCTGTATGCACTCGTCCACGTCTGGAGGGGGAGAGGTGAGACAGAGACAGAGAGACAGACAGACAGACAGACAGAGAGAGGGTTTGATCTCACAGCCAGAAATTCCATACCGCGAGCTGATGAGTCAGACAGGCCGCATTCTTCAGCCGAGCGTGTGGGAAGGTCATGTGGTTCCGAAGTCTTTACGAGACAGGAATGATATGGGGGAGGGGGGTGTGCGGGGGGCTTCTCAAGGCTGAGTGGTGGAGGTGGAGGTGGAGGTGGAGGTGAGATGCGCACTCACCCACACACTGCGTGGAGCTGATGTCGTTGGTGTAGCCCGGTTTGCAGGTGCAGTGGTAGGAGCCCAGCGTGTTGACGCACTGGCCGTTCTTGCACAGGTTGCCCATCACGCGACACTCGTTGATGTCTGGACAGAGACGGGCCGGTTATTCAAAATCACAAAAAATATCAGAAAATCTGGAAGAAGCGTTTCAATCATTAGAATGTGTCTAATGTCAAACTGATTAAATCATTGCAGAATACATTTGCATACATTTGCATACATTGCATTACATTTGCGCATGCATTTGTACATACATCCGTACATATTTGTGTTTGGTATTTTCATTTGCATCTGGTATCTTCATCCATATTCTTTATTTTTTGTATTTGGTATTTTTTATTATTTTCTTTACTTTATTAGTAGTAGTAGTTCTATTGCATTTATTTTTCTATTATTCTTATTGTACTATCGTCATTGATCATCAAGCGCAGAACACTAATTCATCTTCCTTTTGATGGGGAGATCCTGATAGGAGGATACATGATCAGACATTCACCTGAGAAAAGGAGGAACCCAGGGGGAGTATTCAGGTTTTTAATATAAAGTTTTTAATATGAGAATATGATCATATTTCGCTTATTCAAATGGGTTATTGGTGTTTACATGGACGTCGGCAACCAGGTTATTGGTAATATCCCGCTTATAAAAGGCTAATTGACTGCATGGAAGCATACACCGTGTGTTAGTGGATGTGAATATCAATATTATTCACCATAATCGCCACATATTTTACCCCCCAAACTGGGAAAGTGCGCCCCTACAGAGACAAGATAACCTTTTCATAGTGAGTGACAGTGATTCTTCAAGTGCAAAATGTGGATTTGTATTTGTCAAAGTCAACGCTTCTATCGACCAACTGCTGCCCTCGCTGGATTACAGAGCCAAGTGCTTCAGTGGTTTTGTGTGCTGACAAACTTCCCAAAGCATGACAATCGATTTCCCACTTTTCAATCAGCTGTTTGCCCGCTTGTTTTCCACTCGCACGGAGAACATTTGTCAAGAGCTTGAAGCTGCCAAGTGTTACAGCGAAGGGCTGCACTCCTTTCCGCGCTTGTAAGAGCTGACAGAGGGAACGCCAGGAGAGAATACCAACGCTGATACCAAGACATGGCTCGGGATCTTCTGGAATGGTAAATCTGTATTTTTCCGAATGATTTTCCAATGAATTCAAATATCCTAGATGATTTACTGACCATCAAAGGTGGTTATCTAGATCCAGTCTCTTTAAAAGCCGCCAACGTCGTTTCATGTGAATATTTCTTTAAATTTCATGACTTCATGAATTAAGATGAACGAACATTTGTCTGGAAGCAATCCTTAAAACAGATGAGAGCAATTCCGTCTAATCTCTGACAGATTACACGCACTCGGGGCCTCTAAAAATCACTTGAACGCAACAATTTCCTCTTATTTCTATGACTGCACATCCTGTTGATATTCACACGGACAAGCAAAACTATTCCTGGGACAGGAAGTGCTGACACTCTCGCCCCCGTGACGTCCGTTTTGAAATATAGAATATTTATCTTTGAGAGCTTGATTATGCATAGCTTTGCTGAATAAGAACCAAAATGCTGGAAGACTTTGACTCTCTCTGCACTGAGCGCGGAACTCCACGTGGAAAGGGATTTTTTTAGTCTCCTCAGAACTGAACTGTGGTTTTTTTTTGTGTCAACTACCTTAGATTTGACTAGGAGTGTCCCAATCCAATATTGATAATTAAACTAGTGGTTATTTTGCACTTTTCTTTGGAAAGAGTCTTCTAATATATTCTTTATTTAGTCTATTCAATTGTAGAATATTCTTATGTTTAGCTTAAAAATTGCTGAAAGCCATTGGTTAATAATAAATGGGTCAGTTTTTCTCCTAGCTACTGTTGCTGACTTTTGTTCTCCGTTTGCAGGGTTTCTGCAGGTATCAGCAAATCTAATTTAATGCTCTTTAATGCCCTTTTATTGCCACTTACAACAAAATGAATGTAGACAAAATTGTAAGCATTTCCCAACGCTAATCTTCAATATTTGAGAGAATCTAAATGTATGTGACTTCGTGCACCAGCCATAAACAGTAGCCAATTAGAGGGATCCAAATTATTAAATGTTTACATAATCAAAATAAATCCTGAATAACATTGTTTTTTTCTATCAAGTGTATTTAATTTTCGAATGCCTCTGGACATTGAATTTAATGCTTTTTAATGCCATTTAAAGCCTTATTTTTCGCAAAATCTATTTGATGACTTTTTAATGAGCCCTGGTTTGAGGAATGCATCTTGATCAAGCCTTCTCTAACATTCCATACTACAAAATAAGCAATAAAAGTATGTGTGATTCGTGCTGCAATATTGGTGTCGTATCAGAAGTGAAAAAGTTGTTTCGAGACACACCTAGTTTTGACATTTCGGTGTAAAAACAGAGCAAGACCTCAACGCCCTCGGACTATTTCTTTGTCCGTTTCCCCTGGGGAGGAGATACCTCTGCCGTCAGTGGTGTATCCGGGTCCCAGGGGGCACATCCTCTTGTACTGGGTGGTCCCGGGGAGGGGGCAGAGCTCGCAGCTGGTGCCCCAGCCCCGGCCTCCGTCGCAGCAGCACTCCGACTTGGTCACCAAGTTCCTGTTGCTGGACGTCATCTGGCACAACGTGGTCAGGACCTCGGTGAAGCAGAAGCCCTCGCGGTTATCTGGGGAGGAGAGTGTGTGTGTGTGTGTGTGTGTGTGTGTGTGTGTGTGTGTGGGGGGGGGGGGGGGGGG
>CAESWR010000017.1:55726-69289 GCA_903171835.1 Mullus surmuletus | reverse complement strand
GTACCTACACAGATAGACAGGTACCTACACAGATAGGCAGGTACCTACACAGATAGACAGGTACCTACACAGCCAAATGTCAGAATATAAGAACATGAAACGTCTTCTTCAATGAGTTGCTTCACTTCCCACTTTGTAACACACTACTTTAAATTGTCGGTAAAAGTAACGCCCTTTATTGTAACGCTGTTATTCCCATCGCTGCACAGAACACACACACACACACAGTTACCTAAACATCTGAATCCAGAGGCGGACAGTTGGAAGCCTTCAGGACACAAGCAGGTGAAGCTTCCCTCGGTGTTGGAGCAGGTTCCAAACGTGCAGAACTCCGGCGACTGGGAGCACTCGTCGATATCTGACACGCAAAGACAGATGGATAGATAGAGAGAGAGATAACCTTTATTGTCCCAAAGGGAAATGGTTTTCACAGTCTAACAACACATACAAACATTAATGAACCCACCAACGATGTATAAATACAAAAGCCCTCCCTCAATGTAGCCGCCAACAAATACCTTCAGACTAGGGCTGGGCGATATATCAATATAACAAGTTTATCGATATTTATTATTATGTAATGACACCATATTGTTTCTATCAATTATAGCCCTATATAATATATTTGCTATAAAGGAGAAGAACATCTGTCATTTGATTTTAATAAGCTGTTCAGTTGTCAAATTAAACAAAAAAGATTGGCAGATATTTTACTTTTCTTATATTTATTTCCCAAAAAGTTTGGCGTATGTCATTTTAGGGGCTATTTTTTTATTTAAGATTATTTTTAAAATGTGCACCTCACATGGAGCTTTATTAGTTCAAAAAAGTAACTTTTTAGGTTTGCTTTATATTAAGGTACCATAATAAGCGTTAATTAATGGTTAATGAGCATCAATTAACTTTTAATAAGCACTTACAAGGCAATATAAGATGCTTATAAACAATAGGAAATTACTTTTGTTCTTTGATTTAAATTTTGAACTTAAAAAAGTCTTATTAATGTTTATGAGTTTGAGCTGAGTTTGAAGAAGGTGAAGAAACCTATGTGTTTGTTTTTTTGCAGCTGTTCACTGAAATAGCTGGTTTCAAAAAACTACTTGTGACATGTCTTATTTGACTTTGACTGAACATTTAGCTCACTTTGCGGAAAAAGTATCGGGATAAAGATCGTATATCGATATTCAGCCTAAATATATCGGGATATGAGTTTTGGTTCATGTTGCCCAGCTCTACTTTAGACAGTGAAAGACGTCCACCCAAAAATAAGACAAAGAAAGAAAGAGAGAGTATCAATGTGATTCCAAATCTAATAAGATTGGTAATTTGTGGAGAAATCCACCCAGCAGGCGTTAATTCCTCCCTGAACTACCGTCAAAGCAGCAGGGATGAGGTCACGCCGGCTCGTCACGCTTCATTCAAATGCGATAAAACAGACGGTGATTGCGTTCACGGCGAGCCGGACGAGCGGCGAGTTAAGTGGAACGGCCTCCTCGTAGTGACCAGCTGTTAGCCAATGCTGAGAATTCTGCGGCGCTCCCGCCCCGGCTTCCAGGAACAGAGCCCGGAGCAGGAATGTGTTGAAGTCTGCCGAATATCTCTTCATCGGCCCCGCTGTGTAAACACTCCCAGCGCTCCAGCACGGGCCCACTCCCACGTGTGAAAGGGAGAAGGAGGGGTTTTTCGTGCGGGGCGGCGGCGGGGGAACGTTGATGAGGAGCAGCATTATATTCTCGTACTGGCCTGATTTTTTGAATGTGTGTGTGTGTGTGTGTGTGTGTGTGTGTGTAAAATTGTGCTGCCTGAGGTGGGATTCGCTCCTGCCGACAGATATTATTACCTCAGAAATTCCCTTCTTTATTTGTCATGTTTCGGCTTATGTTTGTTAGGGGCGTCCCGATACAACTTTTTCACTTCCGATACCCATAATGCAGCCTTGAGTATTGGCCAATATTGATCCAATTTGATCTCGGCATGAATCACTTTTATGATTGAATTTGTAGTGTGGAATTGATCAAGTGATATTACTCACACAGAGAACAATAGTCAGCAACAGTAGCTATAAGCTATGAGAAAAACTGACCCATTGATTATTAACCAATGGCTTACCTACATTACATTATACTTAAAGATAAGAATATTCTCCAATTGAATAAAAAAATACAAAATAAATTAGAAGACCCTGAAAATTAACCTCAATAAATCCAATAAAAACTGAAACATATATTTTTTAAGTGCAATATAACCACTAATTTAACCTAAACATAAGCATATTACTGGAGCAGAGTCTGGAATGGACTGCTTGTATCGGAGATTTTAGATGTAGGCCGATATAATCCGATGCAGCTTTTTCTCCTTTTTTTTGCTGATATTGCCCCAATATCTGGTATCAATATCGGATCGGGACACCCCTAATGTTTACTGTGGGTGAAAGGGCGGGGCTACCTTCACAGGTTTCCTCGTGGAGATAGTAGCCCGGCGGGCAGATGCAGCGGTACGACCCGTCCAGGTTCAGACAGGTTCCGGCCCCGCAGGTGCTCGGGTTCACTAAGCATTCGTTAATATCTGAGGAGACAAAGGAGGAAGTGAGAGACATCACGTACATAAAACCTAAACATTTAATACTGTACGTTCAGGGCTCCATAAGAACGTACTTGTTTTAGGACGAGATCCCAATCACAATTCGGGAGACTTTTTTATAAAGTAATGGTAAAGGGGCTCCTATTGAAAATCAGTTGGCTGGGAAGAGACGTGCCAAAGATGATGCTTATTGGGAGGCAGAACACAAATCCAAAACATGAGGAGTGGTGAGCTCTCTGTAGTTATGCTGGTCATCACCATGGCCACCAGGACAATACTCAAACATTGGAAAACAAACAAAAAAAACCCACGAACTGAAGAGTGGATTAATCAATCTAGGAACTTTTTTGGACTCGTATCACATCTGATTAGTCTGAAACATGAATGCCTCCTCCTAAAGTGGCTAATCTGTGATATTGGGGTAACTTCCCATATTGTTTTTTGTTATTTTAATGTCTTGTATATTAGTTTATTTTCCTTACATCATCTGGTTTTGTTATACCAGTGATGATACATGTCTTGAGCAACAATGAATACTGTGAATCTCTGTACCGTCACACTGTCATACACCACAGCAACAATACATTAAAAAACTTTCATTTAAAAAAAGACAGAAAAAAAGAAAACCACTGCCAGTAGGTTTGGCCTATGTTTATAAACAGAGCTCCTCAAGACCAACACAAAAACTGTAGTACAGGAAAGTACAGGAAGTCAGCCATTTTTTGCGATTAACACTCTACTTTTGAAATAACTCTTTTTTGCAGTTTCATTGGGCTCTGGTTCAAATGGTTGTAAGGATTTAAAGTTATCAAATCAAATGGTCCCATTTCCCACATTAAATCAATGTACCCTTGATTATGTCAAATCTAGCCCATTCAGGCCAAATATACTCTCATAAAAACACAGTTTTAAAATTCCTATTCTTTATATTTATCAAAAGGAATCGACTTGACCCACATGACTCCCCCGATCAACTCATCCACGGAAGTTTGAAGTCACTATCTTGGGGGTAAAATCAAGCCAATGGGCAGCTGTTTCATACCTGCGCACACCCGTCCGTCCAGACTGAGCTCGTAGCCATCGTTGCATATGCAGAAGAAGGAGCCCACCCCGTTCACACACTGCCCGTTACGACACAGACCCCTCTGCGTGGAGCACTCGTCAATGTCTGATGGAAACACAGCAGTGGGTTAACGCACAGTGCGGGACACACACACTTTTTACAAGCTCTCGCGCTGACACGTGCGCACCTATGCAGTCGCTGTTGTGTGAATTCTGGAAGCCCGGGTAGCAGAGGCAGTTGTACGAGCCCACCGTGTTCTTGCAGGTGCCGTTTCCACAGGGCTGTCGCTCGCACTCGTCCACGTCTGAAAACAGAGGGCATCGCTTACGTCCAGATCTCTGACTCTTACGGCCGAGTATCAGGGCCACATTGAGAAAGAAAAAGACATTCACAGACTTCGAGAATAAAGTCAGAAATTTACGAGGATAAAGTTGTAGATTGACGAGAATAAGGTCATAATTCACAAGAATACAGTCATAAATGTACAAGGATGAAGTTGTAGATTTACAAGAATAAAGTCAGAATTTATGAGAATAAAGCCATCAATTTACAAGAATAGTCGTGAATTTACGCAAATAAAGTTGTAAAGATTGACGAGAATAAAGTCAGAATTTACAAGAATAAAGTCATACATTTACAAGAACAAAGTTGTAGATTGACGAGAATAAAGTCATACATTTTTAAGAATAAAGTCATTATATTACAATAAAGTCCTAAATTTAAAAGAATAAAGTTGTAGATTTACGAGAATAAACTCATATTTCCGAGAATAAGGTCATAAATTTCCAAGAACAAAGTCGTAGATTTGTCGAGAATGAAGTAATAATTTCCAAGAATAAAGTAATAAATTGTAACATTTTGACATTTCTTGTAAAATAATGACTTTATTCTTGTAATATTCTGACTTTATTCTTGTAATATTCTGACTTTATTCTCATAAATCTATAATTTTGTTCTGGTAAATTATGACTTTATCCTCATATTGTGTGATTTTTTGTTCTCGATGTGGCCCTAATATTCCGCCGTAGACTCGAACCCCACGGCTGGCGGGGAAAACAAAGGGCAGGGCCGCTTACCGACACACATGGACTGGTCCCGCGTGGTCTTGAAGCCGTTGGGGCAGATGCAGCGGTAACTGCCCAGCGTGTCGATACACTGACCAGGGTTGCACACACCAGGGTTCTCCTGGCACTCATTACGGTCTGAAGGAGGACAAGCAGAGACGGTGTCAGACGGCCACAAAGTGATGAAGCAAAACTGATTTCTAACTGACAAGGGGCTGAATCCTGTAGAATGTTGCATTATGGGACAACTAAAAAAGGGTGGATTAAGTCAAAAACTGCCATATTCTGACTTGCAGTCCTTCCGTGACTGTTCATCAACCTCTTCAAATAACCACCAAGAGTTTCTGGGGACGATGTTTGTCCAGACCACTGTCAAGCCATTTTGGCCGTGTTTGATGAGTATAACTAAAACGTTCTCAAGGATATTCATTTTCTTACATTACAACTAACTAGGAACTAATAAGAGAGTTTGCTATAAATATCTGTCACTGCAGAAGAAATCAGAATGCCTCAAATTCAATGTTGCTGCTAATCATTGACCATCTGAGGCTCTAATAATAATAATCATTAAATCCTCCTTGAATTGCATTTTATGGAAATTATTTGAAGTTTTCCATTTTTTTTCCAATTCAAATACTGTGGAGTTATGTAAACAAACTGGCATTTAGAGGGTTAAAATCCCCCCAAATGATTAATATTTGATAAATATATTTCAGGCTGAAGTTGATTAAAAAGATTGTGGAAAAAATATGAATATATGTTATTTTCACTGCAGTTTTTAGGTAGAGGACATTTTTCGTCCTGAGGGACGATTGAGAAACTTTTTTAAGGAACTCTTGAGTGTTAATGTGAAAAACTTCATGTATGTTTAGAGAAATCTGATGAAAGCAGCTGTGCATTTCTGAAGTCTGTTTCTTAAGTCAATTGAACTCGTGAAATAAGTTTCACCTTCTCTCTTCCTGGAGTTTGACATTGTTTTGTTGTTTCAAAGAAAAGCAGGAAGCCAAACAGGATGTTGATGTAACATTTGCTTATCAGCCCTGACTGACATTGACATGATTCAGATATTCCGCAGCACACGCTCCACCAGCTAAACAACACATGCTTCACATTCCCGCTTCCTTGACAATAAGACCGCCGTGAAGAATTCCTCCTCGGGCCGCACTGTCATCGCGCTGCCTCCGCTGCGTTATCTTTGGCACGGAACTGGCCAGAATGTGCAGTTCAAAGAGTTTTCGTATCACCGAGTTGGCGCTGGAGGAGGGAAGCGAGGACGGAGGCGTCCAGTGCGCATCACCCTCATGGAAGACAGCATCCCGCTTCCTCTGGACACGCCTCAACTTTCCACCAGATCTTTACAATGAGGTCACCGAGTTGACGGCACCATTGCTGGAGTTATTACCACAATAGCAGCTATATCGGTATCTGCATTCAGAATGACAGATAGAGATTTTTTGGGAGGGGGGGGATCCGCCAACTGTTGAGTGTTACAATTGCAGCTCCCGTGCTAATCGACCTGCGCCATCAGACCTAGGGGTGTCCCAATCCCATATTGATATCGGTCCAATATCAGCCAACAACAATGAGTATTGGATTATATCAGCCTGCATCTAAAATCTGCAATATAAGCGCTCCGAGAGAAGCAGTCCATTCCAGACTCCGCTCCAGCACGTCTATAATGTATGCTTATGTTGAAGATAAACTAGTGGTTATTTTGCACTTGGATTTATTGTGGTTATTTTTCAGGGTCTTCTAATTTATTTGTCATTTATCTTATTCAATTGTAGACTATGCTTATGTTTAAGGTTCAAATGTATGTAAGCCATTGGTTAAAAATAAATGGGTCAGTTTTTCTCATAGCTACTGTTGCTGACTATTGTTCTCTGTTTGAGTAATATCACTTTTCCAACATTCCATACTACAAATAAGTCATCAAAGTATGTATGATTCCTGCTGATATTGCATCGGAACAATATCGGTATTGGCCAATACTCAAGGCTGCAATATTGGTATTGTATTGGAAGTGAAAAAGTGGTATGAGGACACCCCTATGATGCACATCTTAAAAAAAAAAGTCTGGTCACCTAAACATAAATAAATACACAAATATACCCAATCACTGAGCCAGGGGTAATAAGGTGCTACTGTGAAAACATAAAGTAGCATATTAGCTGATCATCTGATTTAAAGCTGTTCACCAATCTACAAAATGGCTGCAATATATCAGCTAATCATGTTTTAACCTTTCAGAGTTCCAAACAAAAACGTTCTCAATCGCCCCTCAGGAAGAAAAAGCTCTCTAAAAACTGCTGTAAAATAGCATGTATTAGTATTTTTTCCACTTTAATTGAGTCAATCATTTTAATCAACTTCAGCCTGAAATATATAAATCAAATATTAATTATTTGGGGGGATTTTAACCCTCTAAATGCCAGTTTGTTTATGTAACTCCACAGTATTGTGATATAAAACCATACAAAACTCTTAGAGAACAACTTAAAACAACTTAGAGCCTCAGATGGTCAATGATTAGCAGCAACACTGAATTTGAGGCATTCTGTTTTTTTCTGCAGTGACAGATTTTTATAGCAAACTCTCTTATTAGTTCCTGGGGACAAAAAGCGTCTCCTTCCAAAAGACTGCTGCAAAAATATCAAATATTAACATTTTTTCCAACTTTGAATGAGTCACTCTTGTTAATCAGCCTGAAAGATACATATCAAATATCCAATATTTTTTCAGGGATTTTGACTCTCGAAATGGTCAAAGCATGTCTGGACAAAAAACGCCCCCAGGAACTCTTAAGGGTGAATATTGGCTCTGGTCTTGTCTAAAGGAATGAGCTTACCCAGACACTGGCCGGTGGGGGTGAATCGGTATCCCGGCTTGCATTCACAGCGGTAGCTCCCTGGCATGTTGAGGCAGGCGGCGTTCTGCTGGCACACGGGTCCGTTCTGACACTCGTCGATATCTGACAGCAGACGGTGGGAGGGCGTTCACACACTGACATCCAGCCGTTTTTGTAAGACTTTTGGCGGCGTCTCACCTTCGCAAATCAGCAGCTTGTCGTTGTAGATGAAGCCGATGGGACACTCGCACCTGAAGCTGCCGATCATGTTGATGCACACGCCGTTCTCACACACTCCGGGGATTTCCCTGCACTCGTCGATGTCTGCGAGCAAGACATCGAAAGATCACGATATGGGCAAAGTGTGCGTTTTATCGCATAAAAGTGTCAAATTTCTTACCAATGACGCGGCCGGTGGTGATGTCGATGTAGTATCCTGGGCGCTCGCTGCCGCACAGGGTGGCAAAGTCATCTGAGCGGAGAGATTAGTAGCAGTTTTCAGTCACACACACGTATGAGGAGGCTGGAGAGTGTGTTGCTGCATGTCTGATGGAACACCACTGCATGGAAGCTCTCACTTCATTTGAGTACATAGCGCTTACAGAGTGCCTTCAACCACTTAAAAGCTGCTTCATCTCTTCATTTATTGCCATTAACTGTTCGCTTTCTTAGGTTTAAACATTTTCATTTTGGGCTGCTTCGGGCTTGCTATTCAGGTCTCAAGCTAACAAAGGGAAGAAAATGATTGCAACTTCCGGTCATTAAATGCTCCATCTGTTATCCACTATCAGAAGAACCCGACTTGAGACTAGGGTTGTAAAGGGCTGGAAAATTTCTGGTAAATTTCCAGAAATCTTCCATGGGAATTTCAGCTCGGGACTAGTGGAAATTTTCAGGGTTTTGTTGCCGGCAACTTGAATTGAATTTTGGAAGATGATGACGTCCAGGTCCTTGATGAATAGAAAGCATGGCCCTCATTTGACATTTCTGAATGGGCCTTTTTTGGGGGAGCTGAGGGGCCATCAGGAATATGTCTGGGCTGCTGTAAATACTTGAACCTTCTTTCATTTTTTAACATTCATTGTTTTCGTTGTTGTGTGAAAGAAACCATGAAAATTCCAAAGTTCTAAAATTAGTGCCATTTATAAAAGTTGTATCAGGCATATTTGCATATATGTTTGCTTTTGACAAATACAGGCGTTTCTCAATAAATAAGAATATCATGGAAAAGCCCATTTCCAGTAGTTCAAGTCCAAAGTTCCCAACCAAGTATTGAGTGCATATAGATGGACTTACTTTTCAGAGGCCAACATTTCCATATAAAATTGGTCTTTTGCAATATTAAAATTATTTGAGACACTGAATTTTAGGTCTTCATAAATATAAGCCATAGTCATTATAATGACAAGAAATGTATTGTCATGTATTTTTTTGTATTGAACTACTGACATAAATAAACTAAATAAGATGCACCTGTATCTAAGCCTATATTCATGACAGTTAGACTCAGTGAGGGAAAATTCTTAGATGTTTGCATGCATGTCTGCTTATAACAAACCAAAATGTGTCATATTTATACATGGATATGACCAGGTCCATGCAGTTCATACAAAGTCCCGAAAATTCCCATGGAAAGTTTACAACTTCTAAGATTCCCAGCCCATGTGTGTGCGTCCTCTCACCGCTGCTGGGCACGGGGCACTGCTCGCAAGGTTTGTTCCAGGCGCGGCCGATGTTGTAGGAGCAGCAGCACATCTTCTTGGTCATGTTGAAGGTCAGCTCCCCGTCGCATGTCCTGTTGTCCGAGTAGAAGTTCCGGTAGCAGTAGCTCTTCCTCATATCTGCGTATGGGACAGAGACGTGAGAGAGGAGCTGTGGTGGCGCGATGCACGGCCACAGGAACGCAGACTCACCCATGCAGTTGTTGCCTCCGTTGACCTGCATGTAGTCCACCGGGCAGATGCATGTGTAGTTTCCGATGGTGTTGTAGCACAGGCCGGGGCCACAGATACCCAGCTGCTCACACTCGTTGATGTCTGCACACAAACAAGTGGATATTAAAACAGGAATCTTGAAGTACCTTTTTTCAAGACTGTTTTCAAGACCTGGATATTTTTAATACCTCCCCGCCACTTTGAGCAATAACCGCTTCCATCAGTGACACCTTTAACTTGTTTTAGTTTCACGATAAAGACTATAGACCGCTATCATACAACAGAATTCAAATCATTCCATGCTTTCAAAAACTTAAGTCCTCATAAAGTGGTAACAAGACTTTTCGGATAGCCTGCAAAGAGTAGATAGTAAATATTTGCACCCTTCGCCACAGTTTAAAGGCACTGTTTCCCAGAGAATGGTTCTACTTGGGTAAATTCTGGCTCACCCAAGTAAATAAAATATGAATGTAAGTATTTGTGTTGGCCTAAGATGCTTCTATTGAGAGGTCATGAATCTGCAATAAATTAGTGTTTGACACATTTTTGCTTATTTGTAAACCTGCCCATCACATCTCATTGGACACCAACTAACACATGTGTACCGATATTGCAGCCTTGAGTATTGGCCCATACCAATATCGATCCGATGCGATATCAGCAGTGCGCGTTCTTTTCACAACAAAGATGAGAACATCAAGGCCAAGTTGGTCTTTGTTGAGTTCTGGAGAGGTGGAATCGCGAGTTGAGGCCATTTTGCGCTGCAAAGTCTGTTATGTGATTTTACTTTGTGGCTCTAGACTGGAAAATCTGATCGTTCCAGTCTTGTCCAGAGCAGGATTTGAGAGGACGGAAAAGCCATTCAGTAACAGTCTGATTTCAGATGCTGCATAAATCAAGCGTCACCCATCTAGAGCTGCTTGTTTTCCGCAGCACAAAGGTTATTCAAAAAGCTCTTAAAAACCACCATGCATATATTGCTGCAAATGCAAAAACCAAAAAGTGGCGGTGACGGAAAGCCAGAGATAAATAACTTGTATGTGCGCGTGTATGCGACTAATAAAGCTGAGTTTATTCCGATTATTGCTTTTCAATCTCTACAATCCTCCGTTCTTAACTCCGAAACTCTTTGTTCGCATTAGGTGGCGCTTATTCCCCTAGGCCGGCTAACAGCTGAGCTGCTGATTGATGTGCGACGCGGTGGATGTGCAGCTCAGGACTTTGTTCTCTTAGCCAACAAACACACTAATTAAAATGCCGCCGGCCGCATGTCATTGTCTAAGCCTGCGCTCCCTCCCCTTTTTTTTCTTCCTCTGTTCCTGTTTCTCTCTTCTAAACACGTTTTATCTCCCCATTTTCCCCTCCCCGACTTTCATCCCTCCCGTCATCTCTGGCCGGTCTACAGGGGACTCAGTGTCCTTCCCTGAGGAGCAGAGAGGGGAGGAGAGGAGAGGAGCGGGCCGACCACATCAGAGCCGGGCCGCTCTGGACGCAGTTAGGCGCTCAGCTGTCTCCTCATCCCGACCGGGCTTTGCCGGGTTAGCGACAGACGGGAACTGGAGCAGACACATATTGGGCTTGAATGAACTGCAGTTCTGTATGCGGGACCAAAAAGAGCTGTGATGTTTCTCTGGGTTGCAAAATGGCGGAAAATTCCCTGTAAATTTCCGGTACATTTCCGGAAACTTTCCGTGGGAAGTTAATGGAATAGTTCAGGTTTTTTGACATGAAGTTGTATGAGCTCCTCACCATCAGCGTGGTTCATCAGCAGGGACTTTTCACGCACTGCATCCCGTGAGCCGAGTTCCGGCCCGGTTTCGGTTTTGCAGAAAGTAGTTCCGTCTAGTGGCTGGGGTCACACGGATAAAGAGCTTTGCTCCAAAAAACAACATGTCCATTTGCATCCCGAATTCTTTGCCGTGAAGTCCAACCTCGCAATCACCCGGCACTATTTTCCATCCGTTTGTATCACTGCGTGCACCACCATCAGCCGGTTCATGTCGTTTATGTGCTCGGAAAGCAGTCTCCTTCCGCCTCCTCCCTCCAGCTGATAGAGAAGTGCCCGAGTGATACGAATGGAGGGAAAATAGTGCCGGGTGATTGTGAGATCGGACTTTTTCACGGCAAAGAATTCCTCATGCAAATGGATTCTCTTTTGAACACATGTTGTTTTTTGTAGCAAAACGCTTTATCCGTGTGACTCCAGCAACTAGACGGAACTACTTTCTGCAAAACCGAAACCGGGCCGGAATTCCACTCATGGGACACAGTGGAGGAAAAGTCACTGCTTGTGAACAAAATCCCAACTATCCCTTTAAAATAATTTAAAATCGATGTATCATTTCAATGGTCAATGAAATGGTGCGATCTGGTTTGCATGAAGCACCTAATTTACCAGCTAGCGAGTGTGTGAATACAAGTTAGATATTAGTACCATAGATCAAATTTATTTAGCCCATAATATTATCAAAACTTACTTGTCTTTATGTCGTCTGTGAGCTCGAATGTGTGGCTTCAATAGTTTTGTGCTGTGTTCTCAAAAGTGGCCTTAATCATCTGCGCAGTGCATGTAGAGGGCGTGGCCTAAACGGTTTTAGTCGAGTATGCTACAATATCTTTTTCCCAACTATATTTTCCTTCAGTTTTGTACATTTCCGGTTTTTTCGTTTGAATTCCCATGGAAAGTTTCAAACTTTGAAAATTCCCTGGAATTTTGCAACCCTATTCTCTGTCCCTTTATTCATTAATTTTTTTCTGCTCTTTCTTTTGCCTCTTGCCCTCTTCTCCACGTGTCCCCGCCAAGGCCGCCACGGCTGGACTCAATTTCCTCCGCACTGCAACATCCCAGGGCGAGAGCGAGAGCGGAGGGGAGGAGCAGGTCGCCTGTGCGTAGATATGTGTGTGTGTGTGTGTGTGTGTGTCTCAGTGAATTAGTCTAGGTGGTACGCAAGTGCACGCCGTATAGCCGCTAGAATTACCGTATAACCTCTACAAAATGCGCAAAGATACGTAACAGCATGGTTTGGTGACTTTAACTTTGACTTTCCTGTTGATAGATTCACCTTCTCTGTGTTATGAAGTGGGAACTTTTGGACCAGAGGGGGAGGAAGGAAGGAAAGAAGGAAGGAAGGAGAGAGGAAGGAAAGCCTTCCTTCCTTCCTCCTTCCCTGTATCCCTCCTTCCTGCCTCCCTCGTGTTCCCCCTTCCCTCCCTCACTTCTTCCTCCCTCTCTCCCTCCCTTCCTTTCTACCCTCCCTCCGTCCTTTTCTTTCTCCTTCCTGCCCCCTCCCTTCCTTCCTTCTCCCTGCCACCCCTACCCTATCCTGTCCTCTAGAGTGGACAAAATGACAGGGAGCTACTTTATTGTATCTAACCTTTTATTCTGCCGGCTTAAACCAATCGAGATCAAAGACCTCTCAAAGCGTACCCAGTAGAATAAACCAATGTGTGTGTGTGTGTGTGTGTGTGTAAGTGTGTGTGATACCTTCACAGACTCTGGTCTCCGCGTTGAGCGTGTAGCCTCTCTGGCATTCACACTGGAAGCTGCCAAAGGTGTTGATGCAGCGTCCTCCCTGGCACAGGCCGGGCAGCTCCTGGCACTCGTTGATGTCTGCCAGAGATGCAAACATTAATACGGATCATTAATGTGTGTGTTCGGTGTGTGTGTGTGTGTGTTTGTGTGTGTGTGTGAGTGTGTTCTGACCTTCCAGGATGACAGTGATGGGGTTGGGTCTGAAGCCCTCTCCTCCGGGACACAGAGTCTTGTACTCGGCTGTAACGCAGAGCAACAAATGAGGTTAGCCAGCGACCAGACGAGGCACGAGCTGCAATCTTGGCTGTCTTGTCGCTGAGCCGCTGAGATCGTGACTCGTTAATAAGCTCTGTCACAAACCGGTCGGCCTTTTTTTTTTCTTTAACGACATTTCTGGTTGCCACTTGCAACTCTGTTGTGCATCCTGTGACAGTTTCCCAACACAGCGAGACATGACTGCTCGTTGCGAATAAAGTTTGGGTCTTGTCATAGAAGCGATCATTCCCTTCAGCTGGGAGGAAAGGGGGGGGGGGGGGGGGGGG
>CAESWR010000016.1:2000253-2011235 GCA_903171835.1 Mullus surmuletus | reverse complement strand
TATATCAAATATGAATTATTTGGGGGGATTTTAACCCTCAAAATGACAGTTCGTTTAGTATTACAGTATTTCTTAAAAAAATAAAAATAAATAAATTTGAAACAAAAACTGCGTGTGTATGGAGATATCGATATCTGATATTGGCCAACAGGGTTGAGAAATGTCAAGCTATTTGCCGTTTCTCTTTCCACGCCAATTTAGTGCATCTATGCAGCAGTGTTTAGCATTCACACACACACACACACACACACACACAATAGCAATGTGTGTGTCGACCAGAACACAACTGGTGAAAAACACACCCAAGTCGTCTTCTGCTTCGAGGGCTGCGGAGGGGACGAGCGGGGTGGGTCCAGTCTGCGGCGGCATGGCTGGGCGGCTGTTTTTAACGCCGTCCTTCTTCCTGTGATCGACACACGATTGAGGTTTTAACAGCTACAACGTCTCTCTCTCTCTCTCTCTCTCTCACACACACACGCACACACACACACACATACACATGCCGGCCACACCTACCCAGGCTTCTTCCTCTCCTTCTTGGCGACGATGGGCTCCTTGCTGCTCTTGCTCTTCTTGGCCATCTGCAGCATGCTGGGGGGCGGGGCCTCCACCGCCTCCTCGCTGCCCAGCTTCTTCTTGTGCTTCTCCTTCTTCTTCTCCTTCTCCTTCTCCTTCTTCTCGCGCTCCTTCTTCTTGGGCTTGCTGGTCTGCGGCTGCGAGAGCGCCGCCAGCTGCTCGTGCACGGCTTTCAGCTGGAGGACACACAGAACCGCACACAAACACACACAGAGGAAGTTGCAGCGTTTAGAGACAGGAAGGCCAGCGTGCATGCGTGCGTGCGTTTCTCGGCGCTTCAGCATTCACCCTCGTTCGGTAAAAGCTGCTCTGCATGGCCCACCCACCTGTTGTGTCTCATTAGCCTCCCTCCCCCTTCATTTTCCATCCTCTAACCTGTTCCTGTAACTCGGCCAATCGCTGTTGCCGCTCGTGCTCCGAGTCGCCGGCCGAGGACTCCGATTCGGAGGAGGTGGAGCTGTCATCATCAGAGATAGCAGAAGGAGGCGGGGCTTGTCGAGTGGAGGGGGCAGGGTGGAGGGCCGACGACGGGGTGGGAACAGGGGCCGGCTCCTCTGGCTCATCGGGCATTTTGGCAAAGCGCATCTCAAATACGTCCTGTTGGTGAGGGCGAGAGGCGGGGGAAGAGGTGAGCGTGTGGGCGTTTTAAGGTCACTGAACTCCAGATCAAACCCAGGCTGTCCAATAACAACATCCAAAACACTAAATAACCACAGCAGAATCACATTTAGTATCATAGTGTGAGGGATGCTCGATAATGGCTGGTGCTTATACCAATTCATGAACACACTGGCTACGTTTCCAGTCAGTCAATATTGGGGTTTAGTTCCATATTCCGTTAGTGAAACATTGTGAATAAGGCGTTTCCATGCGTAAGCAAACAGGGTTATTCTTGTATCCATGGTGATTGCAATCAATTAGGATATATCCCAATCAAAGCATCCGTGCACGGAGAACGTCTGCTATAAACACTGCTTGGCGTAACTTTCGGCTCCCCTTTTCCCCCAGGATGTTTGTGTCTTTCCGTTTTTTTTTCCATGTTTACAAGTAGTTCCTGGACTCCAAAGACCAAGATTCCTTGCCAAAAGAACATGCGCTCAACACCAATTCATCTCCCTTTAATGAGGGGATCCTGATAGGAGGAAACATGATCAAATATTCACCTTAGAACCCAGGGGGAATGTGAGGGTTTTTAAAAAACTGAAAATTAGCATATTCCGCTTATTAAATTGAGTTATTGGTGTTTACATGGCCGTGCGCAACCGGGTTATTGCTAATATTCTGATTAGAAAAGGCTTACTGAGTGCATGGAAACGTAGCCAATGAAGCTGACAGAATTTGACTCATTTTGTTGATACTGTGCTTTTGAAGCCAATAATGCCAGTAACTGCTGATATTATCATGGTGTTTACATGTGTGTGACTCCAAGGCTTACCTGTAATCTGCGCGCCATGCCAACCACGTCATGGTCCGGCGGATTGTACTTGTAACAGTTGGAGAACATCAACCGGACGTCTGCCGCAAATTCTTGAGCGTCTCTGTACTGTCTGCTGTCGAGCTTTTTCTGGAGGAGACAAACAAAAGGTGAGTTTAAAGAGTAAACAAACCCAATAGCTTCTATTTGTCTGGTTTCCTTACTTGATTAGAGTTAAGTTTGTGGAGGAGGATCTACTCCAACTCACCTTGATGGTGCCGAGGTCCATGGGGTGCTTGATGATCTCGTAGTAGTCATGGAGACCAAGCATTTTGACGTCGACGGGCTTGTAGAAGGGCCAGGCGCACTGCACGTGCTTCTTGGACAGCATCTCCTTGACGATGCGCGCACAGGAGCGCAGCTGCTCCTGCCGCTTGGGCGTGGTCATGCCTCCCGTCTCCAGCCCGCCCCCCAGGTGGTGCTGTGAGTCCGGCTGGGACACGTCACGCTTGGGCTGCTTCGACGGGCGGCTGCTCTCACGCCGCGGCCGAGCCTCGACGGAGACGGGCGAGGATTCACTGAGCTGGTCGTTGGCAGTGGGCGTGGTGGTGTCCGCTTTCCTCTTCTGGCTCTTTCGTTGCTGTCGGAGCAGCAGAGGTCAGAACAGCGACAGGAAGTCAGCTTTGAATCTAAACCCCTCAAAAAATGTTTGGAAATTTTATTGCAGTCGATCATTTCTACCCTTTAATAATGGGTAGAAATGATTGACTGACTCAGTGACTCAAATAACGCTTCCGAACTTGTGATTTTTAGCTGCGCTGGACTCACCTTGATGAGAGCGGGCGAGCTCTGCAGCATGGGCGCTGGGTGGAGGCCGGGGTGCGTGGGGGCCGGCGGGGGGACAGAGGTCATGCCCTGGGCCAGGACGCTGGGCGCAGAGAGGGGGAACGGCGGCCCCAGGTGCGGCGCGTGGGAGGTGGGTGTAGGAGGCACGCGTGGGGGGAGGGGCTGGGCCAGGGGCAAGGTGGGGGGGCCCGGGTGGACGGGCGAGGCGCGGGTCTGCGGGGTGGTGGGGGGAGACGAAAAGCCCCGTGTGTGAGGGGTGCTGGAGGGGGATGACGAGTCCTGGCCCGAGTCCGACTTGATCAGACCTGAAACGAAATGAAAAGAGTTCAACCACGAGGCAGATTCAACAATAACGGCCTCCACGCAGACACACACACAAGCAATCAAACCGCACACACAAGCAGGGCTGGTTAGATGGGTGTAATTTAGCTGTCAGAGGCTTCATCGTCACGTAACATCTTTGCTACTGTTGGAAAGAAAGCAAAACAAAGCGGAGTTCCGGCCTGGTTTTTGTGTTTCAGAAAGTAGTTCCGTCTAGTTGCTGAGGTCACACGGATAATGTTTTTTGCTCGAAAAAACAATGTGCGTTCAAAAGAGTAATCCATTTGCATCACCAATTCTTGGCCACAAAAACGTCTGACCTCACAATATCCCGGTACTATTTTCACTCCCTTTCGTATCAGTGCGTGCACCTTTCCATCAGCTGAGGGAGGAAGGAGGCGGAAGGAGATGGCTGCGACGCGTCTCTTTCCGAGCATGTAAACACCGTCAAATAGCTGATTGAAAGGTGCGCGCAGTGATACAAAGGGAGGGAAAACACTAACAGGGGATTGCGAGGTCGGGCTTTTTTTGCAGCTAAGAATTCGTGATGCGAATAGATTACTCTTTTGAATGCATATTGTTTTTTAGAGAAAAACGCTTTATCCATGTGACCGCAGCAACTAGACGGAACTACTTTCTGCAACACCGAAACTGGGCAGGAACTCTGCTCACGGGACGCAGTGGGGGAAAAGTCACTGCTGATGAACTCACTGGTGAGGATGTCATACAACTTTGTGTCAGAAAATCCCAACTACACCTTTAAGTTGACAACATTAACTCTACATACACACACACACACACACACACACACACACACACACACACACACACACACACACACACACACACACACACACACACACACACACACACACACACACACACACACACACACACAGAATGGTGCAGAGTGTGTATGAGGAGCAGCACCCGTATTTATTAAGACGTGAACTTAAATGGAAATCAAGTCGATATTCTCCCCCTGCATTTGCTTTTTACACTTTTTTTAAAATTGATTTTATTCCCTTTTTGGTCCTAAAGTGGCAAAAGTTCAATCTCATCACTCTCAGATGCTCTAAATCTTTCTTTCTTTATTATTTTTCTAGATCTTTGTTGGGGGGGGGGGGTAGACAAAAGCAGAATTCCGAGCAAAAACACCAAACAAAAAACATCAGACAGCCGCACCTGTGTCCCGTCTGCCGCCACGGCGTCCCTTGGTCACTACGGCGATCTCCGTCTCCTCCTGCGGCATCTCTGTGATCTTCTGGAGAAAGAGCTTCTCCAAGGCCTCTGCCATTAACACGATGTCATCGCCGGGCTGAAACAATCAATCACACAAAAAAACGGTTCTTTCTTTATCCGACTCAACGTCTGGTTGGAAGTGTGTGCATAAAAAAAAAAGAAGCCCCGCCTACCACCTTGTTGTAGATGTAGCAGTTGGTGAACATGGTGTTGAAGTCCTGGATGCATTCCTGGGCGTTCCAGTAGTAATGGTTCTCCAGGCGCTTCTTGATGGTGCCCATGTCCATCGGGCTCTTGATGATCTTGTAGTAGTCCTGCAGCGAGGGCAAAAAGGGCGGGGCCAAAAGGAGATGAGCAGACATTCTCTTGCGTTCAAAAGAGTAATCCATTTGCATCAGGAATTCTTGGCCACAAAGAAGTCCGACCTCGCAATCACCCGGCACTATTTTCCCTCCCTTCGTATCACTGCGCGCACCTTTCCAGACTTTTTTGGCCAAGAATTCCTGATGCAAATGGATTGGATGGTGAGGATCTCATACAACTTCATGTCAAAAAATCTGAACTATCCCTTTAATGAGCCATTCAGTTGTCAAACTAAACTAAAAACAGATATTTTACTTTTCTTATATTTATTTTAAAAAAAAGATTGGCCTATTTTATTTTAGGGGCTATTTCTATTTAAGATATTTTTCAATGTGCGCCTCACATGGAGCTTTATCATTTCAAAAAAGTTACTCCTGTTGTTACAAAGTATTTGTTATGTTTCAATTGTTTTTTGAACAGCTGAGATTGAACCAGGTGAAGAAGCCTTTTTGTTTGTTTTTGCAACTGTTCGTTAAAACAGCTGCTTTGAATAAAACTACTTTTGACATGTCAGATTTGACTTCGACTGAACATTTAGCTCACTTATGGGCTATTTATCGTGTATAGATATTCCACCTAAATATATCAGGATATGAGTTTTGGTCCATATCGCCCAGCTCTAGGAGAAGGTTTGTGTGACAGTGTTTTGCTCATTCAACAATTTTTATTCTTGTAGTCACGGTAAAAGCATTTTGAGAAACGATTTTGAAGATTTACAATAGATGACATTTTTGGGCCAATTGGGGAAGTGAAAAAACGGTGAGTGGGGGGGTGTTCATCTGCAGCATCGATGCAGAACAAGAAGAGGCGGAGGTGATCTAATGTGTGACTGTGAACCTCACTGCCACTTTGCATTAAAAACAAACACACAAAAAAAGAGTGGCTCCTCATCTCAGGCACGAACACACTCTCACACACTCACAGGCAAATTGAGCTTGATGGCGTCTACGGGTGCCTGGAAGGGCCATGCAAAGTGGTGCTTCCACAGAGTCTTCAGCACCACTTTCAGCAGGTACTGCAGGAGGAGAGAGAGAAGAACGTCACAGGCGGCTCAGAGCCACGACAACAAGAGGAGGAGGAGGAAGTCAGTGAGGGACGGAGACGGAGCGGACCCCCACCTGCAGCTGATTGGTCTGTCGTTTGGGTCGGGAGGGGTTCCATGTTTCCGGGGGCGGGGGGTTGAAGGGGAGGGTCTGTGGGGCAGAGGGGGGGTTCTGGCTGCTGCCCGCCTCCAGTCCGTCTCCCATCGCAGCGGCGGCGTGCGGCAGTGGCTGAGCAGACAGTGTGGGCAGGCTGGACCTGGTGGGGGCGGGCGGGAGCGGGGGGACCCCCCTCAGGCCATTACACTCCTCACTGGACTCTCTGACGGGGCGACAGCATCATTGGCTACGTTTACATGCAGTCAATAAGCCTTTTCTAACCAGAATATTAGCAATTAGCATTGGCAACCTTTTCTGATCATGTCTCCTCCTATCAGGATCTCCCCATTAAAGGGAGATGAATTAGTGTTGTGCACATGTTCTTTCGGCAAGGAATCTTGGTCTTTGGAGTCCAGGAACTACTTGTAAACATGGTAAAAAAGGCAAGCGCAACACCACGCCACACTTTTGGACTGAGGAGGAAACCAATCACTTCATAAGTGTGATGAAAGACACAAACATCCTGGCATTTGGAGACGCTAGAAAGTAGCGGGATAGACAGATCCACAAAAAGGGGAGCGGAAAGTTACGCCAAGCAGGGTTTGTAGCAGACGTTCTCTGTGCGTGACTGCTTTGATCGCCATATCACCATTGATTACAATCACCATGGATACAGAAAGAACCCTATTTGCTCACGCATGGAAACACCTTATTCCCAATGTTTCACTATCCGCAATATGAACCTTAACCCCAATATTGACTGACTGGAAACGTAGTGACCGTTAGCTTCTTCTTATCCTCAACTCTGCCATCGAACGCTGCTCGAATCTCTGAAAGTGTGTAAATACGCTAAAAAGGGGCTGTGGCCTCAACCTGCTTGAAGCGAAGGTTAATGCTTGTTGTGATTCGGCTCAGTGAGAATGAAAGACTCATCACAGCCGCTCGCATTTCTCACATATACATATGTAAACAGAAATCAGCATGGCTTAGGAAGTTACGCACTTTCTGGCACCAGCAGCAGACGTTCGCTTGTCATCAGACCGTTTATCACCACCTGTACAGCTCGGCTAATTACAATCATGCTCAAATAGAAACTTTCTTATACTCTAGATGTGGAGAAACATGCAGGACTGCAAGCCCATCCCATGTTTCTATAGTTTCTGTGTTACTTCCTCTTGTTTTTGGGCGACAACGCGCTTCTGAGCAACCTTTGAAAAATGATGGATCCATTTATACACAAAATGAATGTTTCCAGATATTAGAATACTATTTAGAAAGAAGGATTTGTAAGAAAGAGATGTGGACTTTGTAACGAGTAAATTAACCTCTTGCTCAAGCTGGAAAAGAGCACAACAGTGTGTGTATGTGCGGGTAATTACACAGCTCCTCTTTTTTGCACGAATATTCCAATTTCTGCACATTTGCTGCCTTTCTTCATGACCCAGGTTTCAAACTGTCTGCTAACCATGATTATAAAGAAGAAAAGCTACAACTCAAATCTGGCTCGCACACACGGAGGCTGAGATCAGATCTCCTCTACAAGCAGCTTCACATCCTAACACAGTTTTCCACTGAAGCCGCGGCTGAACCCCGAGGCGCCCACAGACGAGTCACGCATGCGCAGAACCTCCTCAAAAGGTCCGCTGATCGAGCCGCAAAAAAAACCTGGGATGTCTCGTTTTATCTAACGGCTGCGCCGCCACCACATCAAATACAACTGTTTTAGCACAAGTGTCTTTTTAAAGGGGACGGGTGGGATTTTTTGACATAAAGTTGTATGAGCATGTTGTACTGCGTCCATGAACGGAGTTGAGGCCCGGTTTCGGTGTTGAAGAAAGTAGTTCCAAGTAGTCGCTGGGGTCACACGGATAAAACGTTTTGCTCCAAAAAAAACAACAAGCATTCAAAAGAGTAATCCACTTCCATCATGAATTCTTTGCCTCTTCCGACCTCGCAATCACCCAGCACTATTTTCCCTCCCTTTGTATCACTGGGCGCACTATCATCAGCTTTTTTCACGCCGTTTATGTGATCGGAAGGACACCGTTGCGACGCATCTTCTCTCGCGCGAGAGAAGTGATACCAAGGGAAGGGAGGGTGACTGCGAGGTCGGACTTTTCTGTGGCCAAGAATTGGTGATACAAATGTATTACTCTTTTGAACGCATGTTGTTTTTTGGAGCAAAGCGCTTTATCCGTGTGACCCCAGCAGCTAGACGGAACTACTTTCTGCAACACTGAAACCGGGCCGGAACTTCGCTCACGGGACGCAGTGGGGGAAAAGTCACTGCTGATGAACCACACTGATGGTGAGGAGCTCATACAACTTCATGTCAAAAAATCCCAACTATCCCTTTAAAGTATTTTCTTTGGCCTACTTAACATGAGCGCCGTTTCGCTTCAGACCCTAGCGGCGACAGCGGGACGCCACCGGGGAGCTGAGACGGCGAGGACGCACGGCGAGACGCTGGCAGGGACTCACTCACATGTTTGTTGCCGTGCAGCCGCGATCTAATGCAGTTGTGTGATCATATCTTAGCAGGTGAGGCGGCGATCTCCTGAGGTAAAAAGCCGAGAGTGACGGGTGGCGGCGGCGGCGGCGGCAGCAGCGGGGGGGGCAAGGAAACCACGACACGCTCTCACGGAGGGCCGAGTGTCACGCCTGCAAGATAAAGCACAGGGGATGCAGAGAGAGCAGAGATGCATCAGATTTGCAGATTTTTTTGTACAACAGGAATAATGCACGATATTTTCTTTTAAGCCGATATTGGATATCCATGTACACACAAGAGAAGGTGAGGACAATTTTCTTCTCTCCATCTCAGAAAATGAATCTCCGCAAACACACTTTGCACCACCAGATTATCAGTCACTCTGCGATACCTACAATGCGCTTTTTAAGGCAATACTGTGCCAATATTATCATGCATGCCTAAAAATGAGGAGGTGTCCCGATACAACCTTTTCACTTTCGATACGATACCGATATTGCAGCCTTGAGTATTGGCCGACACCAATATCAATACGGCAGGAATCATACATACTTTTATGACTTATTTTGTAGTATGGAATGTTAGAAAAGGCTTGATCGAGTGATAATACTCACAGAGAACAATAGTCAGCAACAGTAGCTTTGAGAAAAACTGACCCATTTAGTATTACATACATTTGAACCTTAAACAGAAGAATATTCTACAATTGAATAAAATAAAAGACTTTATATCAGAGATTTTAGATGCAGGCCGATATAATCCGATCAATATGGGATCGGCTCACACCACAACTCTTCAGCTCATTTCTAATCCTGGAGGAAAACAAACACTGCTGCTTTCTGATTTTGATACATTTCTTGCGTCCGTGTCAGCGCAACTATAACGCAAGAGAAGAAGAAGAAGCTGGAATCCGAGTGTATTCTACCAACACTTTGCAAATAAGGTGTGAACTGCCCACGGAGCGCCGACAACAAGAACACGAGTCCCTGCGAGTCAAAGCCGAGGGACTACAGACGCCTCGAGGACTCGAGACGTCTCAGCTTGAGGAAAAACTCCCCGTTTTTGTGGCCTCAACGTCACCAAGGACACACTTTTATATCCTTGAGTGTATTTGGACTCTGAACTCCTCAGCTTTTTTCTCCTCCTCCTCCTCTGCCCACCACAATGATTAGATATTAATGATTTGGGGGTTAAATAATAAGAATAATAGAGGCAGGAAAGTCTCTTCAGGAGGTTTGCAGACTATAACATATTCTTCTTCTTTTCCCTTTATTTCTTGTTCCGTGTGTGTGTGAAGCAAAACAAGTCAAACTGCCAGAAGAGACCCGAGATCCGAATGTCCCCCGTTGCTCAATGACAAGCGTTTAGCAAGACTTCCTGATGCTTTTTAGAAATCATGTGCAGGGGATCTCCTGGCTTTACCGCACTGTAGATCTGGATGGATGTGATGTGTGCTCCTACATTCGTTCTTTTTTTTTTCAAATTAGCAATTGTCTGTTCCTTTGTAACATGTTTAACCAGCCACCAGGCAACACTTCACCCATCAAACCTGCTGGGATTCTCACTAAGTGCTTACTTCAAGAGGCTGCATTAATTACACCTCAATTACACTGTTCCGAAGCTGATAATTTCACTGAATAATCGTGCTGATCTATTAAATGGTCAATTATTAGTAGTACTCCGTGTCCTATAAACACAATAACACATGCTTCTTTCAAGTGGGGAGACAAAAAAAACAGGTTATATGTAAAGCATTGGAGGAACTCTACGTAATAACCCTTTTTTCCGGCGCATTTAAATGAGCTCGTGCTGAAAAACCTACGTAAAGCGTTGCGGAATTCCTCATGATATTTTAGCGTAACACCCAAAAACGCACCGTAAAGTCAAAAGCTCTCGGGAAAACGGGAAAACGACCCCCCCCGCTACCAAAAAAACCCCAGTTAAAACCCCATTCACACCCACAGAGACGCGAATAAACGTACGCCGAATTTAGCCCTCACAATTATCAGCCATTTTGCCTCTTATTTCGCATCGCGTCGCGCTATTCCCTCCGTCCCGCCTTCGTCGCAATCCGCGAAAAGCAAAACCCCCAAAAAACAACGACAACGAGCGTAAATAAACCACAAATCCAGACGGCCGTGCGATCCAAACACGACTTACAACGCACCTTCGCCGTGCTAACCTTCCCCTGACAGTGCGTCGCCATGTCCAGCGCGCGCGGCGCCAGTTCCGCACGTAGGCGGCCTTCGAGAATAGCGCCAACGGCCGCTCGCGGCTCCCGAGCGCGCGCGCGCGCGCGCGCTACGTCACGGCGCCGCACGCGCTCCTGCGCCACCGCGCGCAAACTACGCTGCCGAGAGCACGTAAGTTATGTCACGAATACGGCCTACGAGGGGCTACAAACAAACAGCCGAGGCGGGCTAGCGCGGCTAGCACGGAGCGCCGACCTGCAGAGCTAGCAGTGCGTACTGACAGCGGCCGCCACCCGAGACCGCCGGTGGTTGAGAGGCGACACGGGAGAACGTAAGACGACGCGGAATCGCGCGGATTTTCAAGACAACAACAAAAAAATAAAAAACACACAAAAAAA
>CAESWR010000016.1:1973733-1985909 GCA_903171835.1 Mullus surmuletus | reverse complement strand
TTTTAAAAAAATCAATCAATCAATCAATCAATTTCCCCACAATTAAAAAAAAAAAATTGTGGAGTAGTTTTTTGTAATGTAGCTTGAATGCATTCTCATTGTGCAATGTATGTGTTCAATTAAACACAACTGAGTCCTGTTGAGCCAATTGGTTTCACAATGATAATAGACCAGCAGGTGTCACAGTTTCCATTTAGAAAGAGACCCAAATCTGCCAATCTGCAGCTGTAAAGCTTCATCTATATACGCACACAGGCACAATTCCATAGTGAGACTTTATAATAATCAGAATGAAATAAATGAACACATGTAGAGAATGAAAGGTTATTCGGTAAGGCCCTATCAACAAACAATGTCACATTCAAATCAATAATGTCTCAATATTTCAAGATTTAACAAGACAATGTCTATTTGCTATTTAACAGATAAATCAAATATCAAATATGTCAAGAAATGACCAAAAAAAGGAAAGAAAAAAGCCACCACAGCATTGAATGGTCGTTCTTCAAAGAAAGGAAGAGGACTTCAGAGTGGACAGATGAGGAGGCTCGTCTGCAGCCTTAAAAGAACACAGTCGAGACCCACACTCACAATTGAGACACACTCCTCCAACTGCTCTGCTGGTGACGCCAGAACAGTATTTGTAAATATACAGCATTTGCCATATTTTATTCTATATCATTTAAAATTCATTTCTTTACCTCTTGCAGTTCCCTTTCTTTCTATTTATTTACTGTTTTTTCTTTCTGTATGTGTGCTGCTGGGACACTGAAATGCCCCCATTGTGGGATAATAAACAGTACTCTATCTACACACACAGGAGTGTCTGTGTGTCTGGTCTGTGCTCACCTTTTCACTTGGCAGTCGTGGCTCAGCGGCTCAGAGCTGTCCTGGTTTTAATTGATCTGATTAAATGGCTACTATTAAAATATAATATAATTAACAAGAGAGCATTCAAAGATATGAAGTTTTTATGAGTGGACGTTTTCTTTTTTTTTAACCTGATCCAAAGTTAGAAAATCCACAGAGCAGGTGGGACCAAAAACAACACAAGCAGTTTTACCACATTCAGCATCATTTCAGCTCATTTCAGCTTCAGATCAACTCAACAGTGACAGTTTCTTACCTTACTTCTTGCATAAAGAAATAAACATTTAAAAAAAAAACGTTTTCAGCAAATCATGCAAACTTGAATCACAAAGCATTTTGTTGTTTTAAAAAAAGAGAGAAAAAGTTAAATCTTTCCTTCCAACCGCTTTCTCACCAACGCATCAATTCAGTGCAGCGCGAGCGGCAGCGGAAGGCAGTATGCGGCTACAGAGTAAAATATCCGGTTACTTTTCAAAATAAAATACAGCCAATACATTTATCTGATCAGTTCCTATTGTTGCTTTTAAACTTTTTAATCAGTAGGAAGCAGCAGGTTTTGGTAAATGGAGCTCTGTCAGATGTTATGGTTTCAAATACAGGTTCCTCACAGGGCTGTGTTTTATTCCCCCTTCTTTTTATTCTGTAAACAGACAGTTGCAGAGCTCACAAAGAGGGACGCCACCTGGTGACATCTTCAGATGATACAGTACTTCTGACTCTCCTCCAGGGGTCAGAGTCAGACCATGGTAGCATCCTGCCAGACTTTGTTTACTGGTGCGACGAAAATCTCCTTGATCTTAATGTGATCAAAACCAAAGAGCTTGTTATTGACTTTAGGAAAAAAAACACTGGAAAACCTAAGCCAAGTGTAATTCATGGGAAAAAGGGTTGAAATTGTGGAAACTTAAAAGTACTTAGGTACGGTGTTGGATTTCCAGCCGAAGCTTGATAAAAACATTGAGTCTATTGTCAAACGAGGCCAGCAGAGAAAGATAAACTCTTTTAACGTCTGTAACAACATTTTGTGTATGTATTATCAGACTTTCATCAAGAGTATTTTAACTTTTTCTTTCATGTGCTGGTTTGGTTTGTAAAAGACAAAAACAGCCTTTTCAGTACTGCAAAGGTTTGCTCAAAAATCATTGGTGTCCAGCAGAGGGTCCTGACTTCTTTGTGTGAGAGGCAGCTGGTTCGGAAAGCGAAGGGAATAGTTTCCCAGTACAGTCCACTTCCTGTCCTCTGAGTTCACTATGGTGCCTTCAGGCCGACGTTTTATAGAACCTATCAGGAGGAATAATGGCTACACTAAATCTTTTATCCCATTGGCAATCAAGCTCTTAAATATGGATAAACAGCTGCACTTTGTAACTTTCATTTACTTGTTCTTAACTTGTGTTTATATGCACCACCATCTCATTTAGTGTCTCGCGGTGAAACGACAGATCTCGTCTAGTCTTGCTTAATCTCGTGAGAAATATCGGTATATCGGCTCTCCTCCGCTTGCAATTTTGATCCGCCCGCCATTCCGGAGCGGAGCCATTCCGGATGCAGTGGAATCCGGCAGTAAACTTCACCTTCAGACCCAAAGGATGGTTCAGTGTGTGAACAATGCCAAGCAGAAACATACAATGCAGAGTGCCGTGTTCAAAGTAGGTCTACTTAAGATGTTTGTCTTTGTGGAGGCCGGTGAGTCATCGCTCCCCGTCGCTTCTCCCACTTTTCACCCGCTCGTTAAGTCGGGTTTTGAAGCGACGACGACGGCAGGTGGTGCACGCAGAAAGGTACAAGAAGGCAAATGAGGAGCAATGAGACGTGAGCGCCTCGGCTAATGGCTGCATATACCAGCGTGTGTGTTTGTGTGTGTGTGTGTGTAGAGGTCGGGGGCGGCTTCTCTGATCTAGATGTGTCAGAAGAAATTAGTTACATGGAAACACCGATTAAACATCACGATTAACATCTGGTACGGTAATTTGTCCAGGTTGTTTTAGTTTTTTTAGTTTTTTTTACACTTTTTTATTGATTTTTATCATTTAAAACACAAACAGTACAAAACACAGGAACAAAAAAACATGATCCCCAACCCGACCTGTCAGGTTAAACAAGGAGAATACAATATAGTAGAATAATAATTAGAATTAAAAAATGATAAAAATCAATACATATATATATATACGTTATATGTATATAGTATACGTGTAAATAAAAGATAGAATAAAATAAATGAATAGACAGTTTTATATCCAGTCGGCAGTATGAACAGTTTCCATGAGTTTAGGTTGATCAGTCATCAACCGGCTGACAGACCGGCTTTTCTAGATAGATAGATTTCTTTAATTTTCATTTCTTGTTCAGTACAGAGAACAAAATGCTAATTCGCAAGAGAAAAGAACACTTAAAAGAGAACAGTGCAATAATTCACATTTAAAATTGTCGATTAAAATGGAGACACTATAAAAAAAATAAAAAAAACTCCATAACAAATCAAACTTACAGCCTTTCTTACTTTGGCTTATGGAGAAAATGTCCTTTTTTTGTTAAGGCTCCGCAGGCCGGATTCAATAGTCCATCATGAAGCCCCCCGGGCCTTAGTTTGCCCACCTCTGCACTAGGAGGAAGAGGTTTGATCCAGTAGAGGGGAAAAACCCCCGGGGTCCGTCTTTGTCCATTTTCTTTTACTGCTTCCAGACATCAAAGACAGAAACACTTCGGCCGCAGAGATGTTGCGTAACGATGCCGGTTGCGAAGGGTTGAAATACGGCACAATCAGATATGTTTGCTGTTGTTCCTGGAAGCCTAATTACTCCACTAACCCTTCCCCTGACCCCCCTCTGACCCCTCACCCCTAACACCGGCGGCCGTGTTTCCCGTGACGAAACTGACACGCTGATATCAGATAATCCGATGTCCGGGGCGAGCCGGTCACAAAAACCTAATCTGCTCACGCCGATCGTCTCAAAAATCCCTCGTTTTACACCCACAGGCGTCACCAGCGATTTTTTTTTCTCACTTTATTACATAAGAATGAGGATGATGTCATTACTTTGCGACCGTGAGATACAAATTCGGGCCCCAAAAGAGTAAGTGGCGCAGATGAGATTTGCGTGTATGAAGCCTCGACGCTGGAATTATGAAAGAATTTCAGCAAAACCCAGGAAAAACATTGACAAACTATGAAAATGGGTGGGGGGGGGGATGGGGGGGTGTCACTGCCAATTCAGCTGAGCCTTTGTGCCGCTCGCCCAACGCCGCATAAATATTAATACCACAGACTCTGCTGTCAGGAACTCAATTGTGATGGGCGGTGAGAGTGTCTTGGCGGCGCGGTCACGGAGCAGTGATGGAGTGCACGCCATTTATCGGCGGGAAATTGCTCCCCGTGCGTGTGATCGCCAGGCAGACTGTGCTTCTCTGTGGGATTTCAGCGCCTGCCTCTCTCCTCCACATCACTCACAATAGCTACAACAATAGGTGGGTATTTGAACACTGACGATGGTAATGACATGTTTCAAAAAGGGTAAGATAATATGACGGCCATACCTGCGATGGCGACAATCTCCGCTTCGGGAAACCTACCGCTGGCAGCTTTAATTGTCAAAGTGGTGGTTTGTGATGAGCGTAAGAACCTGCAGTCACACCAGGATTGAGAGCGATAATTGCACTGACACTTTGTGTCTGCACATGCTGCTGGGACACTGTTATTTCCCCATTGTGGGATCAATAAAGTATTTCTATTCCAGTCTATTCATTCACAAATTGGATGTCCTTGTACTTGAATAGTCCGTTTTATACGACTCACCTGCTTCACTCTCCGCCACATCCATGTTTCATTCAGTTTTTTTTTTTATGTATGCCTCCTCTGCCACTCTGGCAGCAGGGTTGATATTGATTACTCCGAAAGAAAGCGAAAAATAAGAAAATATAAATAAATAAAATAATGAATAAAAAAAAAGAAAGAAGAAAACATCCCAAAGCCACACCAGGAATGGCGTTGAATAACAATATTGAACATGCAACCACTCAGCCAAGGTTACCCGATAATATCGCAGTGACCGCCAACACCCGATGCATCATCATTTATTGGTTTTCCAAACTATGCAACTAACTTGAAGTCAAACACACATTTCGGCTCTTCCGCGTCCTCTCCCCACGACTCCTCTTTGATCTGCCGCCTAACAGCCCGCGTCATTTTTGTCAGATTCCCCGCAGGAGAGACGCGCTCGATTCCACACGCATTCTCCTCCGCGTTCTCTATCAATCGCCCGCCTTTCAAGCAGAAAAGAGCCGATACGACCCAATTTCCCTCTCGCCATGTGGCACGTGTGCGACATTCCGCCGCACATTCACAAATATATCTTCCGTCACCATCATCACCGTAATCATTTGTTATCGGAGTGCGGCGCTGTGCCCGTTTTCCTGCCTGGCATGCAGAAGGTGCATCTTCAGATAATAAGGCGCGTCCGCCTGCATCCCTAATGGCCTGTCGCCGCTCTTTTTAGACACGCTTGGCATTGACGGAGCCTCTGGATGTCAATCAAAAGGCGGGAAGGGCGACCTCTGATAACCTCCCATTGACTGCTGCTGCTGCTGCTGGTTCTGCTGGCGTTGCTGGTCAGCAGCCACCGAGCGCCGCATTCAAACCCCGGCGGGGACTGCGAATAGAAAAGGCAATGTTCCGCCACTAATGTCTGGAGGTGAAGACTAATTAAGAAATAATTGAGAGGCGATGCACTTTCATTAGCGAATAAATGCCTGTCTGTGGGTTTTGAATTGATCAAAGAGCGTTGCTGCGGGCCGGAAAACGCACTCCCGAAATAGTAATGTGCAATCAATTACAAAACCATGTACAACAAAAAAAAAAAATCGAATCGCCAGGCAACAATCAGGCCTCTGCCAGGCAGCGGGAACATGACAAAGGCACGTCGGCCGGTCAGCAAAAGCACGCGGCGCCTCATTAAGCAGCCGCTCGCCGACTTTCGGGGGTGGGGGGGTGAGAATACGTGACGTCCAATAATATTTTGGCGTTTTTTCCCTGACAGCTGTTACTATAATCCATGCAGCCTCACTCGCTCGATAATGGAGTCTCTGCGGTGGCTGCGCGGCTGGTGAGGAAGCCCCCGACACGGGTGGGCGCGCTTGTCGCGCCAGCCTTCCGGGGTCACGGAAGCGGTGAAATTCCCGCGACCTCCATCAACGACTTCACTCCTCTCCTTCGCCGGCAGCGCTCCGCTGTTTGAGTGAATTCATTATGGCCAGAGAGAAGGAAAGAAAACACAACAAAACTCCCTGAACCCGCATGTGATAATGTGATATATGTGAACTCAACAACTTTTTTCCACACACTCGCTTGTTGCCTGCAGCCCCGAAGGAGCTCAAAGGGGAAGAGTGAGGCGTGTTTATCTGCAGCAAAGTAAACAGTCTTTGATTTGGGCGAATCACGCGCTATCTGAGTCTGTCAGTCCNNNGTGTGTGTTAGACTTGAATGGATGAATGCATTGATCCAGACCCCTCATCCACCCTCCTCCCCTGTCAGGAATCCATAGATCGGTGTTTAGATCTTCGCTCCGTGCATTGACTGTCACCTACAGAGCAGCCGCGTAACAATAAAACACAGAACCAAAGAGCGACTAAAAGTCTCTATGACAGCTTTTTGAAATTCAGCGGCTCTTGGCTTGTCAGTTTCAGGATGTAAGCTGTGTGTGTGTGTGTGTGTGTGTGTGGCGGGGGGGTCCTGTCAGTCAAACACAAAAGCTAAAAGATCTTATTTGGGGTGGTACACATTGCTCCTCCTGGGACGTTTTACCTCTGAGACTTTGGTCATATTTTCATCACAACGCCTTAAAATAGCGGAAAAGCCGCCCGGATAAAGAGAGTTAAATGAGAAATTTCTCACACTGAGGCATTTCTAAAAATGATTGTAGTCCAACGCAACCTCTGAGCCCCTGAATAATGGCGTGTATTATTCTTCTTCTTATCAAAACCAGGCCAGAATTCTCCCAAAAGAACGGACACTTCAATGAATCCGTTGAGTGAGCTTTTCCAATTTCAGCAGATCCGACCCCCGGCCGGCTCAACCCTGAATTAATTAAATGCGGTTATATGCGTGCAAAGCGATATCAATAGGCGCAGCTCCATTGCCACCTAATGAAGGTCCCTTGGTTTATCAAGCAACCGGAGGCCTCGGGAGCGCTCATTCTTTCCGGTAAATACTCTCAAATTAGAGCGGACTGTAAGCAAAGTTCCCCCCCGCCTTCATCTCGCCGGCAAATTCACACTCGATGTCGGCGCCTAATTCGCTCAAGCCGAGCCGCAGTCTGAGCGGCTAACAAGAATATTATTCATATGAGCGGCTCGTCTGAATATGCATGTTGTAATTCTCAGAGAGCAGCTTAGATATAAAGAGATTTCAGCGTGATTAACGAATCCTCCGGGGAGAGAAGCAACAAACTCGCGAGCGTATGGTTTGAATTTCAAAACTGCACTTATAGGAAGGCAGAGCTCATTTATCCCCCAAACGTCTGTGACCCACACAAGCTTCCGCACTTTAATTGCTTGTTTTAATAATCCCACTATGGGTGGGTTGGGGGGGGGGGGCACTTCCCATTCACCAGAGGCACAACAGAGCATCATATAATATAAACACTGGGAGCGAAGATCTGCATGTTGGAAGTGGTGATCAATGGTGATCATACAACATCTTCTCATCTTGGTCGTTGACGTTCGTGTCAGCTTTGCCACCAACCACCAACTCTGCCACCAAGTTGCACCAGTTGCAGCCCCCAAAAAGTGTGTGTTTTTGGAGAACGCCGTGGTTTTTGAGTGCTTTTTTTTGTTCGATCCCTTCCTCCCTTTATCTCGGGCGGGTTCCTTGATGGGTGATTGCTGTTGGCGCCTGCCACGGCGTCCAGGAACAAAGTTGCCCCGTTGAAAGGTTGCACTGGATTGATTGGATCTGATCAGCCATATACCAGACATGTAAGTGCACCCGCGTTGGAGGTTACCATAGCACTGGGGGTGGGGGGCTGCTGCACCGGCCCCCCCGATGAAGGAGTTTTATCTGATGTGAGTAGATGCGTATCTGCAGGCGACTTCACCCTCTTAGTTGTGAATGTGGATCTGACAGAAAAAAGGGGGGAGAGCCGCTGCGGCTCTGCCGGCGTGCAGCTGCAGTTATTCATTCCTCCTCCTCCTCTCTGCTCGGCACTGCACTCGACCAGGAGAGGAGGACGAGCAATCGGCTGAGCCCGTCCAAGAGATGGGAAAGTCAAATGTACTGCGACGGAACCTCACACTGCCACACACACACACACACACACAGACAGACTCAGAGCCTGCAGTGTTTCAATATCCTGTCTGTGGCTCCTCTAAATGGCTCCAGATTATCTGTGTTGTGAGGGAAAGATAAAGACATGTGAGCTGAGAGATGATGAGCCTGCCGTTTCTCTCTCTCTCTCTCCCTCCCTCCCTCTCACATCGAGTTTAGAACAGCAGCCACAAAATATCCATCAATCTTTCACCTTCTGTGCCACTCGTGCGTCACAGAGTGCGCACTGCCTGTTGCTGTTGGAGAGGCTGCGCGCTCACACGCTCAACAGGCACCGGCGGATGCGCTTTGCTCTTCTTCATCATCATCTTCTTCTTTTTTTGCCACTTTAAGCTGTGAAAATAAGTGCATTTTTTCTTCTTTTTTTTTGGAGCGGCAGTGATGCGTTACAGCTGCGCGCAACGGTGCCTTAAATCCTTCCCCATCACTCTTTTCAGCACAGACTCGTGAAGCATTCCCACCGGGAGAGGAGAGGAGAGGAGAGGAGAGGGAGAAGAAAGGGAGAGACAGAGGAGAGGAGAATGGCATCTCCACTCAACGGCACCAACATCACGGGGAACTACACCAACCCCTTCGTGCAGCCGCCGTGGCGCGTCGCGCTCTGGTCCGTCGCCTACAGCACCGTGCTGGCGGTGGCCGTGTTCGGGAACCTCATCGTCATCTGGATCATCCTGGCCCACAAGCGCATGAGGACGGTGACCAACTACTTCCTGCTCAACCTGGCGTTCTCGGACGCCTCCATGGCCGCCTTCAACACCCTGATCAACTTCATCTACGCGGCGCACGGCGAGTGGTACTTCGGGGAGGCGTACTGCAAGTTCCACAACTTCTTCCCGGTCACCTCCGTGTTCGCCAGCATCTACTCCATGACGGCGATCGCTTTGGACAGGTGGGGGAGGGGAGGGGAGGGGGGGGGGGCGCCCAAATTTACAGAAAAAACGTACGTAAGACATGGCAATAAAGGTTGGAGCGGCTTTGGGCACGTTTTACGCATGCGTAAATCTTGCGCTTTGTTGTATCACGCAGAACTGAATTGGAGTCCCAACATCAAAGCCAGGCGTTAAAATCCGAGTCTCCATCACAGGGTTTTTCTTCTATTTTTTTCCTCTCTCATTGCAAACACTTTCATCTCAGTGGTTTCACGCATGAATTCTCGTACGTGATTATTTCACTTGGTCTCACCTTCCTTCCTTCCCTCCTTCCTTCCTTCCTTCCATGACCACTGCTGATGGAAGACTTCATTTTTTGCCCTCTAAGTCTAGATGAATGTCTCGAGTGGGAACCAAACCCACGATGCTCCTCACTCCGCCATGTGTGGAACCCGACGCGTGGGCTTTGTCGCCACAGTTTTCCCAGCATGCCCCCCCTGCCGATCCAAGTTGTCCGCGGAGGAGTGGGTTATTAGTCAGTGGAGATGCATGCTGTTATTCCTGTACTCGGTTCCCCAGCAGGGTGGAAGCCGCGTCGCTCCGCCATCATCGTGGGCTCAAACTCCAGTCATTATTTATACATTTGCTCCGGCGGTGAAACGTAAAGTAGCCATTTTGCAGATCCAATTCCTGCTCCCCGGCTCCCGCTGTCTCATTGTCTCTCACTGTTCGCTCCTGTCCTCCTCGGCCAGGTTGAGGCGAGTTCACGCTACGGGATAATCAGGGCCGTTTTTGTCCCAATCTCGACCTTCCGATCGAAGCCAGCAAAGGCCCGATTGGCGGATGTTTGGGAAAGACATTGTGTCTGATCTTCCTGTGGCGTCACTGTGCCGGAAGGAGAAATCGCAAATAATGAGCGTGTTTTGATATTTGCGACTAGAAATCCTATAGCAATGTCACGTGTACCGGACCGACCGCCAATCAAGCTGAGTCAGCTGACTGACGGACGAGGAACTAACAAAAAACATGGCGCCATTTTTACCGACTTGCCTCGTCCCAAATTCCCGACTTTTTCCATAATTCTTTTTTGTGTGTGTGTTTTTCTCCCAAAAGTAATCGGCCGGCCGCCATGTTTGTTTACACTAAAGTCACGTTCGATCACGCGAGATTTGGAACATTGAGCGTGAAGAACCCGATTCTCTGCTGCTAAATCGGGTCGTGCGATCTGTCTTTTGTTGTGTGCGGTTTGAAGAATCCTGTAATGTTATCCTCATCACGCACACACACACACACACAGCCGCGCGCCTCCTGGCGCCATTCCCCCCCCCTCCATCCCCCCCGTGTTTTTGGTCCCCGGTGTCCGTTTGATTCCGTCAAGCGAGCGCCGAGATGGAGAGCATCGGCGTGACCTACATGATGCGGCTGTAACCCCGCAGGAACGCTTCTCCCGGAACCCCGGAGTGCCGCCGCCTCCGCTGCGATGTCTGGAAATGGCACGGGGCCGCAGTTCGTGACCGCGCGTGAACACGGCCTTCCGGGCGCCGAGGGGCCGTAGAAGCAGCTTTGCTGTAAAAAAGGACGCGCGAATCCTTATTGGTCTTAAGTGGTTTTGTTCGCCATCTGTTCTTTTGTTCATTCTTTGCTTCCATCGAAGTCGGGGCTGAAACTTGGTGAGGAGGCGGAGCTTACGCTTAATTTTAGCTCTGATTGGTCCTTTAATGCGCACTTCTTTTACAGCTTTGACCGTTTTTCTTACCGCGTCTCCGCTGACGAGGAGCCGAGTGCCAACGTTGCCGCCATAAATCTTTTGCTGGTGAAATATTGCACCGCATCAATATTTATGCGTGTATGAAATGTGTGTGTTTCGTAAAAATCACCGTTATATGAACTCCGCCCCTCTTTATGGTCGTTAATCAGTTTCTTTTCTGCCACGTTGATAAAAAATTGATATTTATTAGCGCGTCTCCACGTTCAATCCATATCTTTGACGTTTTTATTAGATGCTCGCCAGAGATGGTTCAGGGGTTTCTCTTAAACTTTAATGTGCGGGCGGGGGGGGGGGGGGCGGAGACAAAAGGCACAAATCGCCTGTTAAACGAGGGTTTCATTTTGCCCGATTGTCAGGAGGATTATTTACAAAGAGTGTGTGTTTGGTGCAGCTGTGCCTCGTTTACCTCCCAGCTGGTGGAGCTCTGACTTTCAAATGGGTTTTTTCGAAGTCGTGCTTATGAAATTTGGAGGGCTGATGATCGCGGATGAATGAGGAACGCCGTTAAATGTGGAAATAACGCGAGGGTCACGGCGATCTGCGCCCCCCGCGTCGTTTCATTTTGATTTCCCGCCGGAAGTTTGATGAAAGCTCAACCTTGTAATTGAACTCCTCCATCCTTTGAGCTCGTCTTCGTGGACATTTTCTCCTCGCCGCCGCGTGACGTCTGCGTGCAACGCCACTCAGGAAGCCACCGGGCCGCGCTGACCCTTTTTTAAAGTTTTTTCTTTTCCGTAAGACGCGTTGAAGCCAAGCTGGCTCGACATCAGAGCCGCTCCTCCGAGGACGCGCGAGCCTCCACTTGACATTTGGTTTGGTTTTGCGTAATGTTTGGCCGCTGGAAGTCGTATCCAAAGCTAATCTGGGCGGCTCAAACAGCCGGCGGCGGCGTGGTGAGGGGTAGCTGGCACCGCCGCGCCGCTCTCAAAACAATATCTGTGGCTCTGTGCAGCTTCAAGTGCGACACACACACACACACACACACACTCAGAAAAACGGATGTGAGTTATGATTCTGCTGCGGTAAATGTCTGCGTGATGGTGCCCAGCTGATCTTAACGCCTTTGTGGATGTGCTTTGATGTGTGGCTGGTTACAGAGGAGGAGGAGGAGGAGTGTGTGTGTGTGTGTGTGTCTTGGTGTGGAATTCCAGTTATTGTTCAGTGGTTACAAGTCGATTAGATCAGCCGTTGCTGTGTGAGCTCGTTAGATCCCAAATAAGCCAGACAGCTCTGGCACAGAGTTGATTGTTTATCTAAGAAGCTGTTCACACACACACTGCCATGCAGGGGGGCCGGCGACGCCCACCCAATAAACGCAAGGCAATTACAGCTGAATAGACAGGGGCCA
>CAESWR010000016.1:1892354-1903871 GCA_903171835.1 Mullus surmuletus | reverse complement strand
TTTTAAATCTTTTTGCACTTTTTTGTTCTTCTAGTATTTTTTTTTTTTAAATCTTTTTGCACTTTTTTGTTCTTTAAGTATCTTTTTTTTTAATCTTTTTGCACTTTTTTGGTCTTTTAGTATATTTTTTTTAAATCTTTTTGCACTTTTTTGTTCTTTTAGTATTTTTTTTGAAAAATCTTTTCGCACTTTTTTGTTCTTTTAATATCTTTTTTTTTTTAATCTTTTTGCACTTTTTTGTTCTTTTAGTATCTTTTTTTAAAAATCTTTTTGCACTTTTTCTTCTTTTAATATCTTTTTTTTAAATATTTTTGCACTTTTTTGTTCTTTTAGTATCTTTTTTATTTTATTTTTTTTTTGCACTTTTTTGTTCTTTTAGTTTCATTTTTTTTGCCTCTAAATGTTCTTTGGTCTTTGTTTTCAAATGCTTTAAATGCACCTTTAATATGTTTCAACTAATACTTAATACACATTTTGAGATAGGTATTTTTATACATATCCCATATTTCTAATTGTTTCAAACTAATAGAAGTTTCCTAATCACATGCGTTGTTTGGAGAGAAAAAACTACAAATAAATGCAACAAAATGAATTCCCCCAAAAATACAATCTAGTAGAGTTAGAAATCTTTTTTGCGAAGCGTCAGAACATGTTCCCTGCCTGATAGCAACTTGATAACAGACCCTAACAACAGGCCATAAACAAAAGCGGGGTGTCGCGAAGACAAGCTTGTAAATATCACAGGTTTCACTCCGTAGAAACTTGTTGAGAGCAGCATGGCCATTTGGAACCCAGTAATTAGTTAAACACAGTAAAGCAGGGCTTCGACAGACCCCTTTCATCTTCGCTTAACCACTGTTCCTTGTCAAGACTCAAAATGCATCAGTTTCAAATAAAAAATCTCTGGCTACACACAGATAATGGACGGATATCCCTCTGAAAGGATAATCAGATCACATCCATTACATTTTTTCACTCTTCCAAAGAAAGTTTAACACAATGAAATATATAATTTCTTTTATTGCTGCTTTGCACAATAAAAAAACATATTCACACGTATAAAATCAAGGCTTCTGTGATAGAAATGGGAGGCTTTAACTCTCCTCACACTCAATATTTTTTTATATTACCGATATTCACAATCACACATGAACACACATTCCTAAACTGAAAAGTGTCTTGCTTCAAATTTACTCTGAAAAATATAAAAATGTACAATGCTACAGCCTCTGGCTAAAGAAAAACAAACATAAATAAGCAACTGACCAGCTGTTGTGAACTATGTTTGCTACTACAGTCCAAATTTGATGTTCTTTGCAGGACATTATTTTCCGAAAGGGACGGTTTTATTGGGGGGGCTCCAGGGTGGAGGCGGGCTCTCCTGCAGGATTGCTTGTATTCGTCTCTCCTCTCGCCGCCTCTTCTGTTCCAGGTCTTTCCGGACCTGTTTTTGACAAGGAGAGTCGATGAACACGACACACACGCGTCAGGTGGCCTCAAAATGACCCGATTCAAGGAGACTCACCAGCCATTTTTCGTACATCTCCAAGGCCATTCTGTCTCTCTCCTCTTTCATGTACTGATCTTCTTCTTCTTTGGTTTTGGTGTCCTTGCGCTCTGTCATGACTTTGGTCTGCAGGACGTCTTTCTTCTGCCCGCACCTGAAGCAGTTTAGAGGAGAGCGAGAATAGTTTTAGCTGACGTTGCCTTGAGATGAAACAGGATCTTTTGGTGCCATCTAGTGGCCAGGAAAGGACATTTATTTTCACTCACCAGTCACTGAAGGCTGATTTGCAGTCTTTCTGTCTTTCTTCGGCCTCTTTTTGTTTCTTCGTCTTAAGTTTTTCTTCAGCCTTTCTTTGTTTTCTCTGCTTTTCTCTGAGCAGGTGGTCATGCTCACGCTTCCATTGCTCAAACACCTGCATTAACAACACGAGCCGGTCAACAGGGCATCGTTCCGACGTCTGTCGAATCAATGGTATAAATTCAGCATTCACCTGTTGAGCCGATTGCTTCTTTTCTTCTCTGTCTTCAATCTCTCTTTGCTGTTTTCTAATCATACTTTGCTTTTCTTGTGCTTTCGCTTTGAAACTTTCCGCCTTCTTTTCTTTCCAGGCCTCATATGACACGACGGCGTCTTCCTTTTTAGCTTCTTCTTCCTGTTTTATTTTTTTTTAAAGGGTGACAAATGCGCGCAGGAGTCTGAGTGATGTTTCTCTTGCGACAAAGACATCGTCCCAAAGAAAACCCCCCGTTAGTCACCTTTTTCTTCTGTTGCTTCACCGTGTCTTCTTTCCTCCTCAACTCCACATCCCCTCGCAGCTTCTCCTTTTTTTTCCTGAGCCATTCCTGCGAGGGCGACAAGGAAGTGGGCAGGGATTTTGAGTGGGTTTAGGACGTGTAGTGGGGATTGTGATAACCTCCACCCACACAAACACAAGCGTGGGGGCTTCGTCTCTCACCGCGTCCCTAAAAAAAGACAATAGATTGCCGTTATCACACTGACCTGATAAACGGCGGCTCTGAGCGAATCTGCCGCCTGCGGTTGCGACTCTTGTGTCACTTTGCTGTCCAGAAGTTTGAGAGTTCCCAGATACTTGGATTCCACTTTGGTCGAGGCGGCACTCTGAGGTCGGCGGGACGTTTTCGACTGAGAGCTTGTCGTCCTTGAAGAGAAAACAGGCTTTTATCCATAAAGCTTTAAGTAGCGAATGATGCATAAGAAGAGTGGATGGGAGTACATACCTGCTATCAAACGATTGGCTGTGAACACCAGGGACCAGGTGCTCCGTCTGATCTCCAGACCCCTGCAGAACAATGGTAGAATATGTGATGCCAACTGCAAATAACGGGTGGAAGAAAAGCCGATAATCCCAAAAATATATGTACATCAAATTCTTCAAACGATGTGGAGTACTTCCTGGATTGCTCTCTGCTGTCGTCTGTAGTAAAACCATCTGACAAAACAAAAAGCAAACATCTGTAGACGATACAGTTTAAAAAAAAATGCAAAGCAAGTAAAGACCTCTCGCTCGCCAATCACCTGTAGTGAACCGCTCGCTCCTATTTGAGGTGGATTTGCTGACGGCTCGAGAATCGGCGCGATCGCTGTCTGTCCTCTGACAAAACAGAAAAACCCAGGACATAAAATCAATCCATGAAGGATTTCTGCCTTTTTTTTTTCTCCAACGCAAAGCGATGTTGAGACGCACGTTTGGGCTGCCGCTCCTCGCCGCGACGGTGTCCGGAGACGAGTCTTTGGTTTGGCTGCTGGACGCGTCGCTGGGGAGGGGGATGGAGGCGGAGGAGGTCTGCGGCCGGCTGGTGTCCTGAGAACCTGCGTCTTCGGGGATCTTCTCCGCGGCCTGGAGCTTCAGTCCCAGAGTTCTCTGCCTGGGTTTGGGTCGGGGGGGCTCCGGATCAGGAGCGCTCTCTGGATCAGTCAAGAGAGGGTCGTTTCATTTCAAAGCTTCACCGACAGATTTTTCATGGTTCATTGAGGGTCTTCCAGCATAAAACCCAGGAACCAAGTTAATGTAGCACAGGAAAATACAAAACAAAATGCTTAAGAAATTATATATGATATAAAAATGATAAATCAATCATTAGTTTTATTATTTTTACTATATAATGTTTGTTATAACAGATAGATGTCCCTTAAGAGTTCCCTTAAGACCACTTTTTTAATTTTTAAGCCATTTTGACTGCAGAAAAAATAAGAATGCCTCAGATTCAATGTTGCTACTAATCATTGACCCATTTGAAGCTCTAATAATAATAATCATTATTATTATTAAATTCTCTGAGTTTTTGTTTTTTTCAATTAAGACACTGTAGAATTAAAAAAATCAACCTGGCATTTATAGGATTAAAATCCCCAAACATAATTAATATTTGATATAAATATTTCAGGCTGAAGTTAATTAAAAGATTGACTTTTAAAATTATTTTTACAGCAGTTTTTAGGGAGCCGACGTTTTTCATCCTGAGAGACTTGTGGATTTCCTCGATTTAAAGGCTTACGTTTGAATGGAGCCTCCACTAAAATACCTTAAAACGCCGGTCCCTGCTCATCTGCCCAAAGGGGGCGAGCAGCACAAAGAAGACAGGGGTCCCGTGCAATGAATATGTGTGAAGCTGTGCGGAACCCACCTGTTGAGGACACGAGTTTGAGGTCCGCCGCTGACACTGGAGTCTGGCTACGTTCTTCGTTCCCCTCGTCTCTCCTCTCCTCCTCCTCCTCCTCCTCCTCCTCTCTGCTGTCGGGGACAAAGAGACCCGGCGACTGCGTGCTGCCCTCCGAAGGTAAAGGCAAATCCAGCAGAGTGTCGTCTGAAGTCTGGTTTGACAGAGACCGACTCCAGGTGTCTCCTGCACCGTTCACGTCCACCGACTCCCCACTACGGTCGTCGAGCCGCGTCTCACTGACGCGGCCCGAGGGCTGCGAGGAGGAGGAGTTGGAACTGTGTCTGTCGCCGGAAGTCTCTGCCGGGTCGCGCTGGTGCGGCTCCGACTCCGGGGAGATGCTTCTGGTGGTCTTGAGGAACGAAACTCTCTTGGTCCTCGTTGATTTGTCATCATCATCTGAGAGATCAAAGTTGTTGAATTTGGTTCTGCTCTTCCCCGACTTGAAGGCATCAGACTTCTTTTTCCTGGATCTGAGCAGTTGGTTCAAAAAATCTGTGGAGAAAAACATGCCAAGCACACACACAGGGGCATTGAATGTCAGGCATCAAAGATTCTCTTCATCTGTGATGTTGTTGAGGAAAATACAGACAACAGACGGGACATAACAATGACAAATAATATGTAATAATCCCATTTTCATATGGCATTCAAAGGGAAAGTCTATTTTACTCTGACAAAACACAGTTTGAGGTGGAATAGTACAACCTTCTACACCAGGGGTCGGGAATTTATGGCCTCGCGAGCCAGATGTGGCTCTTTTGGTGGCTGCATCCGGCTCGCAGATAAGTCTTAGCTGACATTTCTTAACGTGAGAAGTAACGAATAATTACGCTGAAATTCAAAGTAAAACATTACAGAAATCACAAAATAACGTTCAAAATATAAGTTATCGTCACGCATTTGAATCCATCCATCCTTTTTCTACGTCTGCTGTTCAGGGTTGCAGGTGGCTGGAGCCAATCCCAGCTGACCTTTGGGGTCCAGGAGGGTCCGACACCAACACTCTTTTATTGGATAATGCAGGAGTCGTGAGGTCGAGAACTAAACTTCCCTCCATTTCATCAAAAAAGTCAGCCAGCTGTTTTACGCAGAGCAAAGCCTTTTGATGAAGAAGATGGAGAAAAGAAGAAAAGATGAAGAATATCGGACATTTCAGCATTATTATACTCTAAAATTGTTGGTCTTACTTAAAAAAAACACATGCATTTAGTTGTATTCAGTGTTAAAAAATATTATATGGCTTTTCACAGAAATGTATTTGAAAATATGTGTCTTTCATGGCTCTCTCAGCCAAAAAGGTTCCCGCCCCCTGCTGTAGAATAAAGGGGCATTTCACATAACACATAAACAAACACTGACCATCATTCCATAATGCTCACAATGAGTAAAGTACAGTGATTGAGGCTCCAGTGTGTGTGTTTGTTTACCATCCTCGTCATCATTGAAGTCATCAGAGTAGGAGGAGAAGCGCAGCGTGCTTGTTTTGCTGCTCCGGGCGGAAACGGCAGCCTTCAGCTCCTCCTGTGCGGACACACTTAATCCCGTCACACCTTCATCCAAACTCCGGGAGACATTCAGGCAAGACTGTCATGTTTTTGTTGTTATTGTTTTTGTTACCTGAAATGTGGTCCTTTTTGCTGTTTTCGGGCTTTTCGTGTAAGCCAGTGTCCTGAACTCCGGGTTTGTCATTTTCAAAAACTATATAAGCGCGCTCCCGCGATTCTCCTCATTAGCATGCTAGCTAGCATCTGCTAACAGACACATTACAGCTTGTAAGCGTCCTGCTCCGCGGCCACAAATAGGCCCCTCTGTCAGGGGTCAGAGTTGTTTAACAGAGTCTGATGTTGATAAATGGCTCGTTGGAAGCCACGCTGAGAGCTACAGCAAGCTGGCTAAGCGAGTTGTTTACGGTAACCCATGGATATGGCGACAGAGACACCGTATTGGCTGCCGCTGTAGCGGTCGGCGATGTGTCGACGCCACTTCCGGTGCGTCTCTGCCGTCGCCATCTTGGTCCGGGGTTTGGCGCGTGTGGCGCTCGGTTGAGATTTAACAGCATTAGCGGTTTAACCTTCCTCTCATCTTAGCTTTCTGTTACAATCTCTGGTGTAAAAGGGTGGGTTTTATCAGCCATAAAATACACTAAAAACTATTATTTCTTTTTCATCAAAAGTAGGTCTTAATATTTTTGTGTTTTTCTGTGGGTCTTTCTTCTCATGTATATTAAGATCAATTCATGCATTTGACAGTGTTAGTGAGCTCACAACATGTTTACGATCAGTTTTGGCACTATTTATTTGTGTTATAGTCCCTGAGAAAGTCAAAAACCCTCGATACAATAAATGTGGGGTACTTTTGTCCATTTAAAACCTAAAAACAGATGGGGGGCGAACCTAACACAAGAGGAGGTCAATGGTTAGTGGCACCAACGCAGTATCTACGTGTATACAGTTACCACAACGCTGCTAAAGTACAATATTAATTCTTTTTTTTAAGGGCTGTTTTTGTCCACCATGGTAATGCTTCGACTACACTCCTATGATGGATCAAGCAATTATCTTACATAATACTTTTATACCATACACCGCAATCATGATTCTTTCCATGTATATGTACAGAGTTTGTATTTGATTCCCGTTTTTGTGTTCTAACAGTGACCTGTCTGCCCTGTCAGGATATTGATGCTCACACAGTGACCATGACAACAGTTGGCGACAATCAAAGCCATTTACCCCCTGTCATCCCCCAGCAGCTCTTCCTTGTTTAGCAACCAATGCATCTCTCCCAAAAGGGTTACTCAGCTGTGTCTATCGAAGGTAACTGATCATGACAGGGAGAGGCGTTGCAGTTTTTCGGCCACAGCGAGGAAAGCAAACAGTTGTGAGTAGTTAACGTCTGCACACAGGCAGCTACATGAATATATTCATGGGAATCCACATATTACATGAGGCAAAGGTGAAGATTTGCATCCAAACCTCCTTTTTGGCAATGAAGTGATATTTTTTTACTCCATTCCAAATTAGTGTTGCATGAAAGTAAGAACACTAAGCTTTCTGTTGAGTATATTCCGAAAATATTTATGCAACGGCTGGTGCTTCGGCATGGCAGAGGGACAATGCCTTTGAGTCGTTGCCTTTACATTATCCAGTGTCCCAAATTAAAGTCAGATTTCTTCAAAGGACGCAGGTCACTGACAGTGTTGGAGCACATGGTACCAGGGTTTTCTGGGTATTTCCAAACTGCTGGAGGAGTCGCATGCTGGAATAACAATACAGTACGGTATTTAAATCATTTCTAATGCATGGTGGCTGCTTCGTACCACAGTAGGACTGAATGAGTATCTATCTCTGGGTCTTTTGTTGCTTGGCTGTGTCATAGGTTTAGTTGCATGTACATGAGACGATAGATTTCTCAAACAAAAGTCAACCAGGCAGCATGATTTAACCTTTTTTATTTTGTTATAGGAAAAGTGCATAGTTGAAGCCCTTTTACTCTTCGACAGTAACTGTGTAAAATGGCATCTCCTGTGGTACCAGTTACTCATTCATGTGAACTATCAATCATGGCGTTCCCCATTAATTGCATACAAATGAATGTGGTTTGTCCAAATGTTTTCTTTCCATGTCGTTTCTCTCCAAAAAAAAAAGTTTTGGAGCACCTTCACCAATGAGGAAATGTGTGGTCAATAACACGTGAACCGTCACAAAATCTCACACCCAATTTGTTATCACAGATAAGATGTGGGTTTGAACTGATGGGGAAAACGGTTTTGAATCGGTAACATTTCTGAGTCTCTGGACCCAGACCCACTTTACTAATGATGGACACGGGGTCCAGAGAGCCGGGTCACACGAAACCAAACAATAAACACACGTGTTATGGATCGTCTAAGTCAAGGTTCACACAACGCTACAAATTAAAACACATTTATCTTGTTTTCTGTAAAACCTTCAAGGTTGTTTCTATTATCCCAACACGTGTGCAAGACTCATGAATAATTTAGTGCCATTTGTGGCAGGGGGGGGGGGTACAATTTTCCGACCACAAGATCTACTAGGAATTAAAAATCGGCCTTGATTGTTACTGTTCATACACTAAGGGTATGACTCACAAAATACAACCCCAAAGTCCTGAACCCGGGACCCCAAAACCACACACTGGCACAGAAACATTTGGACGACACCAGCAAAGGGCTGACTTCATCTGATGCTCTGACACATGATAAAGAGTAGACACACAACCAGTACAACATCATTTCAACAGCAATACATCAACAAAAGGACTAATAAAATATAACAAAATGAAACATGTTGGCAAATAGGTAAGAATCGGTAAATAATAACCGTACTATGAAAAATAACTGAAAATTATTACTATACGTGCTGCATATATTATTTTACAGTGATAACATTTTATGCCATATCTGGATGGCTGCCATTCGTTTTCAATGAGTTTCAATTTAGTACAAAATGCTGAATATTTAACTAATAATCAAACCTCTTAACAGGCTTAAAAAGACCAGTACCCCCTTAACTGAGGGGAAAAATCATCACATCTGATTTGCTAATCAGATATTTGACTAAGTGTGAAGAGAGCAGTTTTGCCGCTGGCTGGTGTGAGACTATGTCAATTAAGTTCTATATAACCTGCTGTGGCTGCTATCACGCCATTAATGGCAATCATTTTATCATGACTACCATTATAATGCTGGAAAACTACCTACTTTACAACTTACACGGAAGGTGCATCACCCATTCTTATTACAGTTTACTGCTTCACTTGCATTCAAAAAATGTTTTAATTGAGGCTTAGGCACAAAAGTACCACATTGGGGTTCGGGTAAACATTGTGGCTTGGGTAAAAGATACTGCTAACGCAAGGTTCGGTCGCTCTCGTCCGAGGCTTGAAGCACTAATGGGAACAAATCTGCAGTTTCTTGTTGCAAAATCCAATATGTCATCGAGCCATTCACCGTCCCACCATGTGCCCACTTTGATGAGGTCATACCAAAGCTGTTACCAGGCATCTGTCACTAGAATGTGCACATATGTTAACTTTGGAGGTACAGCTGATTATTAAGTTACTCGTTCATCAAACAACATCAAAATTTAGAACAGAAAGTTTTTATGCATGTCCTCATTCCACCGCTTTTTTTTTTTCAATTTTGCTTTGAAGAGCAGAGAGCCCACCACCTTTCATTCCTCAGCAAACCCCGCAACAACATATTTGTCTGCCCAGATGGAGGGCCTTGGCCGCCCCTTCGCTCTCTCCTCAAGCCCATGTGACACATTCCTTAATTATGACTCAACGTCTGAGTCTCTGCAGAACAGCCAGCACACGAGCTGGATCGGCGGCCGACTCGAGAGCGATGCCTCGCCCTCCGACTGGCGACTCATTGCAGTCACGCCTCGGGCCTGCCTCATCCACCGGCAAGCGAATCTAGTGTGCAAATAATATTCATGTATTTCTCATGAAAATGTGTGTCAAGATTTTTTTTTTTAATTAACTATCTCGACGCAAATTTAGGCATTTGAAGTAAGTATTTTTTTGTGTAGGAATCGACAGATCTACCCCAAAACACACAATGGAATATAGAAACAAACGAAAGGAGAAAAAAAACGTTTTTCAATGGAGGTTGACATGGAGTTGGGGCACCGCAGCGAGTGATGTTACTGTGCAGCTCCGGTCAGAGCAGGCGGATGAGTGCTGGCGGTCCGACTCCTCTGCTAGTCAACAGGTGGTGCGGGGGGCTCTCTTCGATCGCTCTGCAACCCAAAATCAGACACAAAACACTGATAAATAACATAAAACAAGTCTCCAAAATACAAACAGAGCAGCTGTTAAGATATACTTCTTTAAATGACACTAAAGACAATAATATTGCGTACGCGAAACAGCCGCTGCAGCCATTGCACATTTTTTTCCCCCTGCTGCAACGGGTCAAAAGGTCGACTGTGCAAAATGCTCCATGTGAGAAAATAAGAGGCATAAAATATGCTGTAAAAACGTCCCGGCACCCGAGGCCAGAAAATTGTGATGCACACGGAAAAGAAAAGTATGTGATCAAGGGATGTTTGTCATTATTTTTAAACACCGTTATTATCCTCTTCGGGCTCCGTGTTTGCTTTTCACTTATCAGTGTTAATCAAAGACTCTTGATCACAGACTTCTGATCTGAAGTGTGTCGTTTTATCTGATCGCTGATTTATCACCCAGTCGTTTCCAGCACCTCAAGCTCTGCTGTTCCCACGAGCTCCGTTTTTCCCTGTTTAACAGCGTACGTACATCGGGGTGTTTTGGAGGGGGGGGGGCAACTATTTTTAGCATTTTTCATTACTTCCCTTTCAAGTTGTATCTTATTCCGAGTCGCAGGAAACAAACATCTCTGTAAAAACTCCTCCAACATTCCATTTATGAGGCAGAGTGGTAGAATCACTCACATTGCGGGGTCCGGAGGGTTTCCCGATGCTAGCGGAGCCCCTGAGACTGGAAGGGCGCAGCAGGAACAGGAGTAGAGCCAGGATCATCCATCCTATCATAACCATCGGGAGGGTCAGGTCTCCTCCTCCTCCTCCTCCACCACCCACTGAGCCCCCTGGACCTGGCACTGCACACAAACACAGTTCACAATTCATCTCTCATGCAGTTCTTTCTGATACATGCAGTTCTCCACATCCACAATACACCCCAAATCTAAAAAAATTCAAACTTCACAAAATAAGACTTAAGTACGTACATTCCATAGGGCACTCTGTGTCTGTGCAGTAGGACTGAGACTGGCGAAGCTGAAAGATAAATAATGTCAGTCAAATGAGATGTAAAGTTGATGAACAAACAGGGAGGCTATCATGAGTAGCAACCCTGACTTCCCTCATCGGGAAAAAGATAAACGTCTCAATACACGGTCAGAAAACAAAATGTCTCAAAACTTATCGCACGCCTGGTAGAATGAAGCCCAATGTGACAGAAATATCCTCAGTGGAATTTAAGCTTCAGTTTCGGTTCGGTTTCGGTTGCACTGGCAATCCCCAAACTTGCCCTTTACCAGCACATAAACAGACGTTGCTATTGCTTGATCTTCAGTGTTGTCAGGTGTTTTTGTTTTGTTTTTGTTTGTTTTTCTTTCTTGTCCGGCTCGCTCAATCACTTGCGCTCAGACAATAATTGCAGCGAAGCAGCTTTATTCCAATTACTTCTTCCCGCTGAGTCCGCTCAGCCGTGCACAGTCTGGCCGGGCTGAGAAACTCTGTGCAAATACTTTTCATTATTTGGACAACACCCTTTCCTGCCACAAGCAAACCAGAGCCCGCGCGGTGGGGGGGGGGGGGG